>JAQMYJ010000037.1:15849218-15870603 GCA_030014305.1 Clarias laeviceps
TAAATTGTTAAAAAATCATACAATGTGATTTCCGGATTTTTCTTTTTAGATTCTGTCTCTCACTGTGGAAATGCACCAATGCTGAAAATTGTAGACCCCTCCATGATTTCTAAGTAAGAGAACTTGCAAAATCACAAGTGGGTGATCAAATACTTATTGACCTCACTGTATATGTCTTGGTTGAATTTATTTTTTTAAGGAATATTTTTTGTTGGTCTTTACATTAGTGATGACTTGTTTGTTTATGAGGAAGCTCAGGTAAAGGTATAATGGACGGTTTTGCTAAAGAGTCTGTACAGGCAAATGAAACTGATGCACTTCTTCATGGCAAACTCAATTTACTGCTGCAGTTTAAGAAGAAAAAAAACATTAATTGAAAATTCCCCTACTTGCAGAGTCAGTCTCAGTTAATGATGTGTCTCTGCTGCCACCCTCAGGATAGGTTTGGCTTAATTTATATTTAAACAAAAATAGATTTATTTCAATACATATTAGTAAGCATTCTTGGCGATGGTGATTCGGGGTACAAAGCACAATCCCTTAAACATTAGAGACATCTTCACAAAAATCTAAATTGAGCCCAATGTGAATTAAATTGAAGCCTAATGCATGCAGGTGAAGTGTGCACCGCAATCTGGTACATGATCCAGAAGATGAGAATAATCACATTAATATCTGTACATAAGATGCCCAGTGTGTGAAGGAGTGATCGTATTTTCAGGTATGAGTAATGCCTGATGGTTAAAGGCACTTGTTCCCATATCCAATTAATACTTGAAAGAAGTAAGTTAAATTCTGTATGATTCTTTCTCCTCATGTTATGCAAAAAAGGTTTTTGATTAACATCTCATGCAACCTTAATATCTTGTGAGATTTGTTTAATAATTAAGGGCACATTCTTCATATTGAGTCAGTTTTGTCTTTTTGTTCATTCCAAACTTTTCCATTTTTTCCCTTTTTTTCTGTAAATGTTTAAAATCCCATTCATATCAGATAATTTGACCTAAAAAAAAATAAAGGTGTGTTATGTCAGTTTGTGTGACAGCCTGGAAAAAACCCTTTACATGCAAAAATTTAAACATTTCTTTTTCAGAAACTATAACATATAGTCCACATATACATGTCTTTTTTCTGCGTACTCATGTGAGTATGCTATTGAATCCCAACTACTTGAAGAAATTTAACATGTGATGACGCTACACTTTTTTAAATTTAGTAACACTTAAAACCTTAAAAAATCTCGCATGGAGCTAAAAAAAATAATACCCTAAAATGCTCAACTCTTGGGACAAATTACAGAACAGATCAAGTAGTTTTGAATTAGGTTACAGTAGATAAATAGAAAATGGGAGAAGATATCTACACTCGACTTTGTATACACAACACAGGGAAACTGCTATATCTTTAATTGTTTTATTTGCAACTGAAAGAGCTAGAACCTCATACATGAATATACATGAATTCAGGGGGTGAAACTTGAGACTTGAAAACGCAGGAGGGTGTTTGTTTTATGAGGAAATCTGAAGTGTTAGCGAAGAAACCCAATCATGGCATACAGAAACTGGGGAACATTTCAATTGTTCACATGACACTGGTAGTGAAATAATCTGTTTTGCTGATGTAATAGGTCAGTGGCATTGCAGACAAACCGTCCTATGCATGGTTATAAAAAAAATTAAATGTTGTTGAAATATATTTGTGTTTTTATATTTTATAGAGTTAGCAAAAAAAAAAACTGAATTCATTCAAAATCAGATCTTTTTTTGGCACAAAATTCAGCTATAACAACATGCAAAGGGTTTTGCCAGACCACTACAAATGTAAGGTCTGATAGCCTAATTCAGCAGAACCTGAGTGATCTCTAAAGACCTTGCTTTTTTGAAATAGACCTGATGGTCTTGGAACTGTGATAGTGGAAGAAAAAGATCGCTTCGAGGACATCAAAGAACGGTTACGTGTTCTGCTGGAGAACCAGATCACAAACTTCAGGTGACTAGTTGCTTTTAGGATACATAGCATGTTTATGAGTGCAGTTTATTTAGCTGCCTTCATTTATTTTTCTATCACACAAATATACCACTCATAATATTACTCACTGAGGTTTTGTTCCTGCCATAGGTATTGTTTTCCATTTGGTCGTCCTGAGGGAGCTCTAAAAGCCACATTGTCTCTGCTGGAGAGGGTAATGATACTATTGTTTTCAACTGACACGTTCCTGTATTACACTGATGAGCCATAATATTAACATCACTGCAAGGTGAATTAAATAACATTGATTGTCAATTATATAGAAGTAAACTGGCATGAGGATCATGGGCACCCAAGGCTCATCTACACCTGTGGGGTCCAAAGGCCAGCCAGCTCCACCCAATCCTACAAAAAAGCTTATTCAGAACAAACCGCCATGAAATGCTGGCCACGATAGAAAGGTATCAGAACACCCAGGGCATCAAATCGTGCCATGTATGGGGATTAGTAGGAATCGAAGGTTGTCCCAGACTCCAGATTCCCTAGATTCCACTCAGACTGAGCAACCATGGAGGCCCAGTCCTAACCCATAGAACCCAAAGGATCCACTCCTAATGTCCCTCTGACAGACACCACAGCACACCCTCAGAGGGCCCATGTAGCCACACCCAAGATGCCAGAGCCACCAGCACAATGGGAACCTAAAACCTAGGTGGTTTTATTGTTAATAGTTTGAAAGTTATGGCTGATCGGTGTATGTGAACAGGGAGAACAGTGGAATGTTTTTTTTTAATTAAAGCCTTTCTTCTTAAAGTAATAAGCAATAGTAAATATATACAGCCTTTTTCTGGATACTGTCTATTCTCAGGTGCTGATGAAGGACATTGTGACCCCGGTGCCACAGGAAGACGTGAAGGGTGTCATCCGTAAATGCCTGGAGCAGGCAGCTCAAATCAACTACCAGCGCATTACTGAGTATGCCAGAGTGGAAGGTGACTATCAATGTCTTTATGTTTCCCACCGTTATGTCTTTAACCTTTTTATCCTCCAGCTTAACCTATGCAGTAGGAAGAGCAGCTGATTGGCTTGTACTGTGACACCTCTCTCTCTCTCTCACTCTCTTTCTCTGTCTCGGTCTTTTAACAACTCTATATTCCAAAGATTTGTTCGCAGTTCATTAATTAAATATACTGTACCATATGCACTGCCTGGCCAGAAAAAAAGTCACCGTTTCAGAAGGTCACCATTACAGGAATTTGTGTAATAAATTTCCAACACATTATTAAAACCTGGAAGGATAGTGCTGAACCGTCAACTTTATGGAAGAAATTTCAGTCAGAGAAAAATCATGAATGACTTTGATCAGAGATCACTTAAATGCTTGGTTAAATTGGATTGTAAAAAAAAAATCTCTGATTTATTAGAGAAATCACCTATGTTTAATAGTGAACATCAACTAAGGGCATTTCCATACGCACAGTCTAATTAAATATGGGATAAAATTGGACTTTGGAGAGGTCATATGGTCTGATGAGTCCAGACTTACTTTATATTCCAAAATTCAAATTGGAAAAGAGGATTTCTGAGAGCATGAGGAATCATTGTCACACATAAATTGCCTACCTCATTGTGCACCGTAATCAATGCTTGGAAAAAAAAAAGTGTATGACTTTTTTTGGGTCACACAGTGTTTATATGTATATGTATGTATAGATTATATACATACATATAGCATAGTGTTTTCCTTAAAAAGATTATGTATAATGTAGCATAATTTGTGTATGTACATGCATAATATAGCATATTGTTTTATAATTCACCTTTGTCCACCTATGTCAAGATAATCAGGTTAACTGTAAAGGAATTTGTACGTACGTCCATCTTAATTCTTGGTAATATTTACCTGCTCTTTATACCTAATCGATCTGTAAGTATGTTAGTTACAACGTTTTTCATTTAGACACATTATAAATGATTCATATACTTATTAATGACTAAACCGAAGTAAAGTTTATTTAAAATGTCTGTAGGTCTGTGTCTGCTGGAATCCTGCAGGAAATGTATTTTTTCACTCTGAAGGATATCTATAAATACCAGTCCATCTCCAGATGCTGTGCGTGAAAATGGTTTTGCACAAGTGACGGAACAACAGAAATTATTACCTACTGCACTGTATCTATTGTATTTTCAGAGATCATCATGGTTGACTTCGGAACATATTACAAGCTGTTTACTCATAGCTTAGATGCTTTTGTGCACATTACCTTGTGAGTAAAAATGCATTCAAATTCACAGAGTATAAAGCTTCTGATCCCTTCCATTCACTTGAGGTGACATGGAAAATGAAGCATAGGGACATGATGTAAAGACGCAAAATATTTTCCATTACCCTGCACCTTTCTGTTTCTTTGTGTACAGTTTTGCCCAATTCTAAAGCCAAGATCTATCCTTCCTTGCAATGGCTGGATTAAAGTACATTTTACAAGATCACTCATTGGCCTTATGGAATTTCCTTCCATTCAAGCTTTGTCATAGACTAAGGAATTGGGAAGAAACTTAAGGAAGGGACTTAATTAAGGTAAGCAGGGAAAATGCAACAAAGTCTATGCTAGGGAAAGTGTTGAAAGGGAAAAATTTGGTACAGAATTGGGGGAATAGTGGCCCTACCTTAAGCAATAGAGATGAATTAAATTACACAGTGGGACAAGAGGAAAATAAATAGTGAGTAATGGCAGATATTTAGGACAGAAAGAGCAGGGATGATGGATTGTTTTTTCGGTTGAGCCAGCTTTAAGAACATTATAGGAAGATGATGATGGTCTATTTAGAATTGGGCTTTTTTTTCCTTTTCAAAAGATATGGGGTCTTGATCAATTGAGTACCCCCCTGTCTTTTGATCCCACCTCACACCTCACCCTCCTTACCCCCTAACTGGTTGCCTTATATCATATATCATTGGCTCTTTCCTGTTAATATTTTTCCCTTATAATTTGTGATATTTGAGGGTTAAAATGGTGAACTAAAAAGTATGCAAACTGGAGCACTGTCTGCTCATTGCCTTTTCAAAATGATTTTGGTGCCATTATATTAAAGTACAAATGAGTTTGCATAAAGACCACCAGACATGCCCTTCACCATCTTTAGCCCTTAAACCCCTGATTTTTGACCACAAACTCTTGCATGCCCAAATCCTCTTTTTCTTCAGGAAAAAAGAGGGAAATGTATGATCACCCTGTCTACTCCTTGGCTACACAAGTGATGGATTTAACCATCCGTGAGTAAATTCTTCTCACCCTATTCATCGCTCTTTCTTCACTCTTGTACATCCTGTCTTTCATGATATCTCCAGCCTTTTTTTTTTGTTTTATTTGAGATAGAAGGTAAAATTGTATAGAAATTAAATGTTTACAGTATGTACATTTTCTTGTGCTATAGGAAGCATTCATTGTAAACAAGCTGAATAATTTGAATATTCCAGGTCAGCTGTGGTTCTGTAGTTCGACCAGGTGTGCTATCAGCCAAATTAGCAAGATGACCTTCTATAGATTAAAATTATTTATGGAGAAGATTATGTTCAAGGGCATAAAGTAACCACACTGCTGAAAAACAGGAAATGCAATGAACAAACGGTACTGGTTTTCATTAGTGACAAAAATTGTTACACTGACATGCAATCTGTCCAATCACAGCCCTCTAGCATTTGTTGCAGAGTGTGGTTATGATTAGAGTAGGGGAGACAGGCCCATATATGAAACTACGCATTATAATTTTTTATTGGCTCATTATTTCTTCATTCCTTCTGCAGTGATTGCTGAACCAGTGTGATTGCTTTTTTTTGCCCTGGCACGGAATCTTCTACATTTTTTGGAGAAAGGCACCAATAACAAACCAATTTACAGTAAAAAGTTTTAAAGCTCATTTAAACCATTTTCCTTATACAAACAATCAGCCTGCTGCACACATGCATATACAGTATTAGGCTCAAGCTGGACTAGGCTAATACAGTACAATAGAATGAATGTATCTGTTTTTAGCATTACCGTCTATGATTTATAGGCAATCCATTATAATTCCATGGAGTGGACAGGAAGTTGTGCTGGTTATGGCCACATCTGTTTGTGACATAACACGATTACGCATCTGTTCAGCTTCTTCTTGTCCTTTTCTTTGGTTTGAAGCTCATGCTCATGACTTGAATGCATTTTTGCTTTTCTCACTTGTTATCTCCCTCAGTCGTCTGCTCGTGTGTCTGTGCTGTACTGTACTAGCTGGTTTCACTGGGGATT
Source organism: Clarias laeviceps (assembly GCA_030014305.1). Lineage (NCBI taxonomy): Eukaryota > Metazoa > Chordata > Actinopteri > Siluriformes > Clariidae > Clarias > Clarias laeviceps. The sequence continues at coordinate 15,855,473 of JAQMYJ010000037.1, forward strand.
CCAGAGCACTTCAGCAGCTGACTCAGATTCCAGGAGAACTGGACTAGAGCAATGGAGCAATGAGTCATGTGTGTTTAAACCGGTGTCATACGTTTGTTCTGTTCTCGACTACGTGAGCAGTCATCAGTGTTTTGTGAGGGTCAACAATCCTGTGCTCTATTTGTCAAGTGTGTCTTTCTTTTTATTTCACTGCAAGGTTTATTTCTGCCAAGTTAACGTGTGTCATTGAATGTTTGACGTGTTTTATATTTGTCTGCATATTTTTATCATTTTTATCATGAGGATCAACAGCTCTTTGGTGCTTTTTTTTTTACTGTTTGTCATCTGTGTCCTTGTTCACCACTGTGTGCGTATTATTTTAAAGATACTTGTCTGCATATTAATACGTGAAAATCCTTTGGAGTCCACAGAAGATTCAGCTTACAAAAGATGATGCCTAACACTGACTTAAACACCGCATTATGCCAAATATTTTATTTTCATTTTTTTTATCTTTCTCTCTCTCTCCCTCTCTCTCTTTCAAGTTGAGAAAACTCTAAAGGATCAAAGGGATCCAGGTGAAGCTATATTTGACATTGACCTATGACCTTCGCCCTCTAACATTTATCTTAACACACATTTTATATATATATATAACACTTAAATACAAGCATACTGTCTAAACCCTATGCACTTCCCTTTAACACAAGTATTTCCCTTGTGCTACTATGGCATGGTCTGTCTCTCTCCTTGCACCATACTGAATGTTGAAAACTGTATGTGAAGATAGTATGCTTTTCAAAGCTTGCACAACATTTGTGTCATTGTATTGTTATTTTAAAGGTATGAACAAAGGGTCCTAATGATTCTTTGTGACTGATCAGTTGTGCAATACTATCTATCACAAATATAGCAGTGACCTTATTTTCAGTGTGTTAAAGTGTGATCAAATGTTTTTGTTTTTTTTTATAATTTATTCCACCCTTTTTTCGACCCTAACTGCACAATGCACTATACCCCACAGAGAAACTATTGAGAACTACAAACAATTTACCACACTGAATATGGATGAAGTATGAACCTGGATTATGATAATCCTTGATTATCATTACTTCATCATCTTGTGTTGATTGCATCGTGACTTGTATACAATTAGCTTTAAAGGTTCAGAAATCACTGATCGGTAGTGTTATAGGAGTGATAACATGCATATACATGGTGGCACGTTGGCTTAGTGGTTAGCACTGTCGCCTTGCACTTCCAGGGTCCAGGTTCGATTCCCTTCTTGGGGTCTGTGTGGATGGAGTTTGCATGTTCTCCCAGTGCGTGGTGGGTTTCATCCCACAGTCCAAAGACATGCAAGTTAGGCTAATTGGCACTACCAAATTGCCTGTAATGAGTGAGTGTGTTCTGTGAGGGATTGGCACCCTGTCCAGCCAATTTGTCCAGCGTGTACCTCGCCTGGTGCCCTAAGTCTTATTATGAAATTAGTTTAAAACATCTGGATAATTTTCTAATTCAGCCCCCATTACACCCTTCTAATCCTCACACCCTACACCCCGGGGCCAGGGGATGTAACTTGCATATCCAGTAACTAATCAACTGGTCCGCATTTCCATGGAAAGAAGGACTTTGCTGCTTATCATCACTTTGTATTTTGTTCTCCTGTCTTTTTAAAGTTGTGTGTTCAGACAATTGTGTACTATATGTGAAAACACAAAGCATTGTTTGTCCTGCATTCATTTCATTAAATCAAATGTCTGACAGTTTGTTTGTCTCAACTGTGGCATTACAAGTCTTAAGTATAATAAGATGTATAGGATTCCTAGTTTCTTATTCGTTTAGATTTCTAAAATAAAAATGTAGTAAAATTTGCAAACAAGCCTTTATCTGTTGTTACACAAGGAATTATGTTAAAATTTACCTCCAACCATATGTTCTACAACACCATGTAGTTGAGCCCCTTAGTTAGACTAATTTGCAGACTCAGAAAAGCCATGTTAGTTCCCGACTAAGCATTACTGACTTTACACAGGAATTTCTGTTTAATATATTGTATGCCATCAACCATATTACTGTTCCTGCATGCAGAATGAAGCAGTTTGATGTTATGTTCCTAGTTAATTTGGCCAAAAGGTTACACTGCACCGCTGTTGATCTGTGTCCTGTCTGAATATTCTGCTCCAGAGAATGTAGCAAACCTAGCTACTCCTGCCAAAAAACTGGAGCATGTCATCCGCCTGGCGGAGTTAGTCATTGAGGTTCTTCAGCAGAATCAGGACCATCATGCTGAGGTGAGCTGTCATTACTGTCTTTTATCCAGCCAATTTGTCACACCTTATGCTGTAAAAAAAAAAAAACTGCTTTTTAAGACATACATTTCTTCGTAACTTTGTTAAATAGTGTTTGACAGCGTTGACACGGACTTATTTTCCAGTCTCTGCTCTTTAAAGCAAGTCCTGTTCTATTTATTTATGCTTTGGAAAAGCATACCATGTAAAATGAAAAGTGGCCAAATCAGGAAAACAAATCAGTCACTTATAATATTTTGCATGATTCATTAGTTATTTCCATCCACCAGCTGGTGAGAGATGTCCATGCTTGGCATGCCTTCGGTACATGGAGTTTATATTTAGATTATTTAGATAATCCGTGGTCTTCCTGAGTTCTATAGATTTATTCTATTTTTTTGAATATGCTTAACAGGCTGCGGTCACAAGTACAGGAGACCAGTCGGTACAGTATCAATTGTTTCCTTTCTTCTCAAGTCCTCATCACATATTGTACCTTTCCCCTCAAGCATGCCAAGCCACGCAAGAGGCTTAACTGTCATTTTGGGGTGGGCGAATGGGGCGGTTCAGTAAAGTATCTAGACATGGTCTGGAATTGATGAAATTAAATCTAGCACTTCAATTATTCAGGAGGGCCTGCAATCAGTGTGAACTTCACCTTAATTATCAACAGTCCAAAAGTATCCCATTGAGCCAAATAAATCTGAGTTTATCCCTGTATCTTATCTGCTGAGCAATATTTCCATGTTTTTCTTACCATTCAATCCACATGTTCTTGGGCAGGGAAAAGAGGTACGTGAGCAATCTGAATGCAATCAAGCAGCCCCTTTCTTCCCCAGTAATGGTTTGTGCATGAATTCTGTGGGGCCTTTATTCCTTTCATTCCCTGTTCCTTTCAGTACGGGGAATTTAAGCATTATGTCTGCCTATGGTCCGTCTCACTTTGTTAGCGCCGTTTCTGTCCAGTCTCTTTTTGAAGGAGGTGATTGTAAGGCTTGCATTCCCACTTTCAGGGGTTTGGTCTAATGGAAAGTTTTTTCTTTTCTTCCAAAGGGAATGTCTATGTACTCGCACCACCCCACCCTCTAGTTTTGTCATCCTAAGCGTGTCAGAGTTTGCTATGTCAGTTTGCCCCATTCCTGCTAATGTTTCCAAATTTAAAGTCTACTTTGTCTCTATACATCATAATCCAAAGCCATAGCCTGGCTCCCTCCCCTTGGCTTGCCTTGCCAATTTGAAATATGATGGTCATTTGTCAGAGACTAAACCATTCAGCATATTCCCATATTGCTTTGATCTACCCAGTATAGTTCTGCAAGAAAGGACTTGGGGAAGGATCTTGGAGTTGTTTGGATTTGACATTGCTACCCTCTTTCTATCTTTTTCTCTTTCTATTTGTGTGTCTGGTTAACCTTGGCCATACACATTGCCCTGATGCTCCAGCGAATGCTTTGTTTTTTGTCCCTAACCTGAGACATTGCGCTTTGTGTAGTGTCCTTAAAGCTTAGGAAAATGGTAAGTTCATCCTCAGCTATATATATATATATATATGTATTTTTAAAGTGTGTTTACAGGGTACGGCATCTAAACAGCATACTGCTGAAGAAAAGGATGAACTGTCTCCAATGCTGATCAGTTCCCTAAACAATTTTGACACTATTCAGTTTATATGCAGAACCTTATTTTGCGTTTTCTTCCATCTTGCCTTGTGTCCGAAACTGAGCAGCACTCTTGGAGAAAAGATTAAAAAAAAAGAAAAAAAAGAAATACCAAAACATCATAATAAAAAACAATGCCCTTTTTATGAAGCTTGTTGCATGCTTGCAGTCTAAGGCATGCCAGGGATTGCAAGGTTGCATGAGTCACATCCCCATCCTGATGGCAGGGATGCAGTGATGTGAATGGTCGAAAAGAATACATCTTCCATTTGAAGAGCAAAAGCATGCAGCGATTTTTACTTCCACCTGCATGAGAACTTCACATTTTCTGGCATCTTGACTCCATTGGCTATAGATTTAAATGAAGGAAAGGTTGCTATACAGAGGAGTAATCTCACCATGTGCAAGGATGTTGGCAACACAATATTAAATAGTGATTTACTTCTAGTATTTATGCCACTGTCATATGTAAGCTTTTAAAATATGTAGGATTACTACTACTACTACTACTACTACTACTACTACTACTAATAATAATAATATCAAATTAGACAATTATTACTTTAACATATTTATAGTTACTGTTAATTCAGTGGGTCTGAAGGCTATTTTGAGATAAATAACATATCTAAAGTAAAAGGAAGTTAAGTATACATGAGGTGTTTTGCACAGTACAGAAATAGTGTGTAGATGCGTGATAAAGAGACTTTCAGGCCCTGATTTACTAAGATCTCATATAAATCACCAAAGAGCTGCTTTGGTTGTGCAGTCAGATAAATTGTAAGTGGAGCTGGCGAGCATATTGCAGAGTATTCACAAAGACTAATTTGCTAATGCACACTAAGGGGAGAAGACAATATTTAAAAGAGGACTTGCATGGTTAGGGTTAGGGTTGCATGGTTCTGTTGTTCTTCAAATGGATTCCTTTAAGAGTGAACAGAATCTTGCCCCACATATATAAAACACATAATGTATTATACCAGGAAAAGGTGCATGGAGCATATGGTACACTGTATGGAAAGAAAACCTTTTCATGGACTCACTATGACTGGTTTGAACACGGGAGGTACATAATGTATGTGCAGCGAATACTAAATATGAAACAAGTCCAATTTTCAGGCTAAGTGAAACCACAATCTGCCTTTGCGTGTATTTTTTTTAGGCAGAAATGCCCTAAATTGCATATTTAGTAAATCAATGTGCAAAATGGGTAATATGGGCTATTTCGTACAGTGCTCTAGACCCTTATGGAAAATCAGCTTTGTTATCAAGTTTGTACATCTGTAGTAAATCAGGGCCTCTCCTGCAGAAATCAGTTTTGTCGGTTTTGGCAACCAGGCTAAACATATTATCTCTTATCTCTTCCCTGGGTAAAGCAGTGTGGTCATTTCTTACTAATAAATAGTTTGTTTTCCATCCAAAACGGTAATTGCTGCAAAATCAATATGGATGTCATGTACAGTGTAATTGAGTTTATAGGCACAAATGCTTCAGAGGCTTTTGGTGGGAAAATAGTCATTTACTACAGGTAACGTAGCACCATCAGCCACTTACTCAGTAACTTCCAATTTTCTAAAGTTAAAACACCACATGCAAGAACCAGTTTGATTTCTTTAACATCATTTCGCTCTAAAAGTCTTTCAATCTGTCCTTTTTTCCCCCCTTCTCACTACCTCCTTTCCTAATAATCAAGGCCTTTGCCTGGTGGTCAGATCTGATGGTGGAGCATGCCGAGCACTTCTTATCCCTTTACAGTGTCGATATGGATGCAGCTCTTGAGATCCAGTCCCCTGAAAGCTGGGATAGTTTCCCTCTCTTCCAGCTCCTCAATGACTTCCTGCGGATGGACTGTAAGCCCTGTTTTTACAAGATATGATTCAAATATTATAGGCGACATAGCAGTTGCAGTGTGTGAGCATGGAAAATATTTACATGAGATGGTCTTTGATGATAATGGCCTTGATTTCATGCTTGCTCTTTCTGTTCTAGACCATCTGTGCAATGGAAAGTTTCACAAGCACTTGCAGGACCTGTACGCACCGCTGGTGGTGCGATATGTCGATCTAATGGAGTCCTCTATTGCTCAGTCCATTCACAGGGGCTTTGAGCGCGAGTCCTGGGAACCTGTAAAGTAAGACACCACTTCCTGCTGAATCCACAGGGCTGGGAGTGATTGTAACACAGGGCATTTCATGAGATAAATAAAAAATGTAGGGCACCTATTGCTGCAGCAAGCAGTGAGGACAAACGTACAGTCGGCGTGTAGATTTTCACTGTCTGGAGGCATCACAGATAACAAAGTTAAATATTAAAAAACTTCACCTAAGTTTTCATGAGAACAAATCAGCCACCTCAGTTTTGCCTACAGTTTTAAAGTATTAAAAAATTTTTTTATATATTCAGTACTGTATATGGCGGAAGAATTGCAGAATTAATTCCGAGAACATTAAGCTTTTTCATTGAGCTGTTCATCAGTTTACACTAGATAACTTCAGGCCAAATGAAAACTCGCTCTTTCAGACTCCAGTCAATGCCTTTCATGTTCTCATCTTTTTTTGTTTTGTAAACTAACCCTCATTTCGCACGCTTAAAGGAAATAGGATGCCTTTTTTGTGCTAATCAATTTGTCTTTCATGCCTCTGATTTTTTTCTTTGCATATGCATTTTACCCTTTTCCACATAGGCAATCTAATCTCATCTAGATGAAGCGCTGTCAAGCCTTTTCCTTAATAATCTTATTTTATCAATATTTTTCAACTAAACAGATGTCCCATGGAAACGATCAGCTTAGAGCTTTGTAGGCTTGTACAAAAAGGGGTAGTTTCCCGTTGATAACCTGGATGGTGCTCTTACTGAGTCCCCTTCAAATAGTAAAACAGAAAATAGATCCTTTATTCGTCTGTCATCTACGTCTCGTGTTTTCAATTTCCCACCACTTCATGTCTTACCTTCCAAGCTGCTAAACTATGCTGCTTCTTTTCTTTTGTTTATCTGTATATGTGTGCTCTTGTCTCTGTTATCAACCATGTTTCAGTTTTACTGTAGGTCCTGTGTTTAAATGTTTTAGAGACCTTCCCTACATTTAACAACTGATCCTTTATGTCTGCTCTTTTTGAATGTCTAAAGCATTTCCTTTACAACTTTTCTTACTTGTTACTTTTTTACTGTATGTCTTACATTGCTTTTTTTGCAGCATTCCACATTGCCACTGTTATGGATTTTTTTGTTTCTTTTTTTGTCTGTTTCTGCAGGAGTTTAACAAGTAATCTACCCAATGTGAATCTACCAAATGTGAACCTCCAAATTCCCAAAGTACCAAATCTTCCTGTGCCAGTAGCAGGACTATCTGTTAACCTTCCACAAATGCCTAGCTTTTCCACTCCATCCTGGATGACTGCTATTTATGACTCTGAGTGTGTATTCAATGAGTTTACCTCAGATCTGATTAATTCAAATATATCCTTGGCATGAAGATGTCCTCTTGAAGCTGTGTGTTATCTCTGGGGTGAAAACGTGAACGGGAGGAATGATGTAAAGTCAAAACAGTAGTGTCTTGACAAACATTATTAAAAATACATTGGAATATAACCTAAAGAGAGATGCCACATGTATTGGACAATAGTTGGAATTGTAAAAAGGAGTCAGACAGGAATTATGATTCAACAAATAACATACAAAAGATAAAGGAACAATTACACAAACTACCCTTTCTCTTTATAATGATAAAGCTTAATCTAAGGTTAAACATCTAACTTCAAAGTCTCCCATGTGTAACCTCACTTGAGACTAGTTGAACGTTGGTGTTTGATCTTTATCAAGCTTTGATGTGAAAGGCAACATGATTTGTCTACAGCATAAAAAAAGAAGAAAAAAAGAGATTTAAAAATGTTTGTCAAGCTGTCATAATTAGGCTTCAGTATGTCATCTAATATTTATACAAACATATTCATATAAATTATGCATTGGCCTCTCAAAGGAGGATTTAAAAAAATTATATCTACTAATTAGGCAGTTTTGATTTGCATAAAAATGCAACACATGCACAAAGCAGTTATTGGCTTTCAAGTCATTTTCATGCCAAGTAGGTTGCAAGGGATTTGGGTCAATCCCAAGTTGTTTGTTCACTTGAAATGAGAACTGAAAAGCTTTTCATTTTCCTCAATGTGCATGCCATTGAGGTAGGACTGAGGTGGTGAGATCTGGATTGCAACCCAAACCTACAGTACAATCAGTCAGTCTTAAGTTCCCAACAAAGAAAATTTCCCCCATTTAAAACGGTGTCTACAAGTAGGACTACAGTTTTACTTACCCACCTGTGTTGTGTTAGCTCTGACAAAGACAAATCTTAATGACCTATAATGGCCCTAAAGATTTTTTCAAAGAGTTAAATAGCTGGCTTTGGCATCTGAGGTAAGAAATCCATTTCTTGAAGTGAAGGGTTTTTCTAAAGGGCCAACACTGATTTCAGGTCTGCCTGGAAGGTTGGGAAATGTTAGTGGGTGTGGGTTGGTGGACCTCCCTGCCTGGTCTTTGCTTTAGAAAAAATAAGTACTCTGAAGCAGTAATCAACTCTTGTGGAGTTTAAACATAAGGGTAGGCTTCAGATATTTACACATGTTTCCCAAAAAGCATACTCAATTCCAAGATCAATACAATGAGATCATTGAAGATCCTGGACTGGTAAATTCCATCCAAATATTTCTTAACACTACATTGTGGTATAGGACATACTCTGCTTTAAGGCTTTCACCCTACCTAAGATGGCTGCCGTTAGATACTCTGAGAACCTCCAGTCACTCTTATGTTTCAACTCTATGGTAGGCTAACACCCCCTCCCTGACCCTTACAACACTCCTCGTCCTCCTCCTCTCCCATCTATCTCCACTCAGGATGGCAACGTCTTCAGAGTTGACTGCATGGTGTGTGTTGACTTCTGGAACTCCGTCAACCTCGTCGGGCATGGGTGGTGAGAGAGAGCCTGATCTTTGTGTTTTTGTTTCTCATCTGGACTCCCATAGTGTCCTCTTTCACTCGAAATTCAAGTCCATGCAAATCATATTGTTTTGGGCTCTCAGAAAGGTGTGTAGCACTAACAAGATAATGGTAGGGCTTTAGATTAGTAAAGTACACATTGCTCAGCGTGTGCAGGTATGCAGATGAATGATGTATGTATTCCTGTGTTCCTGAAAAGCAATAGTGTCAGGTTTTAGTCACCCAGTAATATTCAAAATCCGTGGTCTAGATCTCTTACATGCCTTCTCTCACCATGACATTCCCAAGCCCTTTTCCCCTTTTAGAGAAGTGTGACTGATTAACATGTGCATGATTTCAGACCCTTTTGAGGGTGGAATAACCACGCAACTGTGCGAGGTTATTAACATGTCTCTATTTTACCATACACTGACGGAACATGAGAAAGACATTCCTGGGAGTTAACCAGATATTGACTTTCAGTCAGTGTATGCATAAAATAATCAGAGAAATATTATGCAATGAGTTGAGTCATACAACCCTTTTGCCTATCAATAAAGACTCTGACCCTTGATGTGTCAATGTGCCTGGCAGTAATGGCTCGGGGACATCAGAGGATCTGTTCTGGAAGCTGGATGCCCTGCAAACATTCATTAGGGACCTGCACTGGCCTGAGGAGGAGTTTGCCAAGCACCTTGAAAACCGGATGAAGCTCATGTCCAGCGACATGATTGAGTCGTGTGTTAAACGGTACATGCATGTATGAGTTTGAAAACGAAAGATGCAAAGATGTAATAATCTACCGTGTCATTATTTGAGCAGTGAAATTTAATAAGTGAAATAAGTCCACCATGCCCGCCAGACAATAAACATACCACAAAACATTAAGTGTCCACCAACCAATCATGGGTGCACCTTCATACTGCGGTAAAAAAAATCATTAATACTCTTCTGGTCAACTCTTTGCATGTCTTTAGCACCAGGGGAGCATTTGAGTCCAAGCTGGCCAAGAGTAGCCGTTCTACAGATTTCCGCATCCCACTCTCCTTATGCACTATGTTCAACGTGATGGTGGATGCCAAGGACCAGTCAGCTAAACTTTGTGCCATGGAGATGGGCCAGGAGGTAATAAAAGGTGTAATCTAATTTTTTAAAAATCTATCTGATTGATCTGCAGAGGAACGAAAAATAAAGATTACAGTACTATAGTAAGTCAGTAGATTCTCTTTCTAAAGCATGTACACAAATAAAGCTTGTGTTGAACAGTCAATGGGATCCTCGAATAATATAATATACCAATTGACATTTTTTTTCTATATTTCGAATTATGTCACTGTTGAATTATATTTGTGGTGCAATATGTACAGGTAACATAGCATTAGATATTAGCTAATCAAAGGTATGTAAATAATCTTGCACAGTGTTCTATGAGTGTAGTGGGAGGTATTTCATTCCATGTCCATTTATATAGTGTTGTAACAATGAACATTATAACAGTCAAATACCTCCACAAACATTCCATTTATACACTCAGTATCAGTGGTCTTCAAATGTTGCTGATTAACAATATGCAAAAAAAAAGATAGGCTAATACGTATAAACTGAGATTAATATAACAGGTTCAAAATTGCTCAAAGCCGCATTTGACTGATATACATGTACGACGTTAAGCCAAAAATGATCCGCACTCCGGTTATATTAAAACTTCTTTTGGCATCGCATCTTATCAGCACTTTTCGTTCAAGACAACTTTCTCCCTAGTCACTGCTGTGCAGGCATGAACATGTTACATCAGTTCATTTCTGCAGTACAGGAAATGCCCCACTTGTGATTTGCATGATAGAAGAACAGAGTGCAGGGATTAATTTCTGGGGGTCTGAGGGTGGTCCTGTTGCCGTTATTTATCAAAGATCATTGTGTACGGTATAGGGAAAGTGTCCACCTGTTCTGACCAATACTCTAAGCAAGGTCAAAGTTTTTTTAAGTTATCATTACTGATGATGAGACATGGATTCATCAATATGAACCTGAGAATAAACGTATGAAATTGAAAAATCCTCAATCGCAAAAGTTCAAAAGTCAACCATCAGCTGGAAAATTTATTCTTACAGTTTTATCAAGGGATTATCAAGAGCCAGTATTGGAACATTATCAGGAATAAGGTTCAACAATCAATAGTGCTTGTTACAGTGAGATGCTTATTAAAGAGCTGATGCACAAACTTTGGATTAAATGCAGCGCATTGTGATCATTCATGATCTTTATTTTAAGGAGTTACAGCATCCTCTCTATAGTCCTTATCTTGCCCCTTTTGGACTTTCACCTGTTTTGTCCTCTGAAAGCAGCTCTATGAGGACGAAGATTCACTTCTGATGAAGTGAGGACAGCGGTGCAGCTCAGCCGCAACATTTAATGAAGCAATACGAAAGCTTGTTCACAAATTGGCAAAGTCTATGAAAAGCAAGGAGATTTTGTAGTAAATTCTACATCCAGAATGCAGATCATTTGACTTACCATCGTATATATTAAAACTTTAACCAATAGAACAATCCCTGACATGAAATGCTAAATCACTCGTATTAATTAAGATAATCTTTTATCAAGAGTTCACTGTTTAGTCAGCTTGAAAATGTGTTGTTGCTTTTCAGAAACAGTATCACTCTAAAATCGATGACCTCATTGAAGAGAGTGTGAAGGATATGATTGCACTTTTGGTGGCCAAGGTAAAAGTTTTAGTTGCCAGTGTAATATTGTTGAAAGTGTGTAATATGGTGAATATTTAATAATTCCAGTTGCGTTGGTGTGTGGTCACTGACCTGTTTTAGATGTTTTTTGTTTTGTTTGTTTTTTTTGCCACGTGTGCAGTTTGTGGTGATTCTTGAAAGTGTTTTAGCCAAGATCTCTAGGTATGATGAGGGAACTCTCTTCTCCTCCTTCCTGTCCTTCACGGTGAGAATTAATAATTTCCCTGACTATACTATTAACCATGTTCTGTTATCTATCTATCTATTTGTCCATTATTATTATTATTATCATTATTATTCCAGTAGGTCCCTTTCTAACCTGGGTTATTTATTTTTAGGTGAAAGCAGCATCAAAATATGTGGATGTGCCCGTAAGTACTTAACAGATGTAATGTAAATGATTTACTACCTGTCTTTTTGTCACAGGAGTGTCTAACTAACTTCATCTACAATCTGTCCTCTACAGAAGCCAGGAATGGATGTTGCTGATGGTTATGTGACCTTTGTTCGTCACTCTCAGGACATACTGCGAGATAAGGTCAATGAGGAGGTGTATATAGAGAGGTTATTTGATGTAAGTAAGATGCCGTCTCCTCCATGCCTGACAAGGGAGGTTCCATCCAAAATGTGGCAAAACAATGGGGCATATGAGGGATAAGTCACATTTTGAGTGCTGAGCTCTGAATTCTTTCATCATGATTTAAAAAAAAAAGGCCAGCCTTATCCTGAGGCTCTCAGGCTCTCACTTCTCAGTGTCTCATTACTGTGAATTCTTGTTCTCTGTGCACTGGCTTTGCGTTAAACACAACCAGATGCACCTTTGTGCTCCAGTGTCGCATTAGCTGTTTGTTGGACCTTTGTGCTTAGAACTCACAAGGCAAAGTGTCACTATCACCACCAAGTGGATTATTTACGGCAGTGCTCTCAAATGGTCAATGGGATCTTTGCATAATATGATATACCTATTGGCATATTTTTCCATATATATATAATTATGTCACTACTGAATCATATTTGTGGTGAAATATGAACATGTAATGTTGCATTAGATAATAAAAGTTATGTAGATATTGATGCCAACTGGAGAGCACTGTTAAATTTAGAAATAATCCTTGGTGGATCATTCTCTTACTTCCAGTCTTGCACAGTGTTCTATGTGTGTAGTGGGAGGTGTTTTCTTCCATGTCCAGTAGATTTGTGCTATTTATATGTGCGGAACTTGCTGTCGAGTGTGTGCACATGCGAGTGTATACTGTATGAGTGTGGTTAAGGTTGTATTTTTGACTCAATGCAGCACAGTGCAGTAAGGTGCACTTAGCATGTGTCTGTGGTCGAGAGCAGTGTGTTTGTGGATGTGTCTGAGTTTGGTTTGTTGTAAAGAGGTTTAGTGTGCTTTTCTGCTGCTTCTTTTGCCGTGTTTTCAGTATATTTAATAAGCACCATATGCTAAAGCATGTCTGTCAGCTTGTACTTTCCTAATCATTGTAAAACACATTTACAATCCATTGTCATTTCACTATTATTTTATTTCAAATCTCATTAATATGGGGGCATTTACAGTACATGAGAGGTTATATGTCCTAGGTGAATTCTCTAACCAAAGAAATCCTAATCTCATAACCCATGTGTGAAAATTTAGATATACATACTGTAGAGTGATGTGGGTGGATTTTAATCAAGTTTAATTTAAAAAAAAAACCAAGTGCATCTTGAGCCAATCACTAAATATATTGACAAATGAGTTCTAAAAGGGACAGAAAATACACAAAGGACTTACTCATAGAAAAAATGTTCTTTGAGTTTTCTTTATAGGTTTGTCAGACCATTGTACCTGGGAAATACTCTGTTGTAGAGTTTGACATAAAACCCAGCACCCTTGATTTTTGTAGGAGTATATATAGATTGTTAATCTTTAAATTCCTACGAGACACTAAAGGACATACACCTTTACCTGTCCCATTTTAAGCATCTCATGTATGTATGTACAAATTGTTTCATAATCTGCGCACTTGCTTGCTCTTTAAAACCTATTTTAGATGTACTTTAATTTACATCCCAAGCCATTGAGATAATTGAATAAGTGCTATAAATCACTATTTCTAAGAATGCGTAAGGCAACACATTGCCAAGAATATTTACTGCCTTTAAACACACACAAGTGTTCAAATACAGTATATTTAGCATGGAAGCAAGAACGCATTTGTGATAAACAAGTGTCTTAAACATTTCCTCATCTGGACTTCTCAGTCTTTCTCTGCGTCTTCTCTTTTCACGTTTTAACTCTCTACTCTAAGGACACCACCACCATGCTCTCTTTTTTATAACAAAGTGGAACTTATCTCTAGATGTCCTACTGTTTGATCACATTCTGTTGAGTGGCATGATTTCTAATCAAATAATCTTCCTGTGTACATCTACTAGCATGACCACCTCCTAAAATTCTCACATCATACACAAACACCTGCCCACTGACTCACCTGCTCCTTCTGCATGCACTGCACGCTCGGACCAACTGACTGCTTGAAGTGGACCAACCAAACCACCCAACCCTAATTAACTCAACCAATCACGTACCTAATCATTATTCAAATCAGCCAATGTCGGCATAGGTTTTCCCTTTACTGGTCAAAGCAGTCATTGATCACTCAAATGATTCACTCATTGAAATAGCCTACCATTGCTGAGCTCATGTGTTTTGAAATTGTTGGAAATAAGACTGGCATTTCAATAGAATTATAAAATCTGAACAGTTTATAACTCAATTTAGACACATTCTGAGGTTGTAAAGAGTAGATCAGTGACAAATGTGCTTTTGTAAGCAATAGTCAAGCAGTAGACAGTTATGTGTTAGGAATACAGATGGCACAATTTCACTTTTTTCGTAATACTGATATTGAAATCTGGAGTATCAGAGAATACTCATCAGGAAATAGCCATCAAATATTGTTTTCTTAAAATAAATATACACAAACACACACACACACACTTAAGAAAATGCGGGAAACAAAAACACAACTTGGGCAAATCCATAGTTTTCACACAAAATCACTGACATCGCAAATATAATTGGTATGAGTTATAAACTGAATTTTAAAAAAAAATGTGAACATTCAAGATGAAATTCATTCTCTTTTTTAGGCTATAATTTTTGCTGGCATTGACAATTTTTTTTAAAAACCTGCCTGGTCAGACATCAGCAAACAGAACAATCATGTTTGTATCATGTCGATACAGCAGCTGTCATACTGTATAGTGGGGCAAAAAAGTATTTAGTCAGCCACCAATTGTGCAAGTTGTCCCACTTAAAAAGATGGATGCCAATCCATCGCAGGGCACACACATACAAACACTCAGACTCTCATTATCACACTACGAGCAATTTGGGAACAACAATTAGCCTAACATACATGCCTTTGGACTGTGGGAGGAAACCGGAGTACCCGGAGGAAACCCACAAAGCACGGGGAGAACATGCAAACTCCATGCAC
>JAQMYJ010000037.1:15870977-15890747 GCA_030014305.1 Clarias laeviceps
CCCTGATTGGCTGTAGAGCCGTGATTAATGTGGGAGCACTAAGTACCTCTCATCCCTCCCCTCTGAGAGAGCTCGGTTAATCAGCTTTCTCTAGACCTCCGGCTGCGAGAGGTTACAGCATCACCCGGGAATCGAACCAGCGATCTCCAGATGATAGGGCGAGATCTTGCGCCACTTGGAGGCCCTCATAACATCACTTTTACTCAACATTTTAATTTGAGCGCATAACAATGTTCTCTTAGTTCGAGTATTTTACATGCCCTCACCTCGGACTGCTGCGGATATGTTTGCTCTAACGACCCGTGTTTTATCTCATAGTGGCGCTAAACATTACTGCTTTTTTATTAGCGCCACAGTTTATGAACATATGAGATAAAATAGTTTTAAACTTTTTGCAGAAAGAATAAACATACAATGATCTGTCCATATGTCTTTGAAGGTTCAGTTTTCATAGTGTACTTGCCTTTTTTAAGTAATCCATGCTGTAGCATGCGTTTATTTGTGCTTTGTGAGGACCACTGTGAGGATTTGGGCGTCTTCCAAATACTGTGTATTTACGGTAAACTATTGCGTTGATTGGCTCTGTCGAATGACACATATAGACACACCCTTGAGGGAAAGAGCATTATATTCGTCTAATGAAGCGCTGCCTGCTGTGACGTAATCTGCCACATTAATGCTCATAATGTCTATTCTACTCAACATTTTCATTTCATTTATGGTGCAGATTTAATTTCAGGCAAATACAGAAAGACTGGCAAAGTTTCATTAATTCTGTCCAACCAGTTTTGTGTGAGGCTGTGACAGACAGAAATTTGAGACTGGTTTCTGGTCCTCCAATGTATGGAACATTACGATATCATTGAAAGAGCGAGTTCTGACCAATGTACTGACAAAACATTTATTTATTTAAGCATAAATAAACATATAACGTGAGGCATTGAAAAACAGGTGCATATGATGACAGATAATCAGACCGGTGTTTAGTATACTGTTGATGCTGAATGCTAAGTGCTTTGAACAAATGAGAGGAGAAATGAGGTTGCTGCTGAGATTGTTACATAAACAACCAATTTTTAAATGTTCTTTTTTTAGGTACTTCGCAACGTGTCCTAGCAAAAATAATTTTAAAAAATAATAATTTTCAAGAATTATTTTCAGAATTTAATTTAATATGAAGAAATGAGGCGTGACTCAAGACTTTTGACTGTACTGTATATACAGTATTTGCTGAATGCAGCATTGGTGTGGAATGCCTGGGGTTAGTAATGACAGTTAATGAGATTATATCTTGATGAGCAAGAGACAGTAGCTTGACTAAACAATGACTATACGGGAAAAGACACATTACAATCCACAGTTATACCAAGTTATTCCACAGGATAATGCTACTGAATTCTCCTTTCACTATAAGAGACATAAGAGACTATCACATCATCCATTACACAAAACCTGTGCTGTTCTCTTTGAACTATACATAAGATGTTTGCTGTGATTTTGAATACACCTGGGTTTTCAGATTTGCAGTATACTGTATATATATATATCATAATTTATAAGCAGAGAAATGGTTTAAGATAACAGTACAAATCGCCTTGCCTGCAAATTCTTCTCATTCTCTCTTATATTGATTTCCAATTTTTCAGTTATGGTCATATTGAAGTTCACTGCTTTGACAAAGAATGTTTTGAATTTGGGTATATTTGCAGAATATGAGCTTAAAGCCGATAGCATGGACAAATAATTTCATTTCAAGGTTTTGTGTAAACATTCAGCATAGTTCACACAACCCCAAACCCCCCCCCCCCCCCAAAAAAAAGAAAGAGTTTCTGTAACTTTTCACATTTTAATCTAATTTCTTTGATCAGAATCTGATTCATTTATTCAGATAATATACTCTGAGTATTGAAATAATATATGCTTATTTAAATCTTAAGAATTTTATCTAACATGTTTTAGATTTAAGACTATGCTGTATATACTAATAATAATACAAGTTTTTTTTTAAATTAATTATGCAACTAATTAATGCATGATTTATGTACTTTTTTGCAGATGGTCATATTGCTGCCTCTGTAAATTAATTTTAAATTGCTTGATTAACCTAGTGCTTAGTGAGGGTGTGACTGTGTCTGTGTTGGTGTGCATTCTGTGTTTTTTGTGTGCAAGACTGTGTATTTGTCTCTGCATGTGTTTTGTGTGTGTGTGAGGTGTGGGGGTGCCTGTATATCTGTATGTTTCCGAAAGTGAGCATTCACGTTAGTCCTGAGTACTGTCTATGCGTATGTATCGAATGTTACTGGATATATACGTCTATATATATGTATATGTCTAGACATTATAGTCTCTTGCATGGGTTCGTTTGTGTGAGTGTGTGTGTGTGTGTTTTGCTGGAGAACCTTGTGTTTGTGTGCATTACAGCAATGGTATACAGCTACCATGAATCTGCTGGGGACTTGGCTAACTGATCGAATGGACCAACAGCTCCATGTGTACCAGCTCAAAATCCTCATCAGGATTGTAAAGGTACTGTGTACTGGGAAATGTCACGCTAACATCAATTTAATGAGAACTTAAATTTTTCATTAATTCATTTTAAATTACATTTTAATTCAATTTAAACAAATTGTCATCCTTAATAATATATATATTATTTTTTTAATTGTTCTCAGGCAAAATAATATAAATGTGAAATTGCATGTAAAAAAAAAACTTTGTTATCCATCATTATATGGACAGCCAACACTATAAAGACAAATGGTTTTTCTGAAGCTGCGTAATGGAAATTTTTTTTAAAGTACATCACTAGTTATGAAAGCACCATAAATTGTTCATAGTAGCAGTTTATTTCCTATTCCAAACCTTACTGACTCTGTCAGGATGTTAAGTAATATATATATTGAACTTTCATCAAGATCCCTAACATGTAAAGCAACACCTAATCGGTAAAAGGATTGCAAAGGACACCACTGGTTACTATCTATCTATATCTATCTATCTATCTATCTATCTATCTATCTATATATATATATATATATATATATATATATATATATATATAGAGAGAGAGAGAGAGAGAGAGAGAGAGAGAGAGAGAGAGAGAGAGAGAGGAAATGAAGTGATTGTATTAATGTAGTATTAAACATCTGTCTTGTTTAGCGTGTTCAGTTGTATTGGGCTTTTTTGTGCTTTATAGAAAAAATATCGAGATTTTAGGCTGCAAGGTGTTCTTGACTCAACGCTGAACAGCAAGATGTACGACACGGTACGGAACCGGCTCACTCTAGAAGAGGCCACTGCCTCTGTCCGAGAGGGCGGCATGCAGGGCATTACAATGAAGGACAGCGATGAAGAGGATGAGGAGGACGATTAGAGCTCCAAGCCATGTCATGTGCTCTAAACTTGAGCCTCCCTGACCCGTCCACCACCCTACCCTTTCCCTTTAGCCTGGTAAAAGAAGATGCATGTACCCACTCTGACTACTCCAGTTAGCCACCCTAGGACCTTCCATCATCCGCTCGATATGCCCACAAACAGAGCTAAAGTCAAGACAAATCTAGTAATTATAATGAGTAAAAAGACATGTTTAAAAGAGTTATGAAGAACATGATTGACAATTTTAGCTGTGTTATGATATATAATTAAGAATGGAAACAAAAAAGAAAAAAAAAATTTTTTTTGGACTAATTTATTTGGGGATTTATTTCTATGTGTTCCTAAGCAATATGGAGTACCATTTGTTTGACAATGTCGAGTGAGATTATTAGGTGTGTCCCTGTCCAATGCGATAACATATATGGCGCTTCTTTGACGTACTCTTACATACATTAATGGTACATTGTCGTAAAAAATGAGTGTATGGATCCTTTTCTTTGTCTTGTCTGTTTCTAAAGTGGATGCCAACTGCTTCAAAACTGCAAATGATCCTCTGTACTTAAGTTAAAAGTTGTTACCTGTAAATGTCCTCTGTGTCTGCACATTCTCATTAAAAATGTAATGATTTTTTTTCTTTACTTGTGCTGAGGCTCTGTGACTCTTAGGAGAATCTTATGTTGCATTCAACCAAGACATTGTCTCACCTTCATCTTAAAAATAATATGAATTGGTATTCTAGAAAGGCAATATTCTCTTAGCTCCATTTTGATATCTCATTGGAGACGTCTTTTATTTAGATGTCAGAAATGACTACCAAATAATATATTTTTGTTCAGTTTAACTTTTACAAAGCAAAGTGATTCTTGCCTCTTTTTTTTGTTTTGTTTTATGTTTTATTCGAAGCAATCTTTTGGGTTATTACTTACAAAGCCAGAGATATGTGCCATTCTGGGGGGTCTCACTATTGTTTTGTATATACACAGCTGTACATTGCACTCTGAGCCATCACTGCATGCCTGTGGGTTCCACCTTCTCCGAAAGCTCTTCGTTTTTCTTTTCTGTGTCAGTTAGCTGGTGGATTCATTCTTGCGTTTGCCTTATTAAAGCCAACAGTTGTTATATGCAAGAGCTGTGGCCTCTCAATAAATATAACTGTACAAATACGCACAGTGCCTCTGTCTGCGTGATTTACTATTTTATTGTCAATCCATATCAGGTCATATACAATACACAAACTCCAACATGAAAGGCAAATACCTTTTGTTTCATATTTCATAACTCTGGGCTCAAAAAGCTCTATGGATTTAGTCTATGCACTGTATGTGTACATACAATCCCATCTGATCGTAGCAGGTCTTAGTATTAGGCAAATACCACCTCAGACAAACAACATATACCTTTTTTTTTATTGTGCCATTATTGCCCTTACTGCTTCCACAGGATGTAAGATGGTAAGTTGCAGCAAGGTGCTGCTAATCATCAGCCCTTGATTAACTGATCATCAGCAGGAGTGCAGCCTCTATAAAAGCAGAAGTTTTTGCAGTTTGTTAGTCTGGAGTGTTCAAGTGTGTGTTAACACATTGCCAAGAGGGAAAGACATATACAATGGTCTTAGAGAAGCAATTGTTGCCTTCTCAACAATCTGGAAAAGTTTATAAAAAACATTTCCAAACAATTAGGAGTTTAATGCTCTATAGTTAGAAAGATTATTCTCACTGAAAAGCATTCAAGACAGTTGCAAATCTTCCCAGGAGTGGAGGTCACAGGACATTCACACCAAGGAACCTACAATGTTCAGAGAGAAACTCAAAATCTACAAAATCTACAGCTAAGAGTCTACAGGCCTCACTGAGCATGTTAAATGTTAATGTTCATTATAGGACAATTAGAAGAAGACTGAACAATATGGTTTGTTTGGAAGGGTGCCAGAAGAAAGCCTCTTCTGCATAGAAAAAACATGGATGCACGATTGAGGTTCGGAGTACTGCATCTGAACAAACCACAAGGCTTCTAGAACAATGCCCTATGGATTAGATAAGACCAAAGTGGAGTCGTTTAGCCACAATGTTTGGCGAAACCAAACAGTATTTCAGCAGAAACACCTTTTGTTTGAATTTTTCAAGTTTTCAAAAATATTGAAACACTTGACTGAAAGGTGTTTTAACCAGTCAGTGACATCATCAATAACCTTCACAGGACAGGGGTGAAGGTCACACAAATGATGGAGGAAGGCATTGAGAGCAGAAATATAGAACCCATTCCACATGCTACAGTCTGCTCAACATCTAAAACATATGAGCTCATCAATTCCAGCCTATTGGTGGTAGAATCATGGCCTGGACTGCATCTAGAATGAGCTTGTTAGTAATGAAGTTCAAGTCAAACCAGGAGTTGAGATAATTTCTCATGAATGAAGGCATAAAACCGATTGACATTTACAAAATACTTCAGGTATGATACAGTGGTGAGACTCTTAGCTGCAGTAAAACATTTGAATGGTGCAAACATTTTAAAGAGGCGTATGTCTGTGAATAATGAACAAGGCCAAGCTGGCTCAGAGCCCTCCACAGTCATTCTCATAAACACCTGAGTGGAATACCTGAGCCTTGAAAATCAATAGATAACTTGATATCAACTTGCAGCAGAAACATACCTGTCTATGAGAACAGTACAGTCAAGCGTTCACAAACAGCACTTGCACATTACAGGGACAGCTAGGAGTTATTGCCACATTCCCAGTACTGACCTCACTTCCCACATGTCTGGGCCATTAAAGGAGTTCCTGGGAGGTCAGCATTTCAGACATGAAGCAGTACTCATCACTGTACAGTACCAGGACTTGGGATAATTTATCATGAATGAAGGCATAAAACCGATGGACATTTACAAAACTTCAAAATACTTCATCATGGCTCTGGCGTACTGAGGAAAATTTCTATGTTGTTGGTATTCAGGCAATAGTGAAATGCTGGGTTAAGAGCTTTAGTGTAGCAGGGGGTTTTGTAGAGAAATAAAGGGACATTAAGAGCAAGGTCCTTAACCCTATCCGCTCCAGACCAGGGGTGCAGTACCCTGGTTGACCCTGTGCTCTGACCCCAGCTTCCTAACTTTGGATATGCAAACATAATAATTTCACTGTGCTGTAAAGTACATGTGACAAATAATTTTAATCTTAATAACTGTTTAAATATGATTCAGTTATTACATTTGTATGTGATGACTTAGTAGCGAGTCGTTTTTTTTTTTTTTTACCGATTTAAATAAAATAAACATTTGTAGTATAACCCATTTTTGGACTTTTATTTTGATAAATAACATAAGCGTGCTTCCTTCCGGCCGTGAAGCGTGTCAGTCTTTATGCTGTTTTAGTCTGCATGTTGATTTATCAGCTCGTTTAACCAGAATACGGACATGGCGTGTGTAGCCGCAGGCTCGGTAGTGGTGTCAGACTGGCACCGAAGCCCTGAAAGCCGGGATTTTTTCAGCAAGATACTGCACAAGAAAAAGCGGAGAAAATTCGGTACGTTGCCGTCGTGGTGTTTCCATGGATACCACCAAGGCGATTTGATTATTGGGCTGTATGTTTGTCACGTGATTATGCGAGCTCCAGGCTTGTATTTGTTTAGAATTAAGTGAGATGTAAAGCATCTCTATATAGCTCAGAGACTCTTTATTGTTTTATACTTTATTTTGTTTTATTTAAAGTTTGTCTGTCTATCTATCTATCTATCTATCTATCTATCTATCTATTGCTCTGTTTGTCTGTACACTATCTGGCCAAAAGTTTGTGGACACCTGATCATCACACCAATATGTGCGTGTTGAACATCCCATTACAGATCAAGTCCCTTTACTGTAGTAATAACCTCCACTCTTCTAGCAAGGTTTTTCACTGGATTTTGAAATGTGGTACTGGGGATTTGTGCACATTGAGCCACAGGAGTGTTACAGAGGTCAGTCTCTGATGTTGGATGAGGCTGTGCCCGGTGCCCAGTCAGCATTACAATTCACCCAAAAGATGTTCAGTAGGGTTGAGGTGTTCAGTGCAGGTCATTTGATTTTTTCAGTTCAGACTTGGCAAACGTGTTTTCATGGACCTCACTGTCACGTAGGAGCTAAGAAAAATCATAAATGTGCTACATACAAAGGCATTCTCTACAATTGTTTGGTTTCAGTTCATGTGGAAGTGTGATGGACATGTGTCTAAAACCTTTTGGCTATGTAGTCTGTTTATCTATCTATCTATCTATCTATCTTGTCTAATCTAATCACATTATTCACGCTTCAGATTCTCAAACTAAAGGATGCATTTGATCTTTATAGTATATCACCCCATTCTTAATGAAACTATATACAGTAGCTAATGATTTATGTTTAACATTCTTCTGTTCACTTACCCATGGTCTATACCGCTTTATACTGTATACAGGCTTGTGGGAGGCTATCCCAGGAAACTTAGGGCATGAGGTGGGTACACTCTGGACTGGGTGCCAATCCACAAGCCACTTAGGAACGTCAGTGAGCCTTATCTGCATATCTTTGGACTGTGTGAGGAAACTGGAGTACACGGAGGAAATCCACCAAGAACGGGGAGAATGTGTAAACTCCATGCACACCCCGGACCCACAGTGCTGTGTTGTTGCCTCACCGGTTAATTCTGTTACTATGTCTGCATAGTTCTTTTTCTGGGCTCTCTAATTTTCTCCCAAAAGCATGCTGGTTTGACTCCTCTAAATTGTGGATTGACTGCTCTCCAATCCAAGCTATAGTCCCACCTTTCTTTGATCCCACTTTGATCTGACCAAAGTCATGGGTAATCTTTTGAATATTAATTTAGCAATGTCATTAACTCAGTTGCAGTCTATGTGGTGACTTATAGCTAGTGAAAAACTGGAGTTTATTACTATTGTTTATTCGCATATTCCTCCTTAGTAATCATGGGAGGGAAGCCACATAAGCATGGGAAGAACATGCACAGAAACTCAAGCATCCAGCTCAGGATTGAACCAGGCACCCTGGAACCGTGTGACGGCAATGTTGCACAATCTACCAGAATGCTGTCCGCTCAAAATAACTGACAGTAACATTCATATTTTATTTCAGGTCTGCTGGAAGCTCCAGCAATGCCTCCACATTTGAAATCGGGCATAGTTCGTTATAAAGTGTTCCTGTCAGGTAAAAGTGGAGTGGGGAAAACTACTCTAGCCGCTCGCCTTACTGGTTTAGACATGCCCAACACGCACTATGAAACCACAGGTACGTGACGTAAGTGTCAAATTGCACACATTTGTTTAAACCCCACAGAGTGAATACATTTCAAATATGAAATAGTACCAGATGAGAAACTTTATGCTTTATCGTTATTTAATAAATTATAGGACACCAGTATGGGAAGGCAGTTTGGAGTTGCAACACTTTTGAATTATTATATTATTTATCTTTAATTTTGAAAATACAGTGAAACCTCGGATTGCGAGTTACGCGGTTTGCAAGTGTTCCGCAAGACGAGCAAAGATTTTTAATAAATTTTGCCTTGAATGAGCAAGTCTTGGTTTGCGAGTACCGAGTATCATGAATCACGTATGCGCTTTTTGTTTTGACGCCGAGCGTCATGTGATCACAACTGAACCAACGTTTTTTCTCTCTCTTGTGCTGCGGAAATCAATTTGTGGAAAACCCACAAATTGTGTTGTGCGTAATCGTCTCTCCTGCTGGGTCTTGGTGCGCGACTATCACTGGTATAATCAACATCCTTGCACACGTGTACTGTTTACTATAACACTGTGACCACGTGTGTGCGCGTAAAACATCTTTTATTTTGTGTCTGTATGTGTGTGTGTACAGCGCGCGTGTAAAGCAAAAGCAAGTTCATTAGAGAGGTTAAAGATCCATTTTCTCTCTCTGTATCGGCCTGCTCTTTGTGTCTGTGTGCCCGCGCGTCATTGGACACCGTAAAGTGCAGGTTTAATTTGTTTTATTTTTACTTTATAGCAAAATTATTCTGTTAGTATGTCGCTCAATCGAGTGTCATTAGAGAGATTATTTTTCTGATAAAACAGTGTTTCCGTTGTGTGCGCGCATGTGTGTAAAAAGAGTGGAGGAAGGGTAACTGTAAGACGAGAAGGAGGAGAGGGGAGGGGCTCCTTTCTTTAGCTTCACACACACACTCATACACAGCGCCTGCGCGCACAAATGGAAACACTTATCTGTTGGGATTTATTTTTACTTTTTTTTAAAGGTAATGTGCAGGTTAATTAGTTTTATTTTTACTTTATATTGTGTGTTAATTATTTTTTTATAATTGGGCTGTGAAACGAATAATTTGAGTTTCCATTCTTTCCTATGGGAAAAATCGATTTGGTCTACGAGTGTTTTGAAATACGAGCCCGCTTCCGGAATGAATTATGCTCGTAATCCAAGGTTCCACTATAACTTAATCTGTGGTTACTGGAACTGTGTAATGAATTTTATAACCCATAAGTGATGCTCTCTTTAGGCATGGAAACGTGCTTGGTGTTTTGGCCTGTGAAACTTAGGGAGAGTGGCCGCGTGCTTTACTTCCACTTCCAGCTTTGGGACTGTGGCGAGAATGCCATGCGCAGATTTGACCACATGCTGCCGGTGACGATATCTTTTTAGTATATGATTTTTCTTCATCTTAATTCCTGATGCCTTTTTGTGACCCAACATTTATTTGATTGTTTTCCAACAGTCCTGTAAGGAACGTGTGGATGCCATTCTCTTCTTGTTCTCCTTTACTGACCGTGGATCTTTTGAGGATCTTTCCAATCAAATGTCTCGGATCACAGATCCATCAGACAGACTAGTCAGATTGGTGGTTGGGACCAAGTATCCTTGAATCAAAGCTGATATTAACACTTAATTTTTAGATTAGATTTTGTCTCCTACGAATGAATAAATGTAAAAAGTTAAATGAACAACCAGACCCCAGACTCTCAGACTTGTTCTGGTGTTAAGAAATGTTTTGTTGTAGTATAATCCTGTTTTAAACCATATTTAAAATGATACTCAATCATTGTCTAATGTGTTAAATGTTAATATCAAGCCATGCTGTGATCATAAGGGTTAATGAAAGACTTGGATTTCTGTACAATCTTCATTTATACCTTAGCATGTTATGATGTGTTTGGTTTACACATATCGACCTTAACTGTATAGATTTGACTTGTTTATGCACACAGATGTGACAGACAGAGACATCGCACGCTTTCAGGAGGTGTGGGGTGTGCCGGTGTTTCGGGTTGGAGGTGATGTGAGCGGAGGCTTTGGTGAAATTGCACCTCTTTTAAATGCCTTGGCAGAAAACCTGTGGCACCAGGACTGTATGCATGCCTCCACGTCACTACCATCTTACCTAGGACACAGTGGCCCAGAAATTATTGTATAAGCTCACATTTTTAAAGCACATTGATTGTGTTCATGTTAAACACTGAATCTAGTATACAGTTTGTAGGACACTTTTGAATTCAACTCACATTTTATTTATTAAAATATACCTCATTTATATATACTTTGCACTACTATTACATAAAAAAAAAAAAACTGTGTTAAGTTTAGTAGAATTGTGTATTTATCTTCAGTACCCGTTTCATCCTGGTCACGCTCACAGTGGATCTGGAGTCTTCTCGCAGAAACCCTGGGCATGAGATGGGAATATAGCCTGGATGGGACACCAGATTATGACACATTCACACATAGGGGCAGTTTACTGTAGCCACTGTAACTTCTGGTATGTTTTGGAAGGTTGTAAAAAAAAAAGAAAGGGGCTCCTGTATGGGAACTCGCATGTAAACAGGGAGAAAGATTCACAAACAGCAAGGAGTAAATAGGGATGCCTGGAGCATGAACCTGCGGCACTACTTGCTGTATCACTGTGCCATCTTTTGATAATGTTATTTTCAATTTAATGACTGCTAGAGAGTGGAAAGTC
Source organism: Clarias laeviceps (assembly GCA_030014305.1). NCBI lineage: Eukaryota > Metazoa > Chordata > Actinopteri > Siluriformes > Clariidae > Clarias > Clarias laeviceps. The sequence continues at coordinate 15,882,304 of JAQMYJ010000037.1, forward strand.
AGAATGATGTCATTTTTGATCCCCATGTTTTTAAGTTACTAAATGGAAAACAGGAGCAATCTAGTTAACATTAGTGATATGTATTACCTCTTGTATAGAACTACTCTGTATATAGTCAGTGTTCTAAAGCAAATATTAATATCTAGTGGTGACCAAAAGTATTAAGACAACATATGCCATGTATTAGTTTTCTGTAGCCCAAGACAGGGGATTTTACTTATTAGTTCTAGCCTATCTGGCTGAAGAGTTGTGCTAATTAACTGAAAACCTATGACAGTCTGAAAAATGTGACAATGGTATTCAGCTTCTGGACTCATGGGCTGGGTCATCTTCAGACATAAACCCAATAAAAAATGGTGAAGAAGGCAGTAGCAGTCAAAAAACCATCTTTAGTACATGATCTTAAGGAAGCAATCAAGCAGGAATGGATTGAGCAAGTGGCACCAGAATACTGCAGATGTCTTTTTGACTCTATGTAGCCTTATCCAGCAGGTTTAGTAAGTATAAAAACTTTATACTTAAAACTAAATACTGATTTTTGTATAGCAATTTCAGTGTATAAGATAAGAAAAAAATATATACAGTTCAACTTTTGGTCAAAAATAAAAGTTGGCAGTGCTGTTAACAATATTACGAATTTATATTGTTAATTTATTAATAACATGCACAACAGATATTTACTATCATTAATGGTTCATAATCACTTATTACATAAGTGTAACTGTTATGAATAATAATGCATTAAATGTGTAAACTTTTATTAGCCAAAGAGATAATGATGCATAATTGAATTAATTAAGCATATAATCTAGATGATCTAAATCACATACAGAAGAAAAGAAAAGTTAAATTTGAGAAATATATTTGCATAAATTGTGACCCCCTTACAAAAAGAAAACATTTAACTTTAGTGTGTGAAATAAACCTTTCTTTAGAGACCAATACTACAAGTCCACACTCCTGTATTTGCTGTTTAAACTTTAGCTTTCTGTTTCCAAGCCCTAATCGTCAGCGCACCACTGTTTCCCAAGGACGAGGTCACAGATATGGGGTCTACATCTGCTGGAAACTGGCATTTGTGTGAAAACGTGTCCATGATTGTCCCGTCTGACTCCAGCTATAGTCCCCATCAACAAGTGATTTGGAAAAAATGAAAACAACATTATAAATGGTACACAGGTCAGTAAATACATTTTTGTATGGCACAAACCAGCTAGTCTCCAAAACACTGACCTTAAAAACTGCATACAAATGCAGATGCAGTACTATAGGTATATTTACCTTCTCAGCAGAAACATGGATGAGATTATTTGAGGAGGTGACGATCACTTGCTCTGGTGAGAACCTACTTAGATCCACTGTGAATGTGTACATGTCTCCTACAGCATATACTGTCCCCTTTAAAACAAATAGATGAGCATACTTTGGAAATTAATAAACTTTGATTTACAGTGGGCGTTCTAGCCAAACTGTGATTTGTGATTACATTTCTAGTTAATGAAGATGTAAAATTGATCAATGTATTAAATGGGTTCTGTTATTCTGCAATCAAAAGTCCCAGTTTGACTTGAAAGCCCCTTGTAGAATAGGCTAAGATGCCTATAACAGGTCATGCTGTTATAGGAACATAATTAACAATAGGAAAGTTTGATGAACCCAAAGTTATTTATTTTTAAAACAGCATGTCCTGAATTTATTATAATTACTTATGACAGACACATTATGCAGTATTTATGCATGTGGTATTAATGTTCCACAAAACCACCAATCACAATAGAAAATTCAGTTGCACTTTCAAATAAAAGACATTAATAATTTTACTAGACTCAAGGCTGGATTAATTATTGAAATCAAAAGCTAAATCAATGTGACAGATCCAGTAACCTAGAACTATTCCTGTAAAATTTATGTTATTTAGTTTTTACTATTAACATAAGCAAAAAATGAAATATGTTTCTTAAACACGTGTATTATGTGTGTAACATATTGTATATATGTATTCAGGCATAGTCTGAAAAATCTCCTTAACTTACCTTTGTGTCTTTGCTTGTCATGATGTTTATGGACAGAAAAACAAAAAACAAAGAATAGACCAAAAAATAAAATAGACTAAAAATCAAAAAAGCTGTCCAGTTGCTTCACATTTTAGTCCTCCATTTTACTACCTGAGTTTGGTGGTGGGTTTATATAGCTGAGATTCTTATGATGTCCATGCGTAGTATTTATCACACTGGAGAGAAATGAACTTAAGTAACTAATAATATTTATCTGTTTCTTGGTTTTGTGTAGATGTATAATGGCAATCTATTCACAAGATTGCCATTATTGTAATTACTGAATTGATGTTGTGTGCCTAATTTCAAAATGCATTCAGAACAGAACTACCCCAAGATTACAATTGTGCAACAGCTAGAGCATTAATATGATGTGACGTGAATGTTTTTGCACACATGACATTTATCACACCAGCTCTAATTAAGCATCACTTTGGGCTTGTCTCGTAAACAGAATGGAATGCTCAGTGTAGCAGAGTGATGTGAGTCATTTCTAAAGTGGGTTATGCTAGAGCTTTTATTCTGAAAATAACCTTTTTGGGTAGCAACCATTTTGTTATCTTGTCACTATGGTTGGTTATGAAATGGCATAGGAGAAATAATAATAAACCACAAAAAGCATACAGTATTCAGCATGGTGATGGGGCTTGAGCCAGCAATGCCCAAGTGGCTCTACTGCCCCTGTGGTAAAAAGGAAACAGTGGCAGTTTTCAAAAAAAAAAAAAAAAAAAAAAAATTATTTTTTTTATTATTATTTAGCGACAACTGAATACCTTACTTTTTAAATTTGTTGCTTTTATCAGTTATTAGTTGTCCATTGACCGTGTGGCTTGTAGATGTCTTGCATCTAAACAAATTAGCCCAGGAAAAAAATCATCACTTAAACATATCCTCAGAAATAAATTTTGTCATGTGAAAATAATTTACAGTAAAAAGTACAGTATATGCAGTCCACTTTGGCTCATTATATTAAATTACTTTAATTAGCCAGTGTCAGATAGCTCATACTCTACTTAACACAATTGTTAAATATACTATACAAATAATTTATTTTTTGGAAAATGAATTAAATTGAATTGATTTTGCAGATAAGAGATGGAATGAATGTCCAGCTGGCTGTATCTACTGCGACTCCAGCTCTAAAATTCACAGACTGTGCAAACTCAGTTAATAAATAGTACCCTGTTGTACACTAGTAATACCCTGCAGCTGAATTAGGAAAAAACATTAAATTATCTCAAATACTTTTTACAGGAGGGATTTAATAAACACATTAAGCAAGGCTTATTCATTTACATATCTTGATATTTTTATATCAACCATGATATTGCAATGTTGCATTAGAAGGGTCATTTGGAGTCCACAATAAAAAATTTTAATTAAAAATAATAATAGTGGCCAGTTTATCAGGTACAGTTATCTAACCTGCCCCTGTGCACAAAGCAACCTCTATGAAGACATGGTTTGCCAAGTGTGGTATACACTTCCTTTCGGTATGAACTGAAAGGCCGACAGAACCCCAGGCTTTCACACCCAAAAAGAGTGCCTGACCTCACTAATGCTCACAGTTTGGGCTAAATAATCACAAATCTCTCATCCACTCTTCTGGAAAGGCTTTGTGGAGTGGAAGATATGGACTCCATCTAGAACAGGATGTATAAAAAAACATCCTAGTGAGAAACACCTATGAGTAGAAAGCAATGTTAAGAATCTTTTAGAATGGGGAGGCACTGATTAGGGAAGGAAGCATTTAATGTTTTTTTTTGTGGTAGACTAGACTGGAAAGTCGGCTTTAAAGGACAGGGAAGCTGAGGAATGGCGCTGAGGCAACCTGCAGCACTCCAACTAGATTGAGTGGTACTGAGAGGTAAGAGCATGGGGAAGTACTGGATAAAGTAGACATAGAGTTTAAGACAGAACAAGTCAAGACAAGATTAGGGAAGGAAGTTTTAAGGAAGGTTGGTCAGGAAAATCGGCTTTAAGAAGCCAGGATGGTGAGGGACAATGGGACCTACAGTTGGTGATAATGTAAATAACTTACTGGATTCCAACTGCCGTTAAACAAGAACAAAGAAGACGAAGACACGCCTGTGAAGGAACTTCCTTTTCAAACACACAAACTTGTGGAAACACACAAACAGAATTCCTGTTTTTATATAGACTTGGTTTATCATTTTATCTTGGACAGTGTCAGGGATTCACCCTGAATGGGAGACCAGTCAATCACAGGACACAACACTCACACTCATTTACACCTGGGGCATTTTATTATAGCTGATTAACCAGCTGGTATGTTTTTATGAGGGAAAGAAAACAAACGCGCGCACACAGAAGTCTGCGCCACATACTCTAAATAAAGCAGCCTCACGCAATTCTGATGTAACTATACCAAATGATTTGTCTGGGTGTTGTGTACTACTGGAAGAAACAGCATGTGTGCATTCACACAGTGTACACCCTAGAGTGCATACTAAAAAGATCCTCAGACACTATGTAGTACAGCAGTACACGCCTTCTCTTCCCACCTACCTCACGCGTAGGCCACTTCCGGTACCCAGTTCACAGGCTTGTACGGCGGGCTTTTCCTTAGATTATGAAATATATAGGATAGTTCGCTTAATATTTTCACAAAACTTTACGGTGCGATTGTTTTAAATAATTCGTTTAAAACAGGCCCTGGTCTATTTGAGTTGGCAGAGAGAGGGGAGCCTGCGCCTTGCCAGGCATAAAAGCAGCGCGGCAACATGAAGCTAACAGACAATGTGCTGCGGAGTTTCAGGGTCGCCAAGGTTTTCCGAGAGAATTCGGACAAAATCAACTGCTTTGACTTCAGTTCAAATGGCGAAACGGTAATATCGAGCAGCGACGACGACTCTATTGTCTTATACGACTGCCAGGAGGGAAAGTAAGTGAACATGGGTTTGTTTTTAATTATAAACAGCGTTGAGGCCTGACGGTTTGAAAAGCCTCGGCCTCGAGTTTTGTACTGTCCGCCCCGCTGGCTCAGCACACAGCTTCCGGTATTAGGCGAGGTGCAGGGAGAAAATGGTACAAGAAATTGTGCCAGGGTGAATTTGGCCAGGTATCGCTGCAAAAACACTGATGTCTAAAAAGCATATTTCTTTTAGTATCATCGCCAGCCAAAATCTAAGGTTAGCGCTTCTTCTTCGGCGCCTCTCCTTTACTGCAGCATCTGGGTTTAATTTTCAATTCATCCCGGCCATGAGTCTGACATAATGATCATGAATGCAAGTAGATTCTGGATTTTTTTTTTTTTCAGTTTATTTACTTATTTTAGATAAATGATACCTTTTTTGCATCTATTTGTTAATTCGTATTATTGTTATCATATTATTCATTTATTTTATTTAACTGTGATCATGTATTTCAATATAAAATCATATGAACAAATTCCTCATACAGGTTATTTTATATATACTGTATATGCACATATCCAAATACACATGTATATACATATTATTGTTACGTCACAGTATGGTGTAAAAGTTGATGACGCTGCCTACTGCAGGTTTGTTGAGTAACGCCTGTGGCAGGTCAAACCGAATTTCTGTTTATATATATATAATGTGTGTATGTATATAAATTTCAACTTATCTATATATCTTAAAACTGACTTTGAGGTAAATTACATGCTTATGTTTAAGTGGGCAGATCCTCTGCGTTTAAGAATTTGTGAAAGTTGTTTGTGGATTTCTGCATAAATTTAATTGTCACATGCATAACTGTACACGATATGATATGGGAATATCAATATGGAATAATAAAATAGCAGGGTTCCCTACAAAAAACTTGGACACGGGATGATGAACATCAGCGACTTAACGTTTGCGTGACTGCATAACATCTAGATAATATCATTACTTCAGAATTTTAAAAGACTTTGTTCTTGTAATTTACCTGTTTAGAGGTGCTTATTAGTGAAGCTAAAGTTATTAGTAAAACTAAATATTTACCTACTGTTGTTTTTACACTTTTCTTTTTTAACACAGACCCAAGCGAACTCTCTACAGTAAGAAATATGGCGTGGATCTCATCAGATACACACACGCCGCCAATACGGTTGTCTACAGCTCCAACAAGATTGATGGTAAGCTTATTTCATTAAAGCCAAATGCATTCAAGTTGACTTTGAAGCATGTTTGATAATGGGATATTATAATACAACTTATAATGTGACCGAACCAGTTATACTTAAGATTTTTCTATGCTTCATAATCAACTTTGAGATGCATTATCATGGGAATTTAAATATATAAGGACAATGATTTTATATGTAAAAATGTTTAGTTTAGAATTGTTAAATTTATTATTATTCTGAGTAATAACGGGTATTATTCAGTGTTGTCGAATTGCTAACCGTGCTAAAGAGAAATGTGTCAGTTTACGATGGTAAGGAAGCTGTATATCTCCGTCACGTTGGGATTAATTGTCATGTTGGGATTAATTGTCTCCTCTCACAATGCTCACTTTTCATGCAGGGAGGCCTGTCTGTGCCCGCTCTGGGTTGAGGTAGTTGTTTGTACAGTTTGAGGGTCTGTGATTCTGCCCTTTCAAGGAGCTAACTGTACAGACTACTGCCTTGCCCAGGGTGGTGCCCGCTCACCTCAGACTCTTACCTGGACATCTGCACCAATTCAAACGTAGTGGTAGTTCCTCTGGTTTGTTTTTAATTAAGTGAATTTAATTTAATTACGTTCCACAAGTGGCAGTATTTCTTGGCGCAACCCGATTTTTAAAATGTGGTTGCCAATCATAAGTAATTATGATGTATGATTGTTAGAGCAGTGTAACATTTAAATATCTTTAATGAACTTCACATGATTGCCAGTTATTTGGGAGTAAATTTTTTAGTTCTGACTGCTCTCACCTTTGCTGTTTTATTGCAGATACAATACGGTACTTGTCTCTTCATGACAATAAGTACATTCGTTACTTTCCTGGGCACAATAAGAGGTAAGGAATTTTAACATGTTGCTTATGCAGCATTGATTGTGAACTATCTATGTTTAGGGTGACATTTAATTTTTAAAGCTAATATTTGATTTTATATTGTTGAGCTCACGGCTTTTGTCTTGAATTAACTAGGGTTGTTGCTCTGTCCATGTCCCCTGTTGATGACACATTCATCTCTGGCTCCTTGGATAAAACAATCCGGCTATGGGATCTTCGCTCTCCCAATTGTCAGGTAGGCCATACGCTGACTGTTTGCTATTGCTTCTATAATTTTGGAGCTTGACTTGAATCATCTCTTGTCACAGGGTCTAATGCATCTTCAGGGAAAGCCAGTGTGTTCATTTGATCCCGAGGGTCTGATATTTGCTGCAGGAGTTAATTCAGAGATGGTCAAACTCTATGACTTGCGCTCATTCGATAAGGTAAGAAAGACTAGTGTAAAAAAATTCACCTTCTGGGTGCATTGATGTTCTTAATGCACAACTGATTTGCTTTTGCAAATCTGCTTTTGCATTTATTTAAATATAAACTTTTCCATTTAACCAGTATGAGTGCTAGGAGCATCAGCTTCATGTTCAGATCTTTGGTTGCAGATTTTACCAACATGTGTACCAAACAGTTCTGTGCAGTTCTAGTGTGCTCTTGCAGATATTTTTATAGTCTCAATGTCTTTTTTTTTTTATTTTTTAGGGCCCATTTGCTACATTTAAGCTGCAGTACGAGCGTTCATGCGAGTGGACTGGCCTGAAGTTTAGTAACGATGGTAAACTCATTTTGATCTCCAGCAATGGTGGAACACTCAGGCTGCTCGATGCTTTCAAAGGGGCTGTGCTACATTCATTTTCGGTAAGATTGTTGTGATTTACTGAAGGCAGTTTCTTCCAATGATTAATAATAATTCAAATAAATTGTATATTACAAATGTTTGTCTTCTGATGTTTAAGATGTTTTTTTTTTTTTTTTTTTTTTGTAACTTAATCATAATTCAATGATTATAGTTGCAAATACATGTTATAAACCGGGATGTTTTTTTATGGTCCGTTTAACATTTGACCAAAGAGAGGACGCCTTGATTTAATGAAAGTGTAATCTACTACTTTTACAAATATGGGATATTATTTAAAATTCTTACAGCATTTTTATTAGGCCTTGTTCACACGGGCGTTAAGTTTTTGGATAAACGAACTTACTCTGAACGTCCTAGACGTTTGTTGTGTTTTGTAGTGGCGCTTGATTGATTTCTACACCGGCGTTCGTTTGTCTCTGTCTAAAGTCAGCCTGCAGTCCAAATTGTAGTTCGTGTGGTAACCTGTGGGGGCAGTGTATCGGGAACTGGAAAGCTACTGGGTTCACTCTCTGACTGCACAACGTCGGATTAAAGGAAGTTTTTTGTGGTTTATGAAGAAATGCGAAAAT
>JAQMYJ010000037.1:15895035-15913439 GCA_030014305.1 Clarias laeviceps
AAAAGATGCGGTCGGCTGGCGTCACGTGGTTCGGAGGAAACACGTGATAGTCTTCGGCCCTCCCGACTGAGTGGTAGCAGTAGCCTTAATGTGGAGCCCCCTAGTGACGGGGAGGAATTGGCCATGACTAAATTAGGGAGAAAAATATATACTGTATATACAGTATATAAAGAGAAACTTCGGAGAAACCCTCCATGTTTAAAGAAACCCTGTGTTGATATCCAGCACAACAGCACACCATTAAGTGTGATTATAGTAGGTATTATATGAAACTCAGAGATTCATTATGTGATAAATCTGGGAAACTATTGATACTTGTATGTTAATTATACAGATAAATAGGCAAGTTGTTTGTGGTGATTCTTTTTTTTTTTTTTAAAGAATTTCAGTAATTTATTGGGAACAGTCATTTTAAATCCAGCCTGTTGTACTCAAAGTTGGATGCTAAATCTGTACGACTGTTTTGCAGTAGATGAGAAATTCGATAATATAATTGAGTACCTCAGCACAAGTCAACAGTGTTATCATGTTTCTACTTCAGAGTAATGCTTAATGTTACATGGTTATGCATATGAGATCAACCTTCAGTGGATCTCAGGTGAGCTCTCTCTTTAGCGCCTCCTCTCTGATTGCTCACTGTACGTCAAGTCTGCTGGCTCTGTTACCCAAGACCAGACACACTGAGCCGGTGACTGCTAAATTTGGGGACAACAGGATCAGGTTCCTTCTGCCCAGCTCACCCAATCCTGCCCTAGTTACAAGACCCCTCTCCCTCAGTCACACACACTGCTCTCTCATGCTGTAAACGTGAAACACTTCATACCGGTCTCTGGAGAGAAGTTTGAGAAAGCCTCGTTCAAATTTTTACATTTGCTTCCAGTTGAGATCTTTGGGGTGGCCTTCACCTGACTCCACAGTTTTCTTCTTGTACACACGTGTAGCTCCTTGGCGGGTAGAATTACTGACCCGCCATGTTTCTGGTTTTGGTGGTGACCGATGAGTTGAGGCAGCTTCTGGCCAGGGCACGGAACGGGACTGGGCGTCTCATCCAGGTGTTGATTCGAAACGGTGAGTGAGCTGTGGAGGTAGAATGAATAATTACCTTGAACCCTAACAGTTAAGTACAATTTCCAACATAGTAATGTGGTTTAAGCTACCAGTAAATTTTACATCTACAACTTTAATCAAATACTTATCAATAAGGTGAAGGGAAAGATTGTTTTTTTTAAACGTCAGTTTCATATTATGTATATGTTACATCTATATTTTATTACTTATGATGAACAAGGTGAAAAAAATTTTTTTTTAAACTGACTTTAAAGTTGGTCTCTGATAGATGATATATTAAACTATTTATCTATTCATCATGTTGTACAACTGAAAAATGTTTGTATATGTGTCTGGGACAGATGTATGGTTGAATGGCTTTTTACAGCTTAAATATTTTTTTACTCATTATAGTTTCTGTCTTATGTTATGGTGGCATGTTCTTGAGTTACAGCCTTTCAGTAAGCATGACAGCGCACATTCCAACACATACACACATACCATTTAAATAAGTCTATAATAATTCATTTTATTTATAAGTGCCTTACAAGCAGCCAAGGACACTTTACATTGAACATAAAAGGTAAGAAACTAAAAAGAGCATTTAATAAAGAATTGAGAATAAAATCATTAAATATCAAATAATTGACAATTATGTTCTGCAAGGTTAAATATATATCAATATGAAGAAGTCAAAACACTAATATAAGTAATAAAAATAAACAAATAAATGAATAAATAAAGTTATATGAAACAGCCATTTAAAAAAGTTGATAAGATAATTTAAAAAGATGAGTTTTGGCAGTTAATCAACATTTTATTAATAAGGCCTAAAAAAAAGTCTAACTGTGTTCAACCAACCCAATCTACTAGCTCGAGAAGAAAAATAAAGGACTATATGTATGATTAGTTAATATACAGTCAATTAATTAATAACAACTCACTTATTTTTTCTCATGATTTTGAGTGTGTTTTTCATTACTTGTTTACTTGTTTGGTTTCTACAGCCAGGATAATGGAATTTGTAGTAAGGGACAAACACATATCAGTGTAGTTAGATTGTGTAAGGTCAGGTCAGGTGACACAACAGATGACACTGAGGTTGACATGTCCAAAACTGATTTATTCCATACTAGAGTATGCACAGCAAGATCAAATGACCGTGTCCTCTGTGTGCCTGGGTTTGTGGCAACTACAGTAAAATCCCAAATGATAAAAAAATTAAGTGGTCCATTTTCTGAGAGAGTTACTGAAGTCATCCGCTTTGAGTCACATGTGGGAACTGTGTATTTTTATTAAGAATGTGAATGTTTGACACCATAGGGCCTTCTGTGTGTCTGTGTGTGTAGTCAGGTGACGTGCCAATCAAGTAGAGTATAAGCGAATAAAATGTCTTTCTGGCTGTGTGTTAGACTTTTCTATTGAGTGTCATTCTATGTATCTTACACATCATGTGGTATCAATGTTGTGTCCTGAACATTTACTGGACTGATTATATGTCATAGGCCACTATCATATTGCATGGACACCATGATAGTCAGACAATTTATTCAGAATGATCAGATAACTAGGCACTGAAATGCAGGAGCTCTTATCAGACACAAATGCTTGCCGGTATTGTCCTGCCTTCAAGCAAGTATGACTCAGAACACACTGTCTGTACCATTTTCCTTTGACACACCATGTGATTGTTGGTCAGATGTATATGTCTGGATTTTTGTTTTTCTGGGTGTTTTGTGTGTGTTGTCTGGGATGTGTTTGTTTGTCACTTGATCTGTGTTGATCTGTTACATGGACTGCCATTTGATGACAGGTAGCTTCAGAGTGATTCAGTAGGAGATTTAGACTGAAACAGTCACAACGCTTATGATTTGCTGATCTCTTAAGTCATATGAGTAAATGGTATTTGATTGGCTATGACAGAGTACACTGTTGTTTGGCGTCCATCATATGGGGCTTTGCTTACGTGTGACACAGAGCAGAAAGAATTTCAGGCTCTTTCAGCACCTTGTGTGTGTGTGTGTGTGTGTGTTTATGACATTCTGGGCTTATTCTAAATGATTAATGTAAGAGATGTGCTTGTGCATGGATAACTTTATGAAGGTGTGGGTGCCAGCATGCTCTCATGGGTAAATGAATGGCTAATGGAAAGTATGCATCTGTACTGATAATTGGAATGTGTGCAGGCTTAGAATAGAAGTTGCTGCAAGAGACATTCAGGAAATCCCCCACCAAGGTCACACTTCTGCCTGTGTGCGCATGACATGAACATGTATTGACAGGCTAGAACAGCTCTCTGACTGTGTGCTTAGTCTCTGGCTATTTTAGTGCAAGTGCGTATTCTCTGCAATTTTTTGATGTTTTACATAATGAGGTATTTAGGAAAATACATGAGAAATTGTTCTTTGTTAATATGCTTAAGTTTTATATTGCTGTATTTATTATGAGTTTTAGTATTGGCAAAGCTGAATAGTTGCACATTTACTTAAAAAATATTTCTCTCTTATCTAGCCATAGGCTGTACACTACCCATCATTACAATGTGCTTAGTATTGGATTCAGGTGTTTAAATGGGAATCTAATTAGGATTATTAGATTCCTAAATATAAACTCAGTCTATATTTAACTGAGTTTTCTTTGCTGTTGGGTAGAAGCCTAGACTGTCACTGATATGAGTAGCTAGCAACTAGGTAGACAGTAAGCAAAGGTTTTTTTTTTATCATTCATTTAATGACATATTTATTTATTTATTTATTTAATTTTGTCCCACTCCACCTACCATAAAACAGTATAGCTGGTTCAATACAAAAATTATCTTCCAACATTTTAAGAAAATTGTATTGTTTGATGTAAAATGTATACACATTTCACCTATTTTATGGGACCAAAAGTTATTTGAGCTATTGTAATATTTTAACATAGGAGTCCTACATATAAGTCCAACTAAAGCAATCACATGTAATTTTGAATTCAAACATTAAAGAGCATTATCCTATGGACAGGGTTGCGGGCGGCCTGCAGCTTATCTCAGGAGACTTAGGGCACGAGGCGGTGTACACCCTGGACAGAGTGCCAATCCATCGCAGGGCACACACACATACACACATTACGAGTAATTTGGGAGCGCCAATAATCTGCATGTCCTTGGACTGTTGGAGGAAACCCATCAAGCACAGAGAGAACATGTAAACTCCTTGCACACAAACGCGGGAATCAAACCTGGCCGGGAATTGAACCCGGACCCTGGCGGTGCAAGGTGACAGCGCTAACCACCGCACCACCCAGTAAAGAGATAAATTAAGATATTATGATATCACTTTTCATGACTTATTGCATGCTACTTTGGCTGTAATGGTTTTCCTCTGTGTTTCTATAATGCGGTGGTACGCATACTCCTGCCTATATATTTACACTGCCTGGACAAAATAAAGTCACCATTTCAGAAGTGTCAAATTATTGGAATGCATCAAGCAAAGAAAACATCTAAGGAGATTTGAAATTACCAGCAGAAAAAAAAACAACAGTAAAAACCATAGTTTAAACCATATGTTTAATAGTGAAATTAAGAGATTGGGACTAAACAGTCCCAATTAGGCATTAGAAAACCACTAGTTAGTGAAACTAATCAGAAAAAAGGCTTAAATTTGAAGGCAATGCAAGGAATTAGGCTGGCAATCTGAATGTACTGGATGACGGGTTATCACATCAATGGATGCATTTCTTTACACTAGGTGTGTGATATGAGCTTTTATTTATTTTATTTCAGAGCAGCTGGTTCTGGGCGCATACCGTGAGCCATCTCAGTCCTGGGACAAAGATTATGACCGTTTCCTGCTTCCTCTACTTGACCCCCTGGAGCCTTGCTACATTCTGTATCGCCTTGACTCCCACAATGCACAGGGATATGAGTGGATCTTTGTTTCTTGGTCACCTGACCAGTCTCCAGTGTGTAATATACATTACAATTTTTGTCCAAATATGTTTGACATACTATATATGAGTGAACAGATCACAATACTGTTCAGTGCAGACAGTTTTGATCTCAATTATGTGTGAACCTTACTTTAGACCAGACAGAAGATGCTGTATGCTGCCACTCGTGCGACAGTGAAGAAGGAATTTGGCGGTGGACATGTTAAAGATGAGCTGTTTGGCAATGTGGTGGTATGTCCTGTTCATTTTTTCATTATCCTATACAGATATCACAAAGAGACCAAAGCTACTAAAGTCACAACGAGGTTATGATGAATAAGGTACGCTGAGCTGCATTTTGTGGCGAGAAGTACTATACAGTATGTGAACACCTGACTCATGTCAATTTAAATGTCCCATGCAGTCCCATTATAGTAACCTTCAATCATTTACTATGGTATACTGAAGTATAATGACAACCATCTCATAAGTGTCAAAGGCTTTTATATCGAGTCAATATTTGCAGTGTTGCTCCTTCTTTTTCGAGACCACTGTAATTCAGGGCCACATCCAACATCTGGGCCACATCCTTACTGATGGCAGCTCATTCTTGCATAATCAGTGCTTGGAGTTTGTCAGAATTTGTGGGGTTTTTATTCGTCATCCGCCAAAAGTTCTCAATGGGATTAAGGTCTGGGGAGTTTCCTGGCCATGGACCCAAAATGTCGATGTTCTGTTTTCCTGACACTTAGCCTTTTTTTTGCCTTAAGGCAAGATGCTCCTTCATGCTGGAAAAGCCATTGTTCATCACCAAACTGTTAGATGGTTGGAAGAAATCGCTCTCGGTGAATGTTTTTGTACAGTTATTTATTCATGGCTGTGTTCTTAGGCAGAAATTGTGAGTGAGCCCATTCTCTTGGCAGGGAAGCAACCCCACACATGAATGGTCTCAGGATACATTACTGTTGGCATGACACAGGACTGATGGTAGTGCTCTACAGTAGTTACCTGACTTTACTTACCTGGTTTGACCCAGTGTGTATAAGCATGCTTATCTTTATCTTTAACATAAAGAAATACCATGAAAAAAAAATTAAGATGTATTTGCACCACAATGATACTGAATAGTTCACAAAATCCAAAGCCAAGCTGGAGTAGACACAAGACATTTGGTCCATCAGAATGTGGCTTTGATATGCATGTGTTTTGTGTCATCATCATTAGGAGGATGTTTGTCTTCAGGGTTACCTGCGTCATGTATCATCAATCTCTGCTCCTGCTCCTCTCACACATGCTGAGCAGGAGCTGCAGAGAATCAAAACCACAGAGGTGAGAAGTCTTGATTTTTAAATGTATCCATTATTTTGTTGAAATAATAACAATGGATTTGTTTACTGCATGTTTTTAGCCTGGACCTACAAGAAAATTTTAATTGAACTGTTTTTATTCTGATTGTTCCAGTGCAAAGTTAAGCAGGTGAGTAGCTTTAAGCTCCTGTCCGTGCTTTAGTGGTGTGTGATCAGTTCACTGTGCACTTTGGAGTGTGAAAGACACAAGAGTTAATGCACGTTAATTGTGCTTTAATGAAACACTTTATTTGAAGGGCAATCTATTAATTTAATAATGAGAAATTATTTTTAGCTTTTACATATGAACAGTTAGACAGCAGAAAACGGTAAATACCATTTTCATACTCATGTTGACAAATTATGTTCCTACACATAAGTTGTCTATAACAAAACAATTAACTTGAAAGTGCTATGTAACCTTAATTTAGAAATGATAAACTTTCATGTTATGAGCAAAGCACGATACATAGGCACCACATTTTCATTCAATGGCAGACAAGTCAAGATGAGTCAGTCTCATGGTTTCTTCCTGTCACATGGTCAGTGAAGTGAAGATAACTCCTGTTTAATACACCAGGCTGATGTGACTGTTTAAATGTGTTCACTCGATTTTTGGAGAATGTTCAAACCGAGAAAATGCAGTATCCACTTTATTACTGCTATTGCAGTCACTTCAGTAGTAATGAATTAAAGGTATGCAATTCTTAATGTATGCTCTATGTTCTGTAAATAAGTAAATGTTATATGAACACCATGTTATATAATTAACAAAGCATTGTGAACCTGCACTATGATAGTGAGGTGTCTTCAAGTACCAAAGTAAAGCTGAAACTGCTTATAATGTTTATCATGATTTTCTACAATATTAAAATATATATATTTGTAATTAAAAAGGAGTTTGCATACATAAAAAAACAAGTTTCATCTGCTTCATCTAAATTGCTGCCAACATTTGTGACCCAGTCTATGAAAACTCAACTAAAGTCAGTGTTATATTATTTAACAAAACGTCATGCTTTAATTTGCTCAAATATCTTAAAGCTTAAAAAATGGATTTATCTCATTTTGCTATAAAACTGTTCATATGTTTGATGTATGATATACCAGTCTGATCACAGTGGGGGGACAATATTTTTACATCCCAAATGATTGGTCAAATAAAATCAAAATCAAATAAACACAGTTATATCCTATTTTAAAGTGAATTTGTACTAGTGAAATGTTTGCACGTGTTTGCTAATGTATTTGTGCTTGCTTTATTTATTTATTGGTATTCTTTTATCCTGCAAATAAAGTGCACTCTGAATGTAATGACTGGGCAACAAGCTGTGCATATGTTCATTATCATGAGAATGTACCTACATATAGCACAGCATAGTCATGCCCTCATTAGAGATTAGTGTGGATGAATGATTCTTACATATTGCTGCTATCTGTGGGTGTTTATCTTCCTTTGCAGGTTATTACAGAGATGAGTGTGGAAACTAAGCCTCAGACCTTACAGGGCCTGGCCTTTCCGCTGCAGCCAGAGGCTAAACACGCTTTACAGCAACTTGCTAAGAAACGCATTAATTACATCCAGCTGGTGAGACTGCAACACAGCGGATACACACTTTCTCCATAATGATATTCACACACACTAGTCCACAGATTCCCAGACATTTGGGCGAATGGACATGAATTTTATATGAAAGGGTGTGAATTTACTTACCAGTCTAGTCGGAAGGGTGTGCTTGCATTTTTAAACAGGAGGTGTTGGAATCAGTTCTGCATTCTGCATTTCTGCCAGCTTTAAAAATGCATAAGGAAAAAAACTATAACTTGGGGTGGTCTGATAAAGCGTTACTACAGATTATTTTCCTATTCCAGCCCAAAATGCTCTATTTTTTGTATACTATGATGGCATGCTGTGCGCTATTCCTGTCTTTATGCAGACAAGAGCACTGAATCCAGCCTCACACAGACAGCAGCCTGCAAACAGAATTCAGTGCACACACAGAAACATCTGGCTACCCCGGTTTACAATGTAATATAATTCTGCTAGACGGGAATGATTTTGGTTTATCTGTATTTTTTCTAGTCATGTTTGTAAATTCATATTCTGAATTCTGGGCAGAATTTTTGGGAATACCGTATATGCTATGCCACACACCCTCGATGTTGTTGAGAAACTAGCAAAGCTAGATGGACAGAGAAAGATGTTACTTTTATTGTTGAACATTTGTTCTAGTACAGCATGTCCAAAAAGCAAAAAATAACTTAGTTAGCACGTACACTCTTATTTAATCTGTTTTGTTGGAATGTGACTCCTAAACCCCCCATCCCCCCCCCCCCCACATGTGACACAGTTAGATCTCCACAGAGTTGGATTTATAATGAATTTGTAATGTTAAATGAATAAAACAAAACCTATTTATAAATCAAGCAGCCCACATGGCTTTGTGACCCCAGTTCTGGGAAACACTAGTGAACAATGTACTCATTAGGATAGGAGATGTTAGGAGATATAAGCTGCACTGATTTGGGGGAATGGAACAGACATTTTTTGCATAACATTATTATACGGTACAGTTACTTAATCAGATTACAGAAGCTCACTTAGTAAAGTGTGTATAATTAAGCTGTGTGTTAAGGGGTTACGATCATTCCAATATCGACTAAGGACCATCTGTGTAAACTGTTGGGTGTGGATGTCTTCCCATGATGGAGCCACAAATTCATTTACACTAGTAATTTAGATTCTTATTAAAATGCAGCTCGTGTAAATAACCTGGAGCTGCCAGAGGAGTTATTCTAATTTTTGTATTTACATGTTGTCTGTTTGTCCTATGTCAGAGGTTGGACACTGAGAAAGAGACCATTGAGCTGGTGCACACTCGACCCACAGAGACACATGATCTTCGCAGCAGGATTCCTACAGACACACCACGCTATCACTTCTTCCTCTATAAGCACTTGCATGATGGAGTCTACCTAGAGTCATTTGGTCAGTAGCAATATCTTTTATTTAGTCAGGGTTTACTTGCAGTTTCCATGGGCATCTGGAATTGAGAATATAGTTGGCTCTGCTCTTGTAACCTCACATAGCTTTCATAGCAGCAATATGTAAGTACGTTTGTAAGTAAGTAAGTATTTAAGTAAATATGTAAGCTTTAAGTAAGTAAGTAAGTAAGTAAACAAACAAACTACCTAGCAATCAAATAAATTTGAGGACAAAAAGTTCTCTTACTGTATATGTGACATTTTAGATGGCCAAAGTTAATTCAATTACAGCATTAATATAGCTATAATACAGCATATGGATCTGAGCATGACCAGTTAATATGTTCTGCAAAACCTTCCTTATTTAATAATTTAATTTGACAGTAATAGTGATTTAAACTGTAGTAAAACAAAAAACCCTTTAAATGACAGTGTAACGATCCAACCGAGAATTTTTTTTTATCTCTGTATGATAATTCTGAGAGTGAGAGTGGGAGCTTCCTCTCAGCCAGATTTATCCAGTTAAATCCAGATATATAATTGTAACAGCAGCATGAACAAAGGCAACAAAAGTAATAATAACAAAAATTATTACTGTTTACAAAGAGCCACAGTTGATCAGCTGATCGGAATACCTGCTTCTGTTTTGCTGAAGCTGTGCTAATACTTTATACAAACAGATGCTAATGGTAGCTATGTACTGATGCTAATGTACTTTTTACTTATATTCTTGCTAGAGACGTTAAATAAAAACTACAACCGCTATTTTTAACTGAAAAAAAAAACTGGAGAGTCTTGATGTATTCATGTAAAAATTAGGGTTTCTGATTGTGAACTCTGCTACATAATATAAATGCACTATTGTACAGGCAAGTGAGTGTAAATTAGCTATAGTGTACGTTTTGGTAAACTGAGCAAGAATTTATTAATGAATGTACACCCTAATGATGATTATTTTGCTTTTATTTCATGCTTCTCTATCAGTGTTCATCTACTCAATGCCAGGCGATTGCTGTGCCGTGAAAGAGAGGATGCTGTATTCCAGCTGTAAGAGTCGACTGCTGGAGGAGGTGGAGCGAGACTACCATATAGAGCTGGTCAAAAAGGTACAATTGACACTGTGTAACAATCAAACTTGCCCCATTTTTTTTTTTAAATAATGATAGAAGCCAGGGATGGATGACTGCATGGCTGAAACTTACATGTGAAAATCAGCTGGCTCTAAATTTTAAAGTTTATGGACTAGAAAGACCTAGCTGAGTAATTTTAACATGCTGATTGAGTCTAGCTGCTGGAAACAGTGTTGATGTTAATGTATACTAATATAAATGACATAAATGATCATAGCCCAAGCATTGCTACTGTTGACCAAGTGTTTTTTCTTTCTATTCATACTTTTAAATCTGCTATGAACTGATAGAGAATAAATATTATAATAGTCTAATGAGTTACCGGTAATTTATATAAAAGGAATCAACAATAATAAGATTACATGGAACTGCAAAATCTATAAATAAATGTCAATGTCATTTATACAAGAAGTAATACTTATTGAGAAACATAATCATTAGTAATCATGGAATCAATCATATTTGTTACAATTCTGAACATTTCAGCTGCAAAACACCCATAATTTTTGGGGGGAATGAATCAGCACAAATCAAAAGTTAATGGTAAACCATTCACATAGAACACACATTCGACTCTATGTGAAGAGCGTCTGCATATTTATGCAAAACCAGTAATCAAATTAGCTTTCGGTGAAATGTTTACATTACAAAAATGCTGTAAATGCTGACCATTATGTGCACTTTCTACAAACCTTTGCCACAGTGTTCCAATCACACAATCATATACAATAGAATGTCATTGTATGCTGTAACATTAAGATTTCCTTTACTAGTACTGAGCCATAAAGGCCAAACCTGTTCCAGCATGACAAATTGCACAAAGCAAGCTACTTGAAGACATGGTTTACTGTACGATTGAAAGAACTTGACTGGAAAAATTTGTACCGTAGCTGAATGAACACAAATTCACATATTTTAGCTCTAAAATCTAGTGAAAAGCCATGCCAGGAGATGTGAGATTAAATCTGAAATGGGATGTTTAACAAGTACATATAAAATACAAGTGATGGCCAGATGTTCACAGGTTTGGGCCGTATTGTGTGGTATGCAGTATATATGGTCTACTGTATGTATATTTATACTGATCAGCCATAACTTTAAAACAATTAACATTAAACCCACCTAGGTTTTGGGGTTCCCCTTGTGCTTGTGCTTGTGCTGTGCTCTTACCCCATGGGACCTCAGGGGGTCTGGCACCTGGAAGATAGCAGTGGGTCCTTTGGGTGCTGTGGATTGTGGGATGGGGTCTCTGTGGATGTTTGTCCGGTGCATTCCATGAATGCTTAATCATATTGGGATCTAGGCACACCAGATCAACACCCTTGAACTCATTTCTTGCTAAGCCCCATATGCAGTAGGCTGTAGTGTACTGGTTGTTCAGATATCTTTGTTTCATGGTCAACGTTGACTTTTTTTGGTGCATTGGCATTTTGTGAGATTGGCTGGATGGGATGGCCTTTGGTCCCCACGGGTGTAGATAGGCCTTGGGTGATATTAAAATAATTCCCGTAATTCTTTAAGAGCAAGCAATCCAGCTTTAACATTTGTTTTCTAAGAACTTCAGTGCCAGTGTTTAAATTGTGTTTGGTGGTAGTTTGTGATTGCTTGGTGAAACTTAATTTTAATCTTGATTGCTTGTGATTACTTGATTTTTACTTACTCTGTCATGCTTGCAGGCTGATCAGCCGAAACAAATTACCCTAAATTGATTAATGTCTTCCTACTTACTTGACCAGACTGATAAGTTGGTCAACCACTAGTCATGGTAATCAGCCAACTGAACACTTAAGGCAATAGTACTTAATCAGAAATAAAGACATTAACCCACAGGACCACTTTTCCTTTTGTGATTATTTCTCAGTGCTTGTATTTTTATATGCTTTTTTCTATCATAATTAAAGTACATCTTTAACCAATAACAGAAGACACCTAAAGTTCTACTGTTGTGACTCAGTAGTCAGTAATGTGCTCAATGGATATTTTTCAAGTCTACAGATTACAAAATCACAAGCGCATACATTCACTAATACTGTACCTTACTTCAGAGGTCTACAAGCGAAAATCATGAAGTTTATATAGGAATTCATGCATGCATTAAATTGTACAAAAGACAAGAATCATCTTATGACTGGTTAAAATTTAAATAATCCAGCATCACCATACGCCTAATAACTTGTATATCTAGCGTTGTTCTTACATATACCTACGTTTACAACATGTATGTAGTGTACAGCTTAGACAGCTATATATCTGTCTAAGCTGTATACTATATACATATGCTGCATATATAATGTGTGTGTGTGTGTGTGTGTGTGTGTAGTTGGAGATAGACAGCGGGGATGAGTTAACGGAGCAGTACTTGTATGAGGAGATCCATCCTAAGCAGCAGGCTCACAAGGAGGCATTCGCCAAACCTCGTGGTCCCGCAGGGAAGAGAGGACATAAACGGCTGATTAAAGGAGTGGGAGAGAATGGTGTGAACAGCTAGACTGGAACAAACAATAGGAAAAAGTCCCCATTCTTCCCTCCAAGAATATGAGGATTTTTCTGTGTTAGGGCATAAAAGATGAAAGTGGTTGTAATGTCCTTTCCAGTTGTTTTTATTCTTTTGATTATGATGCTTTTTTTTAAAATGCTTTTTATCTTTAATAACTTGAGTTTCATACATTATATTTCTTTTACAGTATTTTAAATTTGTGTATACACATAAAGAAAAAAGGAAACTCAGGAATTGATTCTATATCTGTAAATTGTTTCCACTTTTTATTCAGTTAGAAATCAACACATAACTTGATAGTTAATTCTGAGCGGACTGGTGTACAATTCATATTTAAATGTGTTTATTGATTTTATTATGCACAGCACTATAAAACATTACCAAAAATGGCAGATCTGGACTCAGTAGAATGTGAATTTTGTATAAATCAGAAAGACTTGCAGCTGTGTTTTATGACCGATTGAATTGGTGATAATTTGCTTTATTGTATTAGCTTTGAAAAGCTAAACCGTGTATGCATATTTATTTCAGTGACATGTAAATCTTTCTCACTGTTTTGTCATATTCATTTGTGCAAATACTGTAGCTGTTCCAAATGAAAATACGAACTAAAGAATAAATTATTTATATGATTTAAGATGAATATAGTTGGCCATATAATGATAAGGGAAATAATGTAAACCCAATGTTTTAACATTGAAAGAAAATGTGAAGAGGGTATATAGACTTAACTCAGAGAATTGATTACCTTTCCAGATAACTCTGTCATCACTGATAATTCAATGAATTTTCACCAAACAACTACACGTTTGTAGACATTTTTTAAAAAGCCTGTATCTACTGTACAAATGTGACTGATTTATAGCAAGCTTCCTTGAAATTTTCAGCCATAGTGACATTGCAAATTGAGTTAATTAAATGCTTACATATCAGACTACAATATCATATTACTCATTGATTTCACTCAAACTGTTTTCAGTGGACAGTGCAGTCTGCATGAAAATCACCTATGAAGCCTCAGACATGGTGCTTATAGGCAGTGATGGAAAGCCTGTGCCCATCTTTAGTATATATATTTTTTTTTTACAGATACAAGTACACAGTGTTGTAGTGGGTCAAAAATATTATTCTTGGTCATTGGTGAACAGGAATTTGAAAAAACTATTTTTGAGCCATCCCTGTAGTCATGGGCTTCACTGGGAGTTAATAAAATGTGAAAAAGAACATCTCAGTGTTGGATTGGATGCATGACTTCTAAGTATGATAAACGGTAGACCTCTCAAATGGGCATAACCACATAACCAACTGCTCTCAATTGGGAATGAATATGACTAGATAAACTAGCAAATTTACAAACATATTTACTCTTATTTTACAGTGAATTCACTTTAATATACACAATATTACTGTATATTAGTTTACAGTATATGGTAGTAGAATGAATGTGAGTTTGACAGTAGTTATACTGTATGTACAATACAGTTTTCCAGAATGTTACTGGTTACTGGAATGTTACTTTCATGAATGTCAGTCATTCATTTCCCATGTAAAATACAGAGATTCTTCTGGCAGCAGTTCAACAGCTTACAGCCATTTTATGAATTTATGATGCAGGATATGATACTATCGGGCATGTTTAAACAGAATTTTATTTTTCAGTTTATTTTTTCAGTTTTAAATAATAATGTATTATCATAATCGTCCTCAGGCTGTTGTTCCTCTCTTTAGCCCTGTCTAACCTGCAAATTTCATTTATATACATTACTGTACAATTAAGTAAATAGGGATCATGTACATCATTAAGTTTTGATTGGATTCCTTTTTCCTGTGGGGTGTAAACTTGTATGTCTGCAAAAATCTCAGTCCATTACATTTCAAAATATAGCTTTTAGAGAACTTTCTAAATATTCGTTGACATCATGACCACCATTAAACTGTATATTTATATGTACGGTACGTCCAAGCAAGAAATTTACATGCAGAGAGGTGATCATTTCACTAAACATTCACCTTTTCCTCAGTGGATGATCTCTTTAGGTGAGCATAAAGAATATCTTGTGCCTGTTCACAATGTGCTCTTATTAAACCTCAAAACAGAGTATTATTTGTTTTAACATTTCTCTATCTGTATAGCTAGACCTGTAAAGATAATCACACAATATGCTGTCACTCAAAAAGAGGATGAATTCTTTTTTGAGTATGGTTCTTTTCAAAATTTCCTCACCATGTGATCTCAGGAGATCTATTGCTCCAATTATCTATAGGTTGTTCACTAGGAGGGCGGCACGGTGGTGTAGTGGTGGTTAGCACTGTTGCCTTGCACCTCCAAGGTCGGGGTTCGATTCCCGGCCAGGCTCGATTCCTGTCTCTGTGTGCATGGAGTTTGCATGTTCTCCCCGTGCTTGGTGGGTTTCCTCCAGGTACTCCCGGGTATTCCTCCCGCAGTCCAAAGACTTGCAGATTAGGCTAATTGGAGTTCTCAAATTGGCCGTAGTGTGTGCGCGTGTGCGCGTGTGCGCGTGTGTGCGTGCCCTGCAATGGATTGGCACCCTGTATTCTGCCTCGTGCCCTAAGTTTCCTGGGATAGGCTCCAGGTCCCCTCGACCCTGAATACAGGACAAAGAGGTATAGACGATGAATGAGTGATTGTTCACTAGGGAACTAAATATAAATCTAAGCCTGAATTTCTGCTTTGTAACAATGAAAAAAAAGCTGTAGAAATTAAATTTGACAATTAAATGAAATTTTAAAATACCACGATAATTTAATGTCAAGCACTCACTCACTCACTCATCGTCTATTGCTTATATCTATAAAAGAGGTAACAAGATGGACAAAGCATTTTCCTAAATTAGATATTAAGCAATGTAGAAATTACATATTAAAAAGTCCTTCCTATCCAAAAACAGCAGTTTATGTTAATTATGTCTCAGTTTCTTATTCATCTTGTGTTGTGTCTGTTCCTGTGTGTTACAGTACCTGGGAAACATGCTGCAATCACTTGTGAGAATCTACTTCTTACTACAGTTGTATTAAATAATTCATGATGACTGATGTAAAATCGAACTCATTGATGATGAGTTTATTTGGTGTTATAATGCCAGGCTAGTGGGGACTAGTTTTGTAACACGCCAACAGATTGCAGCACATGGCTGACTGCACAGTGACCTTCATAAGTCAGTGTGCCAAAAGACTCATCCTGTGTACATTGGAAGCTGTGCAACTGGTGCTATTCTCAGAAACAAAGTGTTTTAACATTTTTACCTCTCTTCATTTTACCCACTGTTTTTGATTGATTGATTGACAAATTGATTGATTGATTGATTGATAATGATCATTGCATTCAATTAGCCAGTGGATTAAACTATTTTTGGAGGGAGTATTACTGGTTGGGAAACTATTTTATCAATAGAGTTAGACTGTATCATTCATAAACTAATTTGTTAATGACAAAATGGTCAACTGCTCCTCAATTCTGATTTTGTTAAAAAAAATATTTTGCTGTTGAGTCTTTGTCTGGCTGTTTAAACTATTCAGGTTTGGTTAGTTTACTAAGAAACTCATCAACATGACAGATTAATTTAGTCATCTTTTGCATCAGGATCATACATTTTCCTGTTTTATAAGCCAGATAGCTCCAATCTGAATCATTTTCAGTGGAACTGTCAAAAAGGATATTTATGGCAAGATTTATTGCCAGATTTATTGTTAGACTCTAGCATTACAAAAAGTAAAAGTTCTTAGAACACTCTTACACAATATGCCCACAGGAGGTTAGTAAAAAAAAAATTCAAAAACACAAATATTAATCCAAACTCTGGTGAATCTTTGAGGATATGGAAAATCACCCAGGCCTATCAGTGTCTTAAATCTGGATGGGTTATATACCCATGGGATGGTAATTAATATCCAACCATGAAGGTTCAACCAAAGAAAAGACCTAAAGTTCAGCCTTTACTTGTCACATATGCATCATTGCATACTGAAATTCTTCACATATCCCATCTTTGTTAGTAGGCTGGGGTCAGAGCGCAGGGTCAAATTACTGCCTTGCTCTTAAATACCCAGAAACGGGCCTTGCAGATTCATTACACAGCATGTAAATGCTAAAATATAAGGGTTAAGTGCCCAGTTTCATGTGCTCGGTAGACAGCAGAGATTTTGGCCAACTCCTCCTTCATTCTGATTTTTTTAATTATTATTTATTTTGATGTTGAGTCTTTGTCTGGTTGTTTAAACTGTTCAGGTTTGGGTGGTTTTTGGGTCTAGCTTGTCAACACGCTAGATTAACTGTCTTATCTTTTACATCAGGATCAGAAATTTTTTATTTTCTGTCTAAAAGCCAGAAAGTTCCAATATGAGTCATTTCCAGTGGAACTGTCAAAATTCATGTCATCACCACTCTTATTGTTTGGTAACCACTGCAGATACATACTTATTAATTTAATTGCTAAGAATATTGAAATCACCACGTTTAGAGATTGCCATCTTTTTTTCTTTCTTTGTAGCATACAAATTACACATAATACAAAGCAAAGTTTTTTGTTTAATATATGAACATATGAATATATGGCTTCATGAAAAATATATCTTCAACAAAATTAAAAATGAAAATAAATTTTAATCAGATTAAGAAAGGTTTCAGCAGTCTTTACTTTGTGACAATATGCATTATCATCCTGAAAATTCCTTATCCTAATTTCTTTATCACCAAAATTATTTTCTATCAATGGAATGAGAAAAGTGTCCCAAATTTCAATGTACCTGACATGCAACCCCATATCACAAATGAGTTTCTTCAGACATCATCATCATCATCTCCTAATGCACGTTCATAATTCTTTACCGAGTATTACTTTACTCCAATCATCCACATTCGCAATCCATGAATAGTTTTCTTATGACTTTCTATATTTAAATAATATTTTATTAGACTGATTTCTTACAGTTCTGTTACACAGGGTGAATCCTATTCCTATGTACTCATTTGTTTTTCATTTGCATTTCCTATTTTCAAGATAAATTTTTTGTTTGGTATCCTGACGTCTAACAATGGCAAAAATCACAAATTGTACTCATCACACCATTAGATAATTTTCCACTGATCTAATGTCCAGCGCTTTTGTTTCTTGGCCCAAGCAAGTCTCCCCTGCTTGTTGTTCTTCCAAAGTAATGGTTTCTTTGCCACAATTCAACCATGAAGGCCTGACTCATGCAATCTCATCTAATATTGGATGTTGAAATATGTCTGCGTCGAAACTGCCACTTGAGTAGCATTTGTTTGGGCTCTAATCTGAGATGCTGTAAAGTGGCAGTTTCTGAGGCTGGTCATTCTAATAAACGTATTCTCTGCAGCAAAGGTAACTCTTGGTCTTCCTTCTTGGGGCGTTCCTCATGAGAGCCATAGCTCTTTTCTGTAAAAAACAACTAGGCAAAACAAAACAACAAGAAATGTCACAAATTAACTATTGACAAGGCACACATATG
>JAQMYJ010000037.1:15913539-15934257 GCA_030014305.1 Clarias laeviceps
TTTTCTGTAAAAAACAACTAGGCAAAACAAAACAACAAGAAATGTCACAAATTAACTATTGACAAGGCACACATATGAAATGAAAACATTCTAGGTGACTACCTCGTGAATCTGATGAGAAAATACTATGAATGTGGCAGGCTGTCATAAAAGTTAAATGTAGCTACTTTGGACAATCTAAAATAAAGAACATATTCTGTTTGTTTAACACTTATTTTGTTTACAAGATAATCCCATACATGGTCTTTCATAGTTTGAGTGTCTTTGATATTAATGTGCAATGTTGAAGATAATAAAAATAAAGAAAAACACTAAAGGAGAAGGTGTGTCCAAACTTTTGACTGTATTGTGTATATATAGTAACCTTCCCATTTGGTTTATATTTGCAAATTTTAGAGACAGCTGACTGGTAATAGCCATCTTTAGCCACACTCTCTGTTGTATTTCTGTTTTTTTATGCGTTTCATAATCCTTCCCATTGTTTCCTTTCAATTAGAAGAACCCACTAATTAAGGTGTGAGCACTCGAACTTATTTGCAGAACAATTCGAAAATTGAGACCCATGCTTGTATTTGCTTTAGAAATGTGATTCTATCCTCAGTTTTCCAACGTTAAATTAATGAGTGAATTCATGAAAACTGAATGAGCATTCTTAAAGTGTGGTGATTCCATAATTTCTGCCAGGGGTAACGTATGTAACATAAATGGTGAAAATATCCCCAGTGGGATTTTTCAGTGGAATGAAGAGGCTAGTATAACAACAAAAGAGCAGTAAACTTTAGATAAGGAGAACTTTGAATCAACAAGCACATACAGTATGATGGCCAGGTGTCTTTAATATTTTGGGCATACAGTGCATAATATGCTGAAAAATCAGTGTTTTAATTAAAACATGGAAACCCAAGCAGCACAGATCTCTGCGAGCAACACATCATAGGTTGATGACGATTTAAAAAAAATATATGTGCTTATATGGCAGCTTTGCTGGCGTGTGCTAATGGAGAGTCTTCAGAAGTTAAAATTAAATTCCGTTTATCATATTGGCTGGTTTGTGCTGATAAAATGAATATGTCACTCTATACTGCACAATCCGGAGCCCTATATATGTGTGTTTTTTTTAAACAGCAAAACAAAAACATTTCTAGTTTTAAGGGCATAGTAAAACTGTTGTGAGAGATACCTTGATCAAAATATTGCTAAAGTTCAATAATGTGTCACTACCAGATATTCTCCTGATTCTTTCAGCCCCAAAACATCATTTTTTTTACAAAACCTACAAACGGCACTCTAGCAGTTCAAGACTGAATCCTTATTATTTGGCTGTTGTTGAGCACATGTATTATTATTATTATTATTATTATTATTATTATCCACCTCGTTAGTGGGTGCACAAGAATAGTATCTCAACAAATCCTGAAACTGCAGCTGCTCGTTTTCTCGTGTTCTACGTAGGCACTGTTACACTTTTGTCGGTAGGGGGCGGAAAATCACAAAAACTGCAGTTGGATATTCGGCACTGCAGCAGGCGCTCATAGTCTGCATTTTACGTTGAATGTTTCTGGTCGACTCGCGTATTGAAAAGCCGTCTTTTATTGTTTTTAATTACTTTATGAATTCCTTTATTTATTTATTTATTTACTTCAATTATTAAATAAGATAAAGGACTGGAAGGGAAAAACTGTTGTGTTTCTCATGATTCTCTAATAATGCTGATCACCACAGTATAAAGTTTGTCAGTTCCAGTGAGAATGAAGGTGGAGTTGACTCTTTGCACGCCCGCACATGTGTGCGTGTACAGTATGTGTGACTGCACTGCTTTTTGTTGTAATAATGTCGTGCATTAAGGAGGTGATGATAATAACTGGTTAGGAAACATCTTCAAATTTTACTTCAATAAAAAAAATGAGTGCAGTAAATGTGATTTGATGCACAAAGCTAAGTATTACGTAATTTTAGTGCTTGTGTTCTGTATATATTTTGTTCATCATAAGAGATTTCGAACGAGTAGAGGTCTGGGAGGAAACGGTAGCTGTTTGGGAGACACTCGGGTGTTATAGGTGAGCTGAGCCGATTCTTTTGATTCACTGAATCGA
Organism: Clarias laeviceps; assembly: GCA_030014305.1. Classification (NCBI taxonomy): domain Eukaryota; kingdom Metazoa; phylum Chordata; class Actinopteri; order Siluriformes; family Clariidae; genus Clarias; species Clarias laeviceps. The sequence goes on from JAQMYJ010000037.1 coordinate 15,915,633, forward strand.
GTCGGAATTCCCGTCATTAGTAAATATCTAACAGAGCCGAAGCGCTGAAGGTGGAGCGCCTGCCGCTGATTGGTGCGATCACCAGAGCGGAGGCGGGGCTTCAGGGAAACGACGCGCACAGGGATTGGTCAGAGTCCCTAGAACGCTCGGTTTTTCTTGGAAAGTTCTTAGAACGGCTTTACGAGAAGCTCCAAGGAAAGGCTTGTATCTATGCAGTGTTTATGAAGGGGGGGAAAGGAAACACACATTACATTTTGCAATAAACTTTTTTAGGATTCAACCAGCCCCATATTGCTGCAACTGAACATTTTGGGAAACCGGTTTGAACCGTTTGTAAAAAATAAATAAATATACAAATAAAAACTGGCTAAAAATGGGAGTTGTACTAGGAATTATTGGGGTGAGGGAGGGGGCGGGGCGCGACTCTGAGACAAAGTCACTGATGGCGTCAGAGGCGCTGAGACGCGCGCGCTGGTTCGGAGAATAGTCGTTCCTGGAACTCAGGCGGAATCAGCACACCAGAGCCCGCAGTTGTTTCGACTGCACACTTTTAGGCTGGTAACACGGTTCATTAGCGCAAATCGTACCGGATGCCGTTTCAGACACATCTTCGCTCCTGTGTTATTCATTTATAACGTCTGCGATTTTCTCAAAGAGAGCTGCGGTCCTGTTAAAGCGCCTCGGGGCAAGAAGGGTTTCAGATCGCGGGGAGGCACCGAGTCCCGACCGGCAGCAGCTCAGGAGCGACTGAGAAACTTTACCACAAGTGCTCGAGGAACCTGACTGAAGCTTTTACTCATACAATGATCCTCTGCGTTCAAGGGTGAGTCCTGATAGATCAACTGACTAAGAAATTTTAACAGAAAGTGACTGATTGATCAACCCAATTTACTGCTTCCTATGATTCACAGTAGTAATTCTGTATGAGATTAGTGTGGCTTTATCAGATGTATTCATTACAGCCTTTTTCCCCCTTTTTTTTTTTATTTAAATAGATGGATTGCTTGCAGTCACTCATAGTAAAAAAACAAATGTGGTCTTTCAAATTATTTTTAAAAACTAACACACAATATATAATTATACAAAAATAAAGTTTTGGTAATAATTTATATTATATATATATATATATATATTTATATATATTATTACCAAAACTTTATTTTATATAGCCTAGTGGTTTATCAGATATATCACTGCTGTGTTCGAGCCATTCAGCTTACCAACACACTAAATCAATAGACAGTCAGCTCCGGAACAAAGAGCTTCTCTGCCTCTATGATCTACTGCCAGATTTGATTCTTTCCATTTATAAAAATAGCAACAGATGTAGCTGTGAATAATGCATGTGCCTCGGTGTCATTTTAAAGTAATCTTCAGATCACTCGCCATTTCACTGACGTGTTTTCTCTTCTTTGTTTCTCCAATCCCAGAGCTCTGTTAGGAGACTCGCAGTTTCAGGTGGTTCCTCTCGGGGTTTCAGTAATCTCGTCGTCATCAGCACGTTGCCTTCACAGCACCCCCAAGTTCTGGGACCCCAACAAAGACCTGTGCACCATCACCAGCAACTTTTGTTACCTCGATGCATCAGGTAACCTCTTTGCTGAGAATCAGGTGCAAATGAATATCACATTGTTTACGAGAAAAATATCAGAGTATTCCAGATCACATTTAGAGCCACAGTCTAACGATTTTACAGTTAAGGTTTTGGAATGAGAGCTACACGTTCGTTCAGCCTAACCAGTGTTGCTCAGACAAAATGGCAAATGCTGTAGCATAGAGCTTGGATGTGATGTAGGCACCTTTGTGTCATGAAAATTGGCTTTCCTGCAAAAACTTGAATTTACATTACTTAAATTCATTCTTTGATCCAAAGTTTCTTAAGAGCAAAGATGAACAGAATCCATGGATAAAACTTATAGTCTATAAGTCTTATACAAGGGTTTAGAGACATTTCTCTAGCTGTTCTGAAATTTAAACTTAAAAGACTAAATTACTAAGTGACTAAGCTTCATGTTTTTTTTTTTTTTTGCTCTTTTTTGTTTTAGGGTGGTACTGGGGCACCATTACAGCCAGCGAGGCCCATTCACTCCTTGAGGCGGCCCCAGAGGGTACTTTCCTCATTAGGGACAGCAGTCATCCTCTCTACATGCTGACCCTATCTGTCAAAACTGGACGTGGCCCCACTAACGTGCGCATCGAGTACAATCACGGGCGCTTCCAGCTCGACTCGAGTTCCCCAGCACGAGCACGTCTCCTCTCTTTCCCTGACGTTCTGAGTCTGGTGCAGCATTATGCTACCTCAGCAAGGGGATGTGACACGCCTCAGGACAACGAGTGTGATCCAGTAACTCCCCCGGTACCTAAGGAGTGTGCTGTGCTGCTCAAGCTGAAACATCCACTCCGCCAGCCCAAGGCTTTTCCATCTCTACAGCATCTTGCACGCTTGGCAATTAATCAGTACACAGCCTTCCCTGAGAAGCTGCCTTTACCGAAGCCATTACTGCAGTACCTACAGAAGTACCCTTTCAAGCTCTGACATCACCATGGAAACACCGACTTGAACATAAAAGAAAGGATGCTGATGTCATTAATGAAAATGATGCAGGTGAAAGCTCGTTTTGAGACAAATGGAGCTTTGGCTCACTAACCAATGGTGGCTATATTTAAAGCTCAAGAACACTTTTTTCCTTTGAGACTTGTACTTAATTTATGATTTGGACAAATCTTTGTTCTCCTGTGGGATAAATTATATTTTCTTTTCCCAAATTGTGACTACATTGGAAATTCACTGGAACCTTACAGCATTTCAAACAACCAAAAGGACGTTTTCAGCTTATTGATGTCAGCATTCTAATATTTTTTTAAAAATTAGACATGGTTTAACTCGTTGAACCTTTAAAAGACTTGAAGACTACTGTATGTTAAATTTTCCCTTAAACATATAGCCGGTCACATCACTTATCTACAGTGTTTGATTTAAGAAAAAAAAGGAAAAATGAAAAAAAATGAATGCTACACAATTTTTCCCATGGTTTGAGCTACAAGGTTAATGTAGCTAATTAACTGACACGTATAGAGCTGTTTTGGCATAGTTAAAACTCCATGCCTAGATCATCACACACTTGCCTAAATCTATGGTGTTTTTTGAAATAGAATTGGTACTGTGATTTCATACATTGTATGACACTCTCTTCTTTTTTTATTTTTTTTAAATAAGAGGTAAATAATGACATTGCGACATTGAAGACAGTAATTTTGAAGACCACTATTTCCTCAGAGAATTTTTTTCCTCAGAAAATATCACACTGCACTAAAATCAGATTTGGACTAACTAACTTTTATCTAGCTAAAGAGTGATCCATATAAAGCAAGATAACATGATATACAGATATACCAATATAAAACCAAAATAAATAAACAATGTTTACTTCAGGTTTATTGCTCAGAGTTAGATTTCACAAAAAGAAAAGAACAAAACAGCAGACTTAGGTCTGTTTTTATGATTACACATATGAATCCTGAGGACATCTTTGAAAATCTTTTTTTTGTATTTAGAACACAAACAAAACAATTGTAGCTAGTTGACTTAGGCCAGCTAGTTACTGTTTACATTATCAACATGCTCACACAAACTTTGAAATCTAATAGTAATCTTTTAATTTATTGTTATTTTTTAAAGTCATATAATGATTTTTATTTTTATTTTTTATAGGAAGCATTACTTAGTCAGATGATATCCTTTTTGTTGAGCATGTGATTATTTTGGAGTTCCGTTTGCACAGTGCTAAACTAGCGACTAGCCTGTCTTTCCTGTTAGCTACAAAACTCAAGGAGCAAACACAGATTTCTGGGGCTTACAGTTAAGGAAAAAATGTGTACATTTCATTTTTGGATTTAAATTCTTAAGTTTAAAAAAAAAATAATAGACAATCAAGGGTGAGGGGCTGCCAGTGAGCACTACAGCTTGCAACATGGCTGCCAGATTCACACCAACAAAGTCAAAGCGCTGTGATGTCTCTCTTTCTTTCCTTTTTACTTGTTTCTATGCGAAATTCGTTCTGGTACATACTACTATATAATCAGTCCAGAATAATTTATTTTTTCTATCCCCACAATGTGGGTGTTTGTATATATTTATGGACAAAGATCCTTTTTATTTTGTAATAAAAAAAAATACTGAACCATTTAAGCTCTATTTGATCTTATTAAATATATTTATGTTAATAAATATATTTATTTATTAACTTTGATCTGAGTTCTTATATTTACAGTGACATTTTATGTATAATAAGGATGGTACTAAGACTGTGTATATTTAACAGACAGTTTATCTCTGTAACTGAGCTGGAAGACTGAAGCATGAGGAGCTGCAGAGGACCAAAACTAGTCTGTGTTTTTGTTCCTAGACCCAGCAGAGAGCTCTAGGAAAACAAGGCAGATCTGGGAAAGAGGATGAGCTGAACTACATTAATAAATAACAGAATCTCAGCCAAATCACTTGTCTTCCGGGTACTAGATTCTCAGTAAACGCCTGCGGGGATGTTCGAATTGGCTTTCCACACGCAATCGGATTATGTTCGTCAGCATGAACAGAACCAGCCTGACAAAGCCGAAACCATTAAAACATCATTAAAACTTATCTTATCACTAATCGCAGTGCGTTCAAAAGCTTATTAGATCAACAAACAAACAGCAATGTGGCACTAAAATTAAAAAATTAAAAGAGGCTATGTGTGTTAGGGGGCATTATAGGAATCACTATTTTGGCATTTTTTTTATTTTTTATTATATATGTATATATGCACATGCTAAAATCTGAAGCTGAGCTACTTAACTTAATTAAACCCTATTCATAAAGGCATATTTAAAGTTCATACTTCGGTTTACTCTAAATGCTTTGGTTTTGTTTTTATTAGTATTTTAACTGAAGCTTTTGACGCTGATCTTGAAGGTTATATGACAAGTATTTGATGTAAACATAAGTGTATTTATATCAGCTACACTGGGTTTTAAACTGCATTGTTCAAACCTGCTACAAAGGAAACAAGTGATTAACCTGCATGTCTGGCAGGCAGTTAGACAAAACAAAGTGTACACTTAAAACAGGACTGCAGAGAATACGTCTTTCTCTGTACGTGTGTGTGTGTTTTTTGTTCAGGAGCAAGTCAGCATGTGGCAGGCTGCCAGCTGTTTCGCAGAATGTGTGCAGTGCTTCTAGGGAATGGCTAGCGCAGCATCGGGAGGGGAAGTTCTCAGAAACTGCTACAATAATTACCTTCAACCTACTGCACCCTTCCACACACATACACAAGCTCACAGAACTCAGTCTCACCGCAATAAACTATAACCACATGCAAGGACCCTCAGCCAGATACACAAATGTATGAAGCAGTGCACAACGAGGTTTACAAGGAAGAGAAAATGAAAACACAACAACGGAAATAAACAATCGTGTTTATCTGGGTTGCCAGGTTTTCTACATGACAGAGGATTTCTAAAGGCAATCATAGGCTTTGAGTTTTCCCAGATGCACTAACGGTTTATACATCTTCACAATAGATCACACTGCAAGAGTACCAACAATTACACAATTACTGAATTGCAAACTTTAGAGGGTCTCTCAGAAAGTTCGAACTACAAGTTCAGTTTGTAATAAAACATCACAGGGTCACGATCAATGATCCTGACTCTCAGAAGCGAGTATTTTGCAGAATTTTCTCTTGAACAAAACGTGACTTCAGGTCAAAACACACATGGCAGACGAGTTCAGCGTCACTCTTACCAGTCTTGTGCTAGTTACTAATAAAAGTAATAAGTTACTATTTCAGTCAAAGTAATATATTATTATTACTTGTTGCATTTCTTAACAATGTAATATATTACAATGATGCATATATGTACTATCTAAAGTAATGCATTACTCTTGTACCTATAGTATAGTATAGTATGTCAAATGGCATATAAGTAAGCAGATGAAAAGCTTACGGATGCTCGTCTCCAATTTCAGCGCTGTTAATGCTAAATGTATAAAAGCCATGCCCGTAAAAGCCCTGTGCAGCTGATTAATTCTGCTTCTATGTTTGTTAAAGTGAGGCACCTTTGCCACTCCGTCACAGTTGTGCTTCCTTAAATGTCACAAAAATTGCCATGCACCATAGACAAAAAAATCTAAAAGTAAAAAATTCTAAAGAAAGTAATTAATAATTTAAATAAAAAATTCTGGGTCACAGTACTTGTGTGTGATGAAAAAAAAAATTTGAAAGCAAGTATTCATTAGCATTTTTAGCAAACGCCAGTGTAGTAACAGCCCACAAATGTAATAAACGTTATTAATAATAATAATAATAATAATACAAATCTGCAAATTAATCTGTAGTTTTTAATGTGATAATCACAACTCACAAATTTCCCACAAATGTAATACATTTCCCACAAACATTAAAGGATTTTTATGCTTCTGGGAAGTGTTGTGGGATTTTTACATTAAAAGCTGCAGATTTGTATTACACTTGTGAGCTCTTCTTAAGTTGGCATGTGTTACATCTGTTTATTCCATTTTGTGATTTGAGCTAAAAATAAGAATTTGGTAAATGAGGAATTTTCGGTTTTTTGGAAACATTTTAGAAACAAATGTTTAAAAAAAAATTGTGATTTTTGTTTTTATAATGATGAATGAATTACACACGGATTCTAAAGTGCCTACAATATTGTGATTTTGATCATATACAGTATGCAGAATGAAGCATTCGACTTTCAACAACGGCAGAAAGCACAGATGCTTGTCACGCGATTCAAGCAAATATAACGTAAAAGTATTTCCCATTTGCCTTACTAGTTACTACAAAAAAGAAAAAACATTACTATTACTGCGGCACTTTGTGGAAAAGTAATTTTATTAGATTGTCACTCCCGTCCCGTTAGCTAGTACTACCAGTACAACTAGTGTCAAGAATTGTCACACGACATTTAGCATTTTGCACACTACTGATTTTTTTTTTATATTTGCAAACTGAAATCCTGTGCTGTGAGTAGACTGAGTAGACTGGAGAAGTTGGATTTCACAAACCACAAGGTATTTGGGGAAACTTTTGAGATCATTTGGGAAGGAAAAGCTGATCTACTGTGGCTCAAGAGCATTGGTCTCAATTCACACAATTTCTTTTAAGGAGCATTTATAAGTATTTCAAAACATTCATGCAATTTTCTCCTAAGCGTTCAATACAAACTAAATTTACACTGTGTCTTCACTGGAAATTTTGTATGAATGTTTTAAATATTTGTCTGAAAAGATAATATCTTAAGGAAGAATATATATATTTTTTATTAAAATGATATTATAGTAAACTAATAAAATATAATGATGTTTTTTTGGGTTAATGGTAAGAATATTACAATATAAATGCAAATTCAATTACAGATATAGCTCAGGAATTTATTTTTTTAAAGTCTTTGGGCTACACCATATTTTTTATGCAAGTGCATAACTGCAGTAGTCAGAAGAAATGACGAAACACTAGAGTCGCCTGTCATCTGATACGAATACTGACTGGAATTTAGACCAGCAGCTCCCATTCCTGGCACAGAGTCTTACACCACAACATGAACACACCCCCATGAACAAGACAGGTTTATTAAACAAATAATCCTACGAGCATGACAACACCTTCAAAGTGTTAATAGCCCTCAAACAGGTCATACTGTGTTACTTTTACTTTTGTGTTACTACCATTTATGGTCAGGGTTTCCTTCTAACAACACTATTCAAAAAAAGAAACTGCTGAAAAGCCTAAATCTCGGTGCTTTGGCAGGTCTGTCTTTCTATTATAACCCATTTCGGGAATAAAACTCAAACCTTAAACACCCACCAGAATCACAGTACGCTATGACAGGAGGTGTGGTGTAAGTAATACATTTTGGCAGAACGGTGCAGAATACGCTTCTTCACGTATGTCGCTTGAGCCATCACTTTAAGATCATCTTTCTCTCAAGCTATGTGCTGTCTGAGTGCCTCAAGTCCACAGGTTCCTCTTTTAGTTCATCCTCCCTTCTGAAGAATGCAGAACCGCAACCTGTAAAGGAAACCAGAAAAAGTGCCGGTGATCATTAAGAAAGGCTTCATCTCTAATTTGCTCATTGTACTGATGCCTATGTAAGGAATAAATTATGACAGTATCTTCTTCTTCTTCTTTCGGCTGTTCCCTTTCAGGGGTCGCCACAGCGAATCATCTGCCTCCATCTAACCCTATCCTCTGCATCCATGTCCAATTATGACAGAGTATGCTCTTATTAAAAAAAATTAAATAAGCGATGGCAAGGAGTTATGATGTGGACAGACGCCACACCGAAGTTGCTTAGTTTCCTATAACACCACATAGAAAAAGTAGGTTATCTTTCATCAAACCGTAGCAATTCGCTACCACTTACAAAGTTTTATTTATTCAGTAAGGACAGGCCCTATTTTTCACCCACTTTTAAGTTACGTTTAATGTTGTGTACTGTCCTGTGAGTCAGTTCCTGTTAACACTTACGCATAGCTATAAATAGTTGTTTCCTCACCAGCCTCTTCTTCTTTCTTTCACATTAAAAGTTAAGAGAAAATACAAAATGTTTGAGAAGTCCTCTATCCTAAATACTTTGCCATGCTGCTAAACCTGAAGTTACAGCTTTATGTCTGACTGTTATGAAGAACTGGCACTGGAGACTGCTTCCAAAATGATAAACATCTCACAGAAGACCTCGCCATATCAACAATTATACAACAGTTAGTTCCGACTGAGCACTCTGATTGGACGAGAGGCATTTCACGAGTGGTGATAACAGACAGTAACACCACTGGGAGGTTTAACTATTTGTATCGCTCTATGTCACAGGTGTCCCAATAACTGACAATTGCATTACTTGGTTGTCAGCATGGGTGAAAGTAGGTCAGTACTGAGAGGGGAACTACTTGCTGAAACCCACATTTTTAGCAAGAAAGCACATCTGATAACTTTTTTTTTTTTTTTAAATGACAAACACTGTCTCCCTAAGAATTGTAATAGCCAGTAAATAGCCGGTGAACCATGTGCAAACCTTTTGATTCCACCTCATATTGGATTTGGCTGCTGGAGGAATGTAATTAAAAAGTACATTATGTGGGATCAGTGAAGAATATGGATGCATAATCGATTGATTTCTCCATATATCCACCAAATTATCTTATCTAGGATTGGTAAAGTAAATCATTTGGAATTTTTTATTTAATTCATACCAGTGTGCTAGATGACAAATGTGGTCAAGATGGACAAAATATGCAAGCTGTACCAAACGTAATGCAAAACTGGACATTTTTTTTTACTAACTGACATGGGTCGTTTATATTGAACATGTTAGTAATGTAACTCTTCATCTGTACCAGCCATTCCCAAACTTAACAAGGCCTGCGTCCCAATTTGAAAATGTGAAAATCTTAAGATAAATAAAGAATATCATGTTTTTTTTAATCCCATGGCTTTGTTTGATTAGTTCTAGTTATTTTTTAAATGGAAAGTTGAAATCGAATTACAAAATCGAAAATGAAAAACCTTTTATTTGTTTGCTATAAACATGTCTTGCTCACACTTTATGAAACACTGCTCTATACAAAGGTACTACTCAACATAGTCTCCATCAAAAGTGATGCATTTGCACCCGTCAACTCCACTTTGAAAATCCCCTTTGTCACAGCTGATGGTTTCCCACTGCAAGAATTATCTTAAGTGTTGGTTTCCACTTCTTTAAACTTTATCTATCTGTGCACATTGCCCTTGTCTGTGATGCCATAAACATTCTGTGGAATTGGGACTTTTAGCACAGCCCTCATAATTTTTTAGTGGAATCACGTATCAGGATGGCAATAAAAGTTAACATCAGACTTGAAAGCGGCACTGCTATTTTAAGGACTCAAACTATAGGAATGAAGACTGGTATTAAATACAGCACTCAGATCACCAAGGGAACACTACACCCCACACATTAAAATACTTTAACTCATAATAGCACATACACAATTATTTATTTAGTTATTATTAGGCCATTTTTTTCCCTAATAATATTACATTTTTATTTTATCCTATCTTATTTGCTTAAGATAGGATACAATAACTTTTTTTACCTGACCTGTTAGTGAAATCACAGTGTGTTTCCAAATACTGCAGCCCCAGCGTGCTTTCCTCTAGCGCACGCTTTATGCATGGAGGATGGCGTGGATCCACCTCCAGATACAAACGACTGAAATGCAAGCAGAAGGAGAGCAAATGAACAACTGCAGGAAGGAGAGCTGAGAGGACCTACAATTATAAGAAGGAAATTTTATCAGTCACAGTAAGATATAAGATGTTAAAAAGTTTTAGTCACAATACACATGAGATTCGATGGAATTTGGATTTCATAGAAAAAGCGGCCTTTCTAGGAAAGGAATGCAGACTTCAGATTTAGTGGCCTCGACAGAGTGATAATGTTTGTGAGACAAACAAGATGTTTAGAAAGATTCTTGAAACAAGAAAACATTCAATGCTGACACATGCACAGACTCTCACAGACGCAAGCTATTATCGCCAATTTTATTGTGTATTTTTTCTTTTCTTGGAACAAAAAGGTGGAAAATCAGACATTTAACTTATTTTCATAAACAAGTAACACACTTCACCATTTTGTGAATTATGGAGCCAAATTACTGGAAAGGAGCCCTATAATCCTGAGAACACAAGTATCCGCTTCCATGAAAGTGTGGACAACCGTGACCAGGATCAGGATTCCTTGAAGCACTTAAGAAGTGCTGGTTAAGCTCCTTAGTGAGATTAGAGCATTCTATTTATACTCTGCTGGAGTATACGCTGTCTCCTAGACCTCAGACATCAGATCATATTCACTGAGCAAAAGACATACTGCAGGGGATCCTTAAAACAACCACACATTTACACTCACTCACTCACACACCCCTCCTCTTACCCATCGTCTGTAAGGAGTCTCGGTGCTAGTGATAGAATCTGCTTGATTACTGACATGCCATCAAAACCCCCATCCAATGCTGAGTGGTCTTCGAATCTGCAGCGATGAAGAAAAATAATCAGCATCAGAATTATCGGCTTGCTTAAAAAGAAAAAAATAGGCAAAAATTATTGTAACATTTAAATTCATTTGAAAAAAAATAATAATTCCAAACCCACTAAAACACACAAATTAGCTAAAAACAAATGATTCTATTTGCACCTAATTTAATATAAGAAATGGTTTGAAATAGTACCATGAGACTGTGTCTATCTTTAGTCAGTCATAGTCTATAGATGAATTAAACATTATGTTGAACATTTTTTTTAAAGAAAATATTACCACCCCTAAATAAAGCAATATGGAGTACATAAACATTTACACCGATCAGCCATAACATTATAACCATCGACAGATGGACTGAACAACATTGATCACCAACTATACACCAGCAAACTGTTGACATGGTCATGGACACTCAAGGCACACCCTTGCCTACGGGGACTAAAGGCTAGGTCCGATTCCAAAGAAAAGCCACCACAGCACTCGCCAAAAAAAATGTTGATGGTGGCTATGCAAGAAACACACCAGAACACCCAGTGCACCGCAGCCCACTGCACACAGGGCCCCGCAGCATCAGGCACAGAGACCAAGCCCCAGTCACCAAACTCCTCAAATCCCAACCCAATCAGCACCCATGAGATGCGCCAGACGAACAAGTCCGATCCTCAGAGGCCCCATGCTGCAACCCACAGCACCCAAAGAATCCACACTGTAGTCTTCCTGTCACCTCAATTCTCCTCTGACCTCTCTCACCAACACAACATTTCCATCTGCAGAACTGTTGCAAACTAGAGGCTTTTGTTTGCTTCCCGTTTCTGTGTAAAAATCTAAGGATTTTGAAAAATCCCAGGAGAACAGCAGGTGCTGATATATTCAATCCAGCCTCTCTGGCACCAAGAACCTTGTTATGGTCAGTTATGGTAAAAGTTATGGTACTTTTCCTCCATTTTGAACAATAATGCTCTTGACCTGTATCTGCATGATTGAATGCATTGCACTATAATTGTCTGATTAAATAATTGCATGAACGTGCAGGTGTACAAGTGTTTCTAATTAAAAAGACACAAATTAACATGTGAAAATATCTTACTGTATTTCTCTGTGTGCTTTGGGTACCTGAGTATCTCTTCCTGCAGACACTCCATGTCCTGAGAAAACAAGTAAGGAGGGTTGCTAACAATTACATCAACAGGAGCGCAGCTTCTCAGGGTCAAATCAGCATCTAAGAATAAGAGACACAAACATTTACCCGATACTTATTAGCAAAGCCTGTGGGATTAAAGCACCTCACTAACATGCCAATTGACCTTGCCTAGACAACACAATCAGCCTGAGCTTAGTAGTAAAGAGGAAATTAACAGTTAGAGAACTGCAGAAAGATTATGCAATAACAGGAGCAGCTGCATATTTCTTTTGAATGCTTTTGAAATACTTTAACTGCTATTACTGTCATTCCAGTCAAGCGGACAGAATTCCACTGGAGAGAAATACGAAGCAAGAGGTAGTTACATTTCAGAAACCCACTGTGTACAAATCATCTTTTTATACGTAAATGCCTTTCTTTCTAATATGTTCTGAGGAGTCAGTACATGCTAGCCCTTCAAGTCCTTTAAGATCATCCATTACCTTTTGCTCCAAAATGAATCTAAAATGATGAAATTTTTTTTTTTTTTTAATACTTAATGAAAGAGCCCTGTGGCCCAGCTAACCCAAACACAATTTAAACTTAGCTCAACATACGAGATTAAGAGAAATCAAGAATAACACGTAATTTGAATCACATGCCTTTATTTTATTTTAATCCTAAATATTTATGGTAATATCAAACATAATGTTAAAATAAAAAAAGTAACATTATATTTCAACTGTACAGTGGATTAGTTTTTATTTAACACACCACAAATTTGATTTATTTTCAAATCTTGCCTCCAGTCTGCGTTCGTAGAAATTGCATGAGGGTTTCCTGCCATAGGGAAGATTGATAGGCATTTCCAAATTGCCAATAGTATGATTGAATGTATGTGTGCGCGCACGTGGGTGTGTGTGCCTCAGGCAGAGAGAGAGAGAGAGAGAGAGAGAAAGAAAGAGATGGTGCCCTGTGATTGGTTGGCATTAGACCTATGAATCATTGGTAGACTGCCAATTCATTTCGATTTGATTTTGGAAAATTGGCATTTTTTATTTAATCCTGCAATAAATAGAAGTTCACTATCTAACTTGTCTTAAGTAGCTGGATTTTAAACAAGTATTACAATTCAAAATAAGCACCAAAAATTGTGTATCTTGAGTTGTTGATTGTTTGCCATGTCTCATACAAAGCAATAATAATTTTTTCCTGCCAAATCCTGCTCTACAGTCCATTTAAAAGAACAAGAAGATTGAACAACTGATTTAATAAGTCTATTATCTGGTAAAAATGTTGCACATTTTAAGTATTTTGCATTTAACATTTGAAAGTTTACCTAAATAATTAAAAATCGAAAACTGAATTGGGCAACAAAAGATTGATTAAATTGCACAGCTCTAGTTGGCACCCCAACCTGGGTGTCCCCCACCATGTGCCCTGAGTTTCTTGGGATAGGCACTGACACTATGTAACACCGATGTAGATATTTATATGCTACTGAACTGTAAAATCCATTTTGAATTAAGTTGTTGAAATAGTGCTATATTTTGTGTTACAAATTAGGAGAGGTATTTGTTGGGGTACTAAACCAACCAACCACCTAGGTTTTGGGCTTCCCTTGTGCCACTGGGGTGGCTCTGGACCCTCAGACATGGGTGTGCTATGGGTGTGCTATGGGGTCTGGCACCAGTACATTGCCAGTGGACCAACTCTGTGTGCGGTTGGTTGCAGGGTGTGCACTCCTTGGATCAGACTTGTTTGTTTGGAAGATTGAACAACTCTACTTGAACAATTCTTGTTTAGATCAAGAATCACAAGGGCCATTTGAGTATGCAGAACCAGCTACACTATACTACTGTATCTCACTGTTCAATTCTACTCATAGTCACTGCGAATAATAGTCCACTTGGAAAAGTTACTATGCCTCGAAAACCAGTCGATTATTCAATTAGTAAAACTTTTCAATGGTCAAAAATGCAACACGTTTAGACATCACTAACTTACCCTTCATAATATCTAGATGATAAACTTCCAGTCGGTCCAGAAGCCCCAGTCTATTAAAAAATAAGAATCCAACCAAACCAAAAGAACTAATTAGCATCAAATGCATGAATGAAACACAGTTCCTCTTGCAGTAAATAATATACCATTTACATTTGTTTTACTAGTGATTACTATGGTTTTAACTAGGGTTAACTATTGTTAACTATGGTTTTACTGTGGTAGACTGTGGTAACCTCTGAACCAGGAAAGAGTGATATTGAGACCATGACATTTGCAAGTTGTTACTGTGGTATTAGTATTGATGGTTGTGTCACTCTAAGGACGCTACCACAGGCTGAAGGACAAAGGATATAAACGGGTTTGCAAGGACAAGCCTTCTTTCTCGTACAAGGAGACTAGACTTCAATGCAATCAATGTTTCATTCTGGCATCCATATCAGCTTATCTGCTGTTAACAAACACCTTGAAATTTTGTTGAACCAACACCACTAACGGCAGCAGTAACCGCTTCACTGATACATCCATAACATAGTGATGGAGGAGGCATGTTTTAAATACAAGCAGGTGTAATAAAGATGAAAGAGGGTTTTGTGGTTTTTTTTATTATTTGAACAAAGCGCTGGCTAACGGCAAATATACCCAAGAACTGACGTTTTTCTGTTTGTAGAAAAATTTTCCATTGTAGATTTTTTTCCTTCCTACTGAATATCAACAGCAGCTGGCTGGTCAAGGACTTATTCTGCAAAAACGACTGTCTCAACTTTGTTATTTTTTTTTTACCTGATAAGAACTAAAGAGAACTATCACTATAAAAGAATGGGGCTCTACTTATGCTTTCTTCAAAGTTAAACTGGTTTACGGTAGGCGTACGCCTACTAATAATTAAAAATGCCCATATTATGAGATCTGACAAGGAATAAAGTGTCTCTATGTATCCATGCAGTGTTTCAGAAGAAAATATATAACATTCCAGGTATCATAAACTCTTAAAGCAGCTGAACTCACCTTTCTGCATTTTCCTTAGTGAGACACACTGCTTCCTGGCTTTGGTCCAATGCAACTGCCTTGAGCTTAGAAACAACAAACATAGCTTATTATGAGCCATATATGAATATTAACACCCATTATGGTTACCAATAATTCAGGTATGTTGTAGTAATTAAGTGCTTTTTGGCTGCCTTAATGAGAGCAGAGGTGCTAATAATGCTAATTCAATTGCACTGCAATGCATTCTCAATATTGTTAATTACTCAATAGAAAAAAAACTATTTTTTTAACTTGCATAACAAGAAATTCTCAAATAAATTAAACAACCAATCTTTCCAAACATGGACTTCTTACACTCAAAATAAGAAAATGTGTACTGCAAATAAAAATCAATAAAAAAAAAACTGAGTCAGAATCCAAAACACTTCATGCTTATGAGTCACGCACACAGGAAATGGTTTTGGTTTAGTCTCAGCATGCAACAATATGTCAAATACAGTGCAGCAGCAGCAACAGACGAAGCAGCAACATGCTGTAATGTAAGTAGGATAAGACAGGAGACGAAACCAAACACATAAGACATGATGTCAGTGTTTACAACCTTCAATACAAAAAAAAATTAAAATTATACGTATATATATGAGGTGTTTCAGTAAAAGTGGTTATGGACCAGGGCGGTTACAGTAAGTAACTGAAGAACGTCCGGGAAAGAGGCTGTGAGGGTGGCGTGTAGTTCATGAGATGATGGACCTGTAGCGAATCTGAGATAGAAGCTTGACAAAGAGTGGTTTCTCTGGAGTCATCAGCTAATTTTCACTGCCATCCTCTTTGCCCTGATGACTGGCAAGATTAGACTGCTGAACAAAAAAAATCCTACATTGCAGATTCTGTTTTACCCACTTCAGCTTTTCTTTGTTAGCATGTAGACTAACAGACTGCATGAAAAAAAAAAAAAAAGAATAGAGTAGTAATGGACTGACAGAATGTCGGTTTATAGCTTGTGTGCTTTTAGGGTGAATGTGAGAGAAATTTTATCTACCAATTTTTTCCCTAGATGAGAGCCAGACAAGAGTTAAAAAAAAATAATACTAATAATACTAATAATAATAATAAAATAGCAAAACGCTTCTCCACTTTTTAACCTTCCCAAAAATACCACAGTTTTCCAACAACTTTCTTGTTTTTGAGGCTGGTGAATTCATGGGTCAAAGTTTACTGGCATTTCAGGTCCGTTCAATAATTCTAATCGTTTCTGTAAACAAGCTGAAAAACATCACCGTGGAGACAAACATTATAAATGCTTTGGCTAAAGTGTAAATGTTGGCACCTTAGTAACAGGGTATGGTATAAATAAAGTGATCACAGGGCTAACCTGTGGTATACTCTGCAGTAGGCTTAGAGAGATGGCACCTGATCCACAGCCCACCTCCAGGCATTGCAAAGGATGCTCTCCCCTCTGTGAGCGCAGATCCTTTAACACCAAACTAACCAGTTCCTGCAAAACACACACACACACACACACACACACACACACACACAGACACAGACACATACACATACACATAAGGATCACGCCTACCTGTACGCCCACAGACAGTTTGTTTATCCCATAACTCACTACATGTTTCTAGATCATTAGAAGTGACACTACTGTGTTTGCAAACACTGTAAAGCACACTGCGTCCTGTTGGGAAATGTTCGTGTGGTGTTGGAGAAATGTGCACACGTATGCTGGACCTCTGTCTCTGGGCGGGGAATGAACACCGGAGGTCTCATCTTCAGAGTCAGATCCCTGAAGTCCCACTCCTTAATCACATACTGTACCGGCATCCTGAATCACACAATACACAAACATATAACACGCTGTGTTACAAAGCGATACATAAAATACTGGATTACAGCATAACGACAGCATTCCAGACTGAACTTGAATAATGTTTATGTAGGGACATGTTGAAAACAGACAATATATTGTCTGTAAATAAACTGATCAAATTATAGATTAACTCTTATCGTCCGTTGTGTTATTGTGTTAGCGGTCTGCTGCCACGCTCATTTTTCTAAAAATTGTAAAAACACTGAGACATCAACCATGTGATACTACTGTGATGTAAAACAGGAAATCGAAGCCATCTGGACTTATTCCTTGACTGATAATGGCAAAGCAAAGACATGAACGATGAGAGACGATTTTCTTTTTTCTATTCTTTATTTTGTTGTTGTTAAAACACTTTACAGAATCTTAGGTGATCTTTTCACCACACTGGTCAGTCACAGGCTCTCCACGTACTGAATGAATGTTTTGTTTTGAGTGCGATTCGTTTTATCTGGTTTGTATTTTCAATAGTTTATTTCTTTTATTCTTTTATTTTATGTATTTGTTTTGATTAGATCTGGAAATCTCACAATAATTAGAATTGTACACTTGGGCCAGAAACACTTTCTTTAGAGTTTGTAGAAAAAAAAAAACTTATTAACAAGGTAAATAAATAAATAAAACACTCACTAAACATATGTAATGATATTGGATGTTTGGACATTAATCATGTATACCAAACATTATTTGTAATAATGGTTTCTGGAATTTCTAAGATTTTGTATATAATTATATTAAGTAATGTAAGTCATTATAAGTGAACGCATACCAATAATAGGTCAAAACAGTGCTAAATTTGGCTGAATTCTAAAAGCTAAAAGTATTACTTAGACAAAAGCAGTCAGGAACGAAAAAAGCCGCCTCTTATGGCTGAGCTAAGCCAATTTTTTTCAGAGAGCCAGAATTCTAATCACTAACAACTACAACATCCTGCTAAAATACAAGGAACCTGATAAAAATTCTGAGAAATTCTTTGGTAGCAGAACACAGCAACAATCAACGCTGCAGCATACTCTAGCTTGGGGGAGAAAAAAAAAGAAAAAAAAAAACTTGTCTACAGACAATTCTATATGAGCAAAAGAAATGATTTACATAAAATGTGTATTTTCTTTCAATTTGCATTTTGTATTTTTAGAAAATCATAACCCATCATTTCACATTTCACCTGTTATTAAAGGCGAACACCCCCCAGGATTTTCGTTAGAGAAAACAATCTAATACTTAGAACCAGAAAACCCGGATGCTAAGAAAACTTTGTATGTAATAATAAAATTACATTTAAATAATATTTAATGGAATGCATCATTAACCTGACATGCAAAGCACATGGCAAATAACACTTCTGATCTGACGTCTCTGGGGTTTACAGCGGTCAGGAGAAGGGCTTCCAATTTAATCGAATATGCAATAAAATGTAAAATTTTTAATTAATGATTCTACTTACTGAATTGATCTGTCAGACTATATTCTTTCTTTCTTTTTTTAACGCCATGCCAGCTTCTATGGCTATGTTCATGGCGAGAAGCATTTTGTTATTTAAAAACTAGATAAGATGTTTAAAA
>JAQMYJ010000037.1:15940166-15962664 GCA_030014305.1 Clarias laeviceps
CTGTATTCTTCTCTCAACTGGTCTTCATTGTATACCCGCCGCAAAATCCATTGGTATATGGTCATTTACAAAACTCTACTCGGTTTGTCCCCTCCTTACTTAAAAGAACTGTTACACTCTTCTAGGTATAACACTCGTTCTGCTAACCTGATTCTGCTGTCAGTTCCTAAGGCTTCTTCTGTACTTGGCCTGTCGTTTTTTCAGAACGCTGCTGCTAGAGATTGGAATGACCTGCAAAAAACCTTAAAATTGGACAATAAGTTCCTAAGTCTGTTTTTCAATCTCGGATCTCAGCTCACTTTAAAGACTTGTGTTGCTGTTAATTAGACTAGCTGCTCTTATTCATTGCTGTTCCACTGTTCACATTGCTCATATAACATCTTATGATTTTTTTTTATTTGTAACTTATTTACAGTTTTTGCTTTTACTTTTCTCGTAATTTCGTTTATATTGTATATATGTATCTTTCTTAAAATGTTTTATTTTTATTAGTTTCCCTATTTCCCCCAAAAGGCTCAGCCTTTTCAGGCCACAGTTGTAAATAAGAAACCTGTTCTTAATCTGTCTTGCCAGGTTAAATAAAGGTAAATAAATAAAAATAAAATTTAACAAGACTCTTAACCCTCTGTGCTCCAGGGGTACTATATCATAGCGGACCTTGCACTCTGACCCCAACTTCATAACAAGCTGGAATGTGTGTGTCAGAAATAAAGGTTTTGTTTTCCTTTCATTATTCAGTGTTCATTTACTCACATAAGCACAGGTGACAGTGGCACAGAGAAAGACAGCTTGTGTGACTTACAGTTTTCTTTCCCAGGACGTGAGCTATGATGTAGTGTGAGGAGAGGAGAGGCTCAGAAATTCCATGTTCCTGGAAGCACTGCGCCCAGACTCTCACTGCCTGCTCTGCCGTAACACTGCAGTCTACAGGAGGAGCGAGAGCGCCACCTACACCTCCACACGGCAAACACAACCGAGCCTGAGAAGAGAAACTGTTATCTATATTTCCATTTACCTTGCTTTTATGCAACAAAGACATGTTTCTATAATTATATACAATTATATGTATTTTCATCAACACAATATTTGCTTCGCTTTGAACTGCAAACAAACTGATACAGCTTAATAAAATTATTTTAAATACCACAAGTGTTCATTACAAAAATCACCTTAAAATCTGTGTTCATTTGTTTGTTCCATTTGTTTGAGGACCGAAAAACGTTACTACATCCCGATAAATAAAATAATGTAATATTACAGTATAATAAACAGATAGATAGATGGACAGACACTTGACCGTTTTACATCATTATTAATGCAATACTTTGCACCATATAGAGCAGTGGTTCTCAACCCTTCTTCCTCATAGCCCGCCGTTGCAACAATCCACAGCACCACACCACACGACACCACAACAACCCCAGCCCCGCTCATATACACAAAACTAAATAATACACTGATATTTTATAATAGTTTTTATGTACAATTTTAATTATGCTCTAAAATGTGTGTAATGGAAAAATCACGTTTTAATCATGTAATAAGTCTGATCTTTGTGTGACATGTCGACTATAGAAGCTTTAAACCTGTCTGGTGAAACATAGAAAGACAAGGCAGAGAATAGAACAGAAACAAACTGACTGTAGTTGCTTCTGAATAAATGATAAGACGAGGACATCCGGTCTGGGTCAGATAAAGAGTCGAGAGTTTGAATGTAGGAACTTCATGTACAGTGCATTGATTATGTTAGCAGAGATATTTGTGTATAAAATGGGACAGCTGAGAGAAAGAGATCACGTTTCTCCATGCTGCAACTGTTTGGTGTATGAGACTGGTCCTTCTGCAGAAGTTTAAATAAAACCTTTGTGCAAACCTAATTCTGACAACCTCACAGGACAGACAAAGGCTTGTGCACCCCCTGTGATCCTTGGCGCCCCCTAGAGGGGGGTTTAGACCCCAGACAGGGAACCATGGATATAGAGTATAACTTTCACACACCCATTTACTGTACCTTGCTTATGCCTCTATATCTGTGTGTATCTCATGTGTGCAAGTTTGTGTTTCTATATGTGCTGACATTTCTGTTACATGAGCATCTTACCTCACACTCACCTCAAGCATTTCAATACAAATATGTCTTGGCATATTGCTCAAATAATATATACATTTAACTTGACGAGAGAGATTAATTTAAAATATCCAACTTATCCAACAATATCCTAATCTGCATTTCAGAGGAAACCCACCAAACACAGGGACAAACATGTAAGCTCCATGCACATAGACCCCGAGGTGTGAATCAAACCCAGACCCTAGAGGTGCAAGGCGAGAGTGCTAACCACTAAGCTACTGTGAATGAGCGTGTGAAGGTGTGTGCCCTGCGATGGATTGGCACCCCAGGCAGGTGTATCCCACCTCGTGCCTCCTGGGATAGACTCCAGGCCCCCTGCAACCCTGTACAGCGTATAAAGCGGTATAAGCAATGAGTGAAAGAGAGTGAGTGAATTGTGATTCAAAACTTTTAAGCAGAATTCCTACCCTATGCCCAAACCCCAGCCGACCGGTTCCAAGCCCAGATAAAATGAGAGGGTTGCGTCAGGAAGGGCATCTGGCGTACAACCTGTGCCAAGTTGTTGTGCAGATGGGATGGTCTGCTGTGGCGACCCCCTAGACGGGAACAGCCGAAGGCCACCAACCATGCAGAATCAAATCATACTAATCATACCAATAAATCAAACAAATAAAATGTATACTAATAATATTAGTAAAATTTAAAACGTATTTTAAGTAGGGTAATAAAACTAAATTTGTATGTATTCGTCAACACTGTCACACAATAAGTAACCACCGTCGGATGAATTTCCTGATGGTGTTGATGAAATTCCACATTATGCTAGGTAACTTAACTGAAATGTACAGTACGTCAGTGATCCTTTGGCTGCTCCCATCGAGGGGTCGCCACAGCAGAACATCAAATCTGCACAACAACTTGGCACAGCTTTTACACCTGATGCACTTCATGACCCTCGCATTTTATCCAGGCTTGGGATTGACACTGCATCCAGTGGCCGAGGTTTGTGCACTGGGTGGGAATCAAACCATGGCGGGAGACCTACCATTACTAAACAAATTACACCAAATTTAATATAATTTAGGAGATATGGTGTTGACATTTAATGGTTGTGACCATAGCATTATCAACGTCAAATCTTTAAAATATAAAAAAAATTATAAAAGTTACAAGAACCTGAGCAGCTGAACTGTTTATAGAACAAACAGTGAGTTATGAAGGGGTCCTTGGAGTTTCAGAGAACCACAAGATTCTGACTTTAATTATTTTCAAGAAATGTCTGACGGTGTTGACAGAAACTCAAGACACAAATTCAGCAAATAAAAAATTTGAGTTAAAAAAGGTAATGAATTCATTGCACACAATAAATTATTTTTTTAGCCATTTGAAAATGTGAGCCCTTTGTCTGGACAAGGACTTTCACAGGTCAAGTAGGATTTTTTTTTTTTTTTTTTTACTTTTGATTCAGCTAATAAAATTGATCATAATCAAAATATAAATTATTTCTGAATTTTACAGAAATGTTTTTTCCCAGTTCTCAAGAATTACTATACCATATTGCTTCTATTAGAAATATCTAGATTAATGAATTTTACTGTTTAAATCACATTTGTCACACAACTAAAGTTTTACTACACAATTTATCATGATTGTATGTACTCCACCGTGCAATTCCTGGAGTTTTATGACTTATTTGTTTATACTGATTGTTAATAAATGTGGTTAATCCTTCAGGCTGCTCCCATCAAGGGGTCGCCACAGCGGACCATCAACTTTTTGCACTCAACTCGGCACAAGTTTTCACCAGATGCCCTTCCTGACACAACCCTCCCATTTTATCCGGGCTTTGGACCAGCCCTGCATCCAGTGGCTGGGGTTTAGGCACTGGGTGGGAACCAAACCCAGGCCTTCCGCATGGCAGGTGAGAAACCTATCACAGATGTGTGATCAGTGCCCACCAATGCCCACTGTTAACTACACATAAATAACTACACATAGTTACATACTACAAGGGGCATTCACATCAAACCGAACAATAACTTCCTGGTAAATGTCCATTTAAAAAAGAATTCAAATACAGTACAGTGATTAGTCACAGTGAAACATATGAATTTTGACTGGTGTATCCCATGAACATTCAGCAAGTGGAACACCTGATCCTTGAAACTTGGATGGATAACTTGTCTCCCAACTTGAAGAAGAGACACATCTGTCTGTGAGATCTGTACGCACAATCGATCCGGAACACCACTTGTACAATACAGGAATTCAGTTTGGAGTTATTGCAATATGCTTTGTACAGTCCTGACCTCACTACAAAGCCATTTCTACATGTTTGAGCCATTAAAGGAGTTCATGTGAGGCCAGCGTTTCTGTTGTAAAGCTACTTTCAAAAGCACTAGTGATACACTGAGATTATATATAGAGAAAAAGGGGAGTTTTTACTGCATTCTGGTATTCTGCACAATCCAGGTCCTGGTTTGACTTTAACACCGCTCGCACTACTGCTTATGATAACTGCTGAAAAAATAAAGGGAACACTTAGTCCCGGTTTGACTTGAACCATGCACACACATATGAGAGGCGTTCAAGTCAAACTGGGACTAAGTGTTCCCTTTATTATTATTTTTTTAGCAATATTATACATTTTATATAAAATGTGTGTGTGTGTGTGTGTGTGTGTGCATATATGTATATAAGGACACACATTTTATGCACACACACATTTTACACACACACACACACACATTTTACTTACACAATACATATATATATATATATATATATATATATATAGTGTGTATTGTGTAAGTTTTGGAGAATTGCAAATTGCCTAATTAAGACTTTAACCCTTTGGGTCCTCTGTCTCACCCGCTGCTGTATTGTTCCTCTTCTTATCCGCTCAGTAAGGCTCCTGTAAGTCCAGACAGATCTGCTCATTAATGACGTTAAACTTAACATCATTCACATCTGCAGGTCAGCATCTTAACATGGGAATAAACGGCAGTGTGATTAGAGGCGCACGCGGCCCAGGCTGTTCACAGCGTTACACTCGAACACGGAAGCTAAACGCCAGCAAATTTCAAAATATAAGCCTAAGAATTTCACACCTAATACGGAACACCTAGTCGAGAAAAATAGAGACACAAACGCCAGTATTTCACAATGATATGACAAGAAAATAGTTTTATGAACGTAAAATGAAATAAAAGAACAATTAAAAACTTTACCCATACCGTCCTTGTATGGTGTATAGTTGTATAGTGATTGAACGCAAGGTGGCGCCAACACACTAGCGCGTTCAGCTGCTCTCGCGCGCTCTCTCTCTCTCTCTCTCTCTCCACATTCAAGATTCAAAGTGCTTTATTGGCATAAGAAATATTTACATTCGTATTGCCAAAGCTTAGAAATAAGTCACAAGAAGATAAAAGGAGTAGATAGTATTATTAAATAATAATAATAATAATAATAATAATAATAATAATTCGATAAATAAAAATAAAAAGAAGGGAAGATAAAAACAGAAAAACAGAATAATATAAAAGAGTAATATAAATAAAATTATATAAAATAGTATAGATATTTAGTTCTGCATATAATAATAATAATAATAATAATAATAATAATATAACAAACAGCAATCAATGTGTGTGTGTGTGTTTGTGTGTGTGTGTGTGTTTGTGTGTGTGTGTGTGTGTGTGTGTGTGTGTGTGTGTGTGTGTGTGATATCCAAAAAGACAGGAAATTCTAACAGTTTTGACCTTGTGGGAACATTTGGTTGGTTCGCACTCATAATTTATTCGTCTGCATCTGCTTTATCAGAGTCGCAGAAGATTTGGTCCCAGTCTCAGTAACGATGGGCATAAGGTGAGAACATTCGCTCAGGATGGGACACCAGTCCTCGACAGAACACCATCCATACACAAATCAACTGGTTGGTCTGCCCACGTTGTGGTGGTTTAGTGATTAGCACTGTAGCCTAGCTCCAGGATCAAGGGTTCAATTCCCTCCTCAGGTCTATATGTGGAGTTTGTATGTTCTCCCCATGCTTGATGAGACTTAGGGTACACCCTGGACAGTGTGCCAATCCATCACAGGACATACACATACACACACGCATGCCAATTAGCCTAATCTGCATGATTTTGGACTGTGGGAGGAAGCCGGAGAACCTGGAGAAAGCCCACCAAGCATGAACATGTGATCTTACACACACAGACGCAAGGCGGGGCTCAAACTCTTAACACTAGAGGTGCAAAGTCACAGTGCGAACTACTACGCCACAGTGGCACCAGGAACAAAACTGAATCAATAAATAATGTTTAATGAAAGGATGCATGATCCTGTCATCCAAACCAAATTTTTCATTAAAAATATAAGCTGAGACACACTTCACAAGAAACACAAAGTAATCTAAATGAAATTACATTTCACTTAGACTAACCTGGGGTCATTGCATCAAGCCCAGACGAACACTGACAGTTCGGCTGCAAACACGAAGACTGTTATTGCAGGAAAAACCAGCTCCAAAAACCCAACACTGAAATCAAACAATTCCAATCTTATTTGAGGGAAAAAAATGCAGAACTGCTTTGCAAGCGGGAATTAGGGAAGACTTCCTTTTGTCTATGGAGAGAGCCATGACTGTCATGATTGTGCTGATGTAAGAAAAAGATGGCACTGATACTACTGATTGTTGTTGTGAAGTGAAAAATTCAGTATGGTCCCATCCTTCTATAGTGCCAGTATTTACTCCAAATACTTCACATAAATGCTCACACACACACACACACACACACACACACACACACACACACACAGAGGAAATGTGACAGAAACATAGAAAGGGAGTAAAGGAAAGATGAAAGGAAATGAGAAATAAAGTAAAGGAAGGAAATGGAACAAGAAAGGAAAGAAAAAAAGAAAAAATCTTAGGAAATTAATAATGTTGAAAGGCAAAATGATTTAAGGAAAGCGTGTGAATCAAGTGTGAAGTTTATTTGATATGCATCTCTCACAGAGGCGTGCCTGGGTTTTACTCATATGCTGTTTGTAATTACAGAGGGAATTTGCTGAAGTGCTCATATAAATGTTTCACTGATATGCTGGGCTGGAGTCGACTACCGCACACAGCCCTCCAGCCAACAATTTACTGCTCTGAAGAAATACCGGATTGGAAAGAGAGAGTGAAAGACTAACCTGAGATGCAATAAAAGATCATGCTGTCTTTAATAGACTATTAGCAATGGTTTAATGTGTAGAAGTTGGAACTTAATCTTAATGTGTTTGAAGTCTAAATAAATACTCTAATACTGGAAGGGCTGAGGACTAAACAGAATTGTTCATCTCTATACACTTTTAAAACTATACACTTTTCCTCTGATGGGAAACTTTTCTTTCTTGATGATTTGAGTTTAATGTTTAACCTTTTGTTCTCTGATGATTGTTAGTATCAATGTAGAGCAGCGGCAAAGCAAATACAGAGTTCCTCCTTTGCACTTCCTCAGGGTTGTAAATTTGACATTTGACTAGGACTCATATAGATGCCTAGAGAAAAGGTTCAATGTAAAACATGTAAAGGTTCTCGGTCCCTCTGGGGCTTTTGACGTCTCAACATGTGAGTGTTCTGGAGTAGGGCTCCTTTTTTCAAGCCATAACCTAAGATTAAGATTCTGTAAGTGTTATAAGATTCCGTTCCTTAGGTCTGCCTGTTTTCTGACATTTTGTCCATTTATGGTCATTGCAATGGTATAAACATGCAAACACTTTTACAATTTCCTGTAATTCCTAAAGTACAATACTGTCCATTAGTGTTTTGGGTTTTTATTTTACAATATAATATTGTACATTTGTTCACAGGTCCATACAGCAGGTCACCTGATAACACGTTTTCTTCTTGTTTTTGTCCCTCTGTGATATTCAGGACTGTTGTCCACTGATCCTGTCCTAGTAGTTCTCCACGTTTTAGCAGGTTTTATATTATGCAATCCTTTCATTTAGCAGTTACTTATTGCATAACTTGATTATTCATTTTAGCAAGTTCATACTGCATAATTTGATATTTTATGTTTTTGTTATGTAAACTGAAATAATTTCCTTAAGAAACCCATTTCCATCACTCTCTCCTGATAGGATCGGAATCAGATGGTTATTTGGCCACAAAAGTGTTAGAACAACAGTAACTGTAAAATTTCCAAAAAATATCAGTAAAAATATCCAAAAAGTGTTTGAAGTCTTAAAAAGAAAGGACCAAAAAATTATTAGGAGAAATCACCCTCAATAAACTATGAATACTCTCAGAGCACGCATCACATAAAAAAACAGGCATAACAAAACAACACATGCAACAAGATAAAAGCCACATAGCTCAGCTTTATATACTCCATGTGGTCAGTAGAGAGGTGCTGTAATGAGTCCACCAGATGTTCACTCTCTCTTTCTGCTCGAGTTTACTATTGTTTAGGTCTATATGTTGGTTTCCAGTCTACTACAAATCTTATTTTAAACCCTTAAATCATTCAGATCAGGTAAAATTATAGAATATGCTACTGTATATCCAAATCACTGAGGCTCCCTACATATAAAATATTTTTATAATATAAAAATTCACTGCAATAAAATGCAAAATATATGATGTTGATTGTCAGACTAACTTAGTGGTTTATTTTTTTTATCAGAACTGTACAATTTTCTTAGGAATACATTGCAACATTATATACACCATAACTTTTACACCACCACCAGCTGAACTGAACATCAATTACCAACTATACACAAGTAAACTGGTGACAGGATCATGGGCACTGAAGTCTGTCTGGTCTGATCCCACAGAAAAACCAATGCTGCACAAATTGCTGAAAAAGTCAGTGCTGGCAACAACAGAATGTTATCAGAACACCCAGTGGGCCACAGGATGCCGCTCACAGGGCCCAGGAGACAAAAAGCCCAAAGTCGCCAGATCCCAATTCAAACGAGCACTCATGGGATGCACTGGACCACCAAGTCCTGATCCATGGCGGCCGCACCCCGCAACCCACAGCACCCAAAGCCAATGTCCCAGTGCCAGACACCACAGCACAACCCAGTGGTCCTGCGAAGTCACACCCAGAATCACCCTGTTGGCAAGGAGGAGCCCAAAACCTAAGTAATGTTTTTTATGTTGTGGTAGATTAGTGTAAATATAGGTATTATAATTTACAAAATTAATTCATTTAAAATTTGTATCCCACATGTATACAATAACAAAAAAAACGCAATATAGAAAATATTGAATTGTTCTTACATACACTAGTCACAAAAGGTTTATGTACAGTATTAGCCTTGACTGGAATCATAATCTCACACTTCTAGTAGCAGATAAAAAAAAAAAAAGAATTTAATTTAAAGGAGGTTAAAGCTCTTAGAAGTTTCTAATGAGTAAAAATTTTAACATTTCTCGTCAAATTATACGTGTGCTTTCATTCAATTATTCTGACAGCTCATTGTTCTGAAACATTATCATTCTCCTAACTCCTCATTATTTCTAAATTGCATTTATTTACAGCATTATCCTGTCACTCTACCAGTGCTCCAGATGGCCTTGTGTCTCTGGCTCACATGGTGTCCTCAGTGCTTTAGTCCTGGGGATGGACACACTCAGCGGACACAGTCTCTCTCTCTCTCTCTCTCTCTCTCGCTCTCTCTATTCAGACATAAAGAATTGAAAGGAACTACACAATGGGGCTTTATCCCTTGAAAACACTGAAGTCATAGTTTCCCAGGCTCCTTCCCTCAGAGATGCCTAGCAATGAGTATAAGAGATGAGGAAGGAAAAGAGGACTTGGCAACCATTTGCTACTGGAAAATAGAGATGATACGGATCATGCTTGGATATGGATTATAACTGTATATAAATGTTAAATCTCACAGAAACTTACAAGTCACTGAAACCGGAGGTGACCATGTCTGGGTCATGATTTACAAACCTTTTTCCCCCCTCTTTACAATAAATCATACTTGAAAAAGCATAAATCATTTACTGGAGTTATAATGGGAGGTCTTTAGGGCATATCTTTAATCAGAAGATGAAAGGGCTGCTCCCTGATGGATAATTCCTGAGCTATGCATTCATCTGGTCTTTTTCATTTATGCAATCGGCAGGTCAGCTCTTGCAGGAATTTTATTTATTTAATTTTTTATAACTGAACGCCGAAGGACAAAGATGTGTGTCATATGGAAGATGTGAGTGTTGAGTGTAACTCCAGTGGACATTGCAATAATGCTGATTTCTCATTATGCAGTAATGAAGATCCACCTAAAGCTTTATGCTTTGTATGAACTCTGCGGATCTTATAGAATGCAGATAACTAATAAATCTTTCACTAAAGCTATGTGCTTTGGTGCGTCACTCAATTTCCATAAGGATTAAAGGTGATTAGATTGGGCCTTTACACCATGTGTTTTAATCTTTAGCGTGGATTTGTTTTTCTCTCCCTGGTATTAAGTATCAGGAAGCAGTTTATAAATTCTACACAACTCCAATAAATACGTGATAAATGCCTGAAGCGAAGTCTTAAATGAAAAATTAAATGTTCAAGTAGAACAGGATATTGTGTACAAAGATTACTTTGTTCAAATGTATTTACACATGTTGGGGCATTTAAATGGGATGTACTGTAATCATTTTGAATATGACTCACAAGATTACTCATTATTTGTAGTTTGGGTGGAATCTTTTTTATTAACAATGCATGATTTGTGTTGCACCAATAGCTAAGCTTATACTGTATGCAGACAACAGTGTGTCTCTCACCTCTTTGTAAGCATTAATATAGTCTCCAATAAGCGCTCCGACTCTTCAATTTGTCTTACAAGGGCAGTCATGGGACAGTTGTCTCATGGTCCAATTCACTAAGAGCTTTTCACCATTTTTTTCTGCTCCTGTTATCACTAGTGCTGTGGTGACAGGTATCTATGTAGAGATGTTCTTCTCATAGAGCCTTGAGCCTTCATCTGTTGTAAGCTGTCATCATGGAAACAGAATCTCAATGCTTCTTTTGCTATCATTAATGTTTAATGTGCATCTGTAGTTTTGCTCGTTTGATGGAATTAGTTGACTACAAATTATTTGGTAAGCAGGTATGGTGAAAAGCAAAGCAATAGGTATCTACTGTATGTAGTCTAAATGTTCAACTGATCTACAAAAACGATTATTATACTTTAATATGGTACAAATTTGTTTATGTGCAATGTAATGGATAATGACAATAAGCGAGAAGGAGGTGGCAATCACTGGTGCACTGGTGGCATAAAGTCATCGGCCATTGCAGCCACCCACTGTGCGTGATGACAGGATGGATGGATGGAATATACAAAACATATTACATTATATTATACTGTTGGTTACATTGTTATTTATTTATAAGTAAGCAATTTGTTAATGAATAAGCAAGAAAAAACTGCTCAAAATGACTCTAATTAAAATTCTTATTGGTTAAGTCAGTTTCACACACTTAAGTTTCACACTCTTTGTATTTTGAGGTTAAATCCAAAGAACCAGACACCCTGCATTATTAGTATTTTTTCTAAAGAATAGGTTCCATGTTAAATGCTTTAATTCAAAGTTGTTATGAACACGTATAGGTTAGTGCAGTTATGAATTACAAAAAAATATTAAAGTCACAAGGTTGGAAAATATATTCACCACCTTGAACAGTAAAGCAGCGTAGGAGTAGCCCAGTGGTTGGATCGCTGATTTGGAGGTCCCCAGTTTAAGCACCGCCGGGCTGCCTCTGTTTGGCCCTTGTATTAAGTTTTTTGCCCTCAACTGCTAAGAGACAGTTGGGCGTTAAGCCAGCAATCCGGCCCCATAAGAAATTGCCCGAGAATTGATGGATATCTTTTCAGTAGTGAGAAGTATTTGTTGCCTAATGTGCCTAGACACATAGATCTTAAAAAAAAAAAAAAAAAGCAAATATTAGATAAGAGAAAAACTTATAAAAAAAAAACTGTGTATATTATGTACAATAATGTAAACAGCATTTTGTTGCTGTTATGTAATGTCAAATTTATTCATTAATTAATTTATTTATTTTAAAAACATTGCTTTTTGAATTTATTGTTCAAGGACAATGAGTACAAGTGATGTTTGGTGGTGAAAACAAAAGGGTCATGTGGAATATTGTGGTGGTTCAACCTTAATGCTCTGGGTTACTGATCAGAAGGTCAAGGGTTCAAGCCTTAATGCTACAGAGCTGCCGCTGAGGCTGTTACTAAGTCCCTGCTGCTGCTCTGTTGCTGTATCATGGATGACCTGCTTCCTAATAAGCTGGTATTTGCTCTAATATGATACTGTAACTCGTAACTTATATTGCAAGCAACAATTACTTTAAAATATTAACTATGCAGACTTAGGGTATTAGGTCCTTATATTTTTGCATGCATTTTGCATGCAACACAATATACAATTCATTTAAATAAAAATGTAATTTGTCAAATACATGAATATACAGAATACAATATGCAGTGACATGATGTTCATGACCTAAAAAAGAAAAGTAGGGTGGAGAGGAAAGACAGGAAAGATAGAAGGATTTTACTGCACGGAAAAATTGCACTGAGAGAATTTTTTTTTTCCTAATCTATCATTTACAAAGTTGCAATAGAAAATATAATTAAAATAGAAAAATATAAAATGTATAAATTAAAAGTATAAATTAAACAGAATGTGCTGAATGTGCAGAATGTGGAACATAGAAAGATACTGTATGGCATGTATGTATGACAGCAGTAGAATGAGTGGAACATGAGGTATGGAATGAAGTGATGTGTGTATCAGCAGCAGTGTTATAGTCCATGATTTTGTCCATGTGTTTAAGTGCAAGTCCTCTTGAATTTGAAACAAGAGATGTGCAGCATATATACTTACAATCAATTTAAAAGACAGAGTTTCAAAACAGTGGAACGGTGGCTTAGTGGTTGCTTTGCACCTCCAGGGTCGAGGGTTTGATTCCGGCCTCAGGTTGGGGTGCATGGAGTTTGCATGTTCTCCCCGTGCTTGGTGGGTTTCCTCCCACAGTCCCAAAACATAGAGATTAGGTTAATTAGTTCCAAATTTGCCAGTTATGTGTGAATAAAGTATGTGTGCCCTACAATTGATTGTCACCCTGTCCAGGGTGTATCTCGCCATGTGCCCTAAGTCTCCTGGGATTGGCTCCAGGCCCCAGCAACCCCTAAATCGGTTTAGATAACGACTGAGTTTCAAAACTTTGAGTAAGGTCTACTCGTCATGGTTTAAAGTGTAGATAAAACTGACCAGATTCAAGATATTTTGCAGTGTTGCCAGCCCATTCTATTGAAGGGTGCCAATAATTCTGGATCTGTATAAATGTATGAGTGTATAAATGTGAGAAAACAAATGATCTGAAATGCAAGTTTACTGTACAGTGAACTGTTTTTGATGTGTGTGTACGGAAATTCTTTTGTATTACTGTCACAATGCAAAGGAACCGGCTAGAACAAACACTTTGCTGGAAAGCGTCTATTTGTTTTCTTTCTGAAAACGTACTGAACAGTTCAGTGGGCACAGCCCGCCGCTGATTGGCTGGTGGAAAGCGAGACGGGGGCGGGCTCTCTACACTGGGCGTGGTTTCACTCGGCGCTCCGCACGAGCCCATTCTTGTAAGGTTGGCGAGCGCGAGCTGGATTGTGCGCAGCGGGACTGTTAAGCGCGCGCTCAGCGTTTTCCTCTCTAGATCCAGTGGTCGTTTTCTGCAGCATGGATGCACATGAGCAGCGTTATCGTCTGTGCAGTGACCGTGTCTCCATATAAGCAGTGGAATTTCAGGTTTCTTCTGCCACTTTGGATGGCATCCTGAGCAAGGAGGAGCCCCTGTGTGCGTGTGTGAGAGTGTGTAAGTGTGTGTGTTTGTGGCAGCAGAGCATTTCATCCTCTCAGTGCCAGGGTTTAACTCTTTAGCCAGAGGGAATGAGAACGCGCAGGTGTGCAGAAGGGTGAGTTTAAGGCTGCATTCAAGAAATTGATATCGAGGAGAGAGAGAGAGAGAGAGCTGGTAAAGTCGAGAAATCAGAAGAAGAAGAAAAACGCTGCAAGCTGTGACAAGAGCCTGAGAGATCTTCTGGTGCAACATCTTCACTTCTCACTGGATCCTACATTAAATATCTCAGGAAAAAAAACAACATGTCATCGCAGACGAAATACAAGAAGGACAAGGAGATCATTGGAGAATATGAAACGCAAGTTAAAGGTATGTCACACTCGCATTGAAGTTTCATGCAGCAGCATCATTTTGCTCGGAAATGCGTTGTGTCAGATCGGGATGATTATACACAAACGCATTTCCGATCATCAATGCTCATCTACATCAATCGTGACTAGTCGAATCTCCTTCAGCCTTGATGTGGTGCTCTCTGCATTCAACCTGAACCGGGGTAACGCCTCATCTCTGCTTGCAAAACTGCCCACTCCCCTACACTTTTATTTTTTCTTTCTTATTGGTGATTGAAGTTCCCCTGCATTTCAGTCACATAAATCTACACCATTGAGCAATACAATGTAATGCAATGCAATTCAATCGGGTTAGTGATATCCAAGTTTGTTTTATCTGCAGTAAGAGGGAAAACGAGGAGGCTGTCCTCGGTGTGCAGGGGAGCAGAAATGGTGCACGGGGTGCACGCGCGCGCGCGCGAGCCTGCCTCAGCTCACCGCCATGAGCACGGAGCTTTGGGTAACGGTTCATTTCGGGGGTTTAGGTGTCGATGAATGGCTCAGGAGCAGCCGGAGTGAAGGCTTTGTTGCTGGGTAGAATGGAGGACTTTAAGCTCTTTACACACAAATGGGTGGAACTTGGAGGCGACTGGTTCCTGGTTACACGGGTTACTTTCTCCCTTTGTTTATGGGGGAAAAACATCCAGCACTGATTTCACATAAATACAGTATACAACCTGACACACAGAATGTGACAGTAGCCTGTAGGAAAGGGCGTATATATACTGTATATATTATTATGTAGTGGTTAGCGCTGTGGCCTGGTGGTGATCAAGGGTTCGATTTCTGCCTCTGGCCTGTCTGCATGTAGTTTGTGCATGTTCTCCCCATGTTTTGGTGGATTTCCTCCTGATCTCACAGACAGTCCAGACATATATATTAGGTTAGTTCGCAGTGTGTGTGTATTTGTGTGCTCTGCGATGGATTGGCACCCAGTCCAGGGTGTACCCTGCCTTAAGACCAAAATCTCCTAGGATAGGCTTCATGGAGCAGAATTTGCTGTCTGTTAGCACTACGCAGATACATACACAGTTTGGCTTGCATACAGGGGGGGCATGCTATATATATTTATATATGGTACCCGGGTCTTCGTCCGCATGCAGGTCCTGATGTCCGTGTGCTGCCATTACCTGTGAATGGATAAATGTGCGGTCAACTCGCTCCCACTCCTCATGCTGCTCCAATGTTTCGGCGGATACGTATATGGTTTCCTCACAGTATGACATACTGTAAAAGGTGATGATGATAATGATGATGTCTGCTGTTAAATTCTATAACACTGCCTACTGTTACAAGAAGAGGGTTTCCTGTAACACCAGCCACCGCTAAACCGGCCACTGGTGGAAGGATAAAAACAGGGTTCCTAATTCTGTATAGATATATAGACAGATAGATAAGATAGAAATAGTTCTGATTAGCTACCTAAATACAATCTAAATATTTACCTGATTTTCTGTCAACCATTCACATATCATTATAGTTACATTTTCACTCCATTCACTCTCAACATTACCAGTATACTGTACTATATAATAGTTTTGGCTTTTTGTCATTGCTGCAGCTTCTAGCACAGAAAACTGTGAATGTACAGCATGTTGTCTGTGAGGCTGTAAGGATATAATGTGTAGGAATAGGATATGGAAATCACAATATTTGGAAAAAACATGTGATGTGACACTATAGATAGCAATGTCATAACCCCTCCCCCCCCCAAAAAAAAAACAAGGACATAAAGTACAAGTTGGTAAAGTTTAGAAAATGGTATACTACATATCTAAGGAATAAAATACTATGGGTCTTGCTGGTATAGGAAGTTATTGACCACTGGGATAGTGTAATGAGTTTTCACCAACAGCAACTAAAACAACCAATAATTGATGCATTAGTTAATGACACTATTTTTTTATTGTTCATAAGTTAATGTTGTGAAACATCTGCTAAAGAAGTTTGTTCTTATTTTTACTTACTATATGTCTGGCAGCTATAAACAGTCGTTCCTTTACCTCACCCTTGCCATGTAATGTTTCCATGAAACCAGAAATGCCAAATCCTATTGTCATGAAGACTTTCCTGTGGTGGAAAACTTACTGACATTTCCAAAGCTCTGAGAGAAAGACTCCATCCTTAAATGTTATGTCTCCACACAGAAAGCAATCAACAGTTTTATAATTCCCCCCCCCTAAATAACAACACATATAAACTATCACGATACTTTGGTGCCGATTTGATTTGTATTGCAATCATTTTATTTAAATATCCCAATTTAATGTTTAAAAAAAAAAAAATTATTTATCACAATTCCAAACAACCTTTGCAAATAATTCGCTCCTACCATACAGAATGCTGTGCTGCCTACCCATGTGTAAGTAGTTTAAAGTACACCACCTGTAGGATTATAGAGGAATGGCAACATTTTACCACCTCAAATACAGGGTGGGTGAAAATGAATTAGGCAATATTTAATGGCTAAATGAACTTGTAGTATCACTGGTGCCCCACCCCATGGTGCACCATCCCATTTTGTTCTTACTATGCCTGCATGGTGAGACCAGCATTTTACAGGACGCTGGCTGGGATGACACGGACCTCATGAATGGCCTCCAAGAAGTCCAGATCTCTCTCCATGTGATTTGTTTTCCTGTGGAGCTACGCAAAGGAGGAGGTGTATAGGACAAACCCTCGCACACCGGAGGACTTGGAGGCACAGATTCAGGAGGATCTCAGGAATATTCCAAACGACTCCATTCAGAGGACTATGCATTCCATCCTCGGCCGTTTGCGGAAACTGGTGCCGACGTTGAAATATAAAAATTAGCCCATTATAGTAAAGTACTGTACATGTGCAATTTGTTTCAATACATTTGTAGTAGAAATATGCACTTTATTACCAGTTTTTAATGCGTAGTTACTTTTCAACCACCCTGTAGAAACATATAGGACTGAATAAATAATTTCAACAATAGATTTTGCATTCAATGTGGCATGAATTCAAAATCATGAATCGTTTTCTCTCTAATATAATTTCTAATATAAATCTGTTTGTTATCAGGATTACATTATGCTCAACCATATATGTCCCAGGAGATTCACTGTTACTATAGAAACAATGAAGTATTAGTTTAAGCATTTTAATAGAAACCTATTGTTTGAATTACAACCAGTATTATTGTATTATACTGTGCTGTTATAAAAAAAAATCAATCAGCGCCTTCTGACCAATCATATGGGAGAATTTAACAGCAGTGTGGGATGACTGATGCAGTCTGTTTAACAAGTTCTTGCAGTAACTCTAACCTGTCACTGAATGCATGCACACATTATATCAGATTAAAATTTGTTCTCAAACAAGAATTTCTACCCTTAATATTGTCTTTTAGAGTTAGTATTTAATTAGCGTTTTAAACCATCCTCTCATACAGTAATAAAAGTGTGCAAGCTGGTTGCAGCAATTCTCAGTTCAGGCTTTCAATTTTGTGAATGAACTAAACACAGATGAAGCTGAACACAGAGCTGAGTGCGTTAAAGGCCACACTGCATTACACACCGGCTCAAGCCATGTTCTCAGGATTATAGAGCTCTTAAATTGGATTTTAGCTTGACTAGCATTTGGTAAATGGCTCTTTTTCCCTTTGGGACTTGTGCAGACAGTATGCATGTCAAGTTATAAAACACAGGCAGACCTAATCGACATTTTAAAGCTGCGTTCCTGTTTTTACAATACACATGCATATGTCTATTGGTGCATTAAAATATTGAATAACCTGTATTAACAGTGCATCGCCCTGACAAAATGGATACACTGTTAATATGTTAATGTATTTGCAGAATCTTACAGATCTTCAGTGGAGACCATAGAAATAGCGTTCTGCATTGTAATACTGAGAAAGAACACAGGCAGGAGTACATGTTAGTTGGAGAAGCAGCATAGGCCGCGGTCAGCTGAGCAGTTCAGAAAAGAAGACTGTTTGTCTCAGTAGAGCCCCCTGATGCCAATATCCTTTATGTGGTTAAATGAGGCGGCGTCTTTGACGTCTCCTCATCAACAGAGCCAGTCTGTCATGGGCCACTGACTTCTAAGTCAGCATAGCATGGTTGTTTAGAGTTAACCGGAAACGCAGAACCAGAGATTAAAGCAGTCTGCATTTGTGAAAATGATACTTCCTTTTTATGGAAATTTCATAAGATATAAAGGACTTTTTCCATCGGTTCCTTGTTGTTACGTAGTGAATTTCCCAGCATTCCTTCTTGTTTGCTTGTTGTTGCCAAGGTCTTTCTTTCTGCCAAGAAAGCAAGAGTGATGGATGCTTTGAGAATACAGATATTTTTAATTACTTGAAATCTTTTAAATGAGGAAACGGTTAATGAAATACACTGGATTGTTGCATAATGCATGTTCGCTAAGGTTTAATGACACAACTTTCTGTTTAAATAGCACCAAAAAGTGCGATATCAGGTTGTACTGTGAATTATTACACTAATCGAATGTTAATTAGGTGTTTTAGTGTAGTTAGTTTGAATTCTCACTTCATCACCTCCTTCAAGAACGCGTGACGGATCCCACACACATCTTTATTTACCTGAATATCTGTCTAACGTCTGCTTATCCTGCGCTTGGTGCAAACAGCTTTTTTTAATTAAACTTTGGATTGGATTTCAGACAGGCACAATTTAATCAAACGCTCTACAAAGGCATAGTGATACCGCTGTGGAATGACTGCAGTTTTGAGTGTTTGGAGAGTCTTCTGCTGGTTTAACTGTCTCAAAGCAGCAGTACTAGTTTGACGAGATCTGTGACAATTGTTGAGGGGGAAAAAGGCTGCACTGATCGTTGCAACACTTCACCCACATCCACAGGTCGAGTACTGTGCTTGTTAACATTGAGGTTTTTAGAAATAGTGGTGAATACGGTAAGCCCTTTCATTAGAGGATTAGGTAAAGGAAAGTACAAGCAAGAGGGGGTGGTGAAATGCATATATTTGATTGTTTTTCACAACAGGAGGAAGTGAAGATACACGGAAATCAGGGAAATAATGTACAAAAAGCATGCATAGATTAAGACCAGCAATGTGAAACTAGCTGT
The DNA here is from genome assembly GCA_030014305.1 of Clarias laeviceps. NCBI lineage: Eukaryota > Metazoa > Chordata > Actinopteri > Siluriformes > Clariidae > Clarias > Clarias laeviceps. The sequence continues at coordinate 15,959,583 of JAQMYJ010000037.1, forward strand.
GTTACCAAATCCTAATAAATTTATTAGCTAACACCCAGGATGATTAAAACATCCTTTGTAATGCCCTTACTCGTGTTTTGGTTGCCTGGAAACTGACTAGGCTAAAAAAACTGCCAGGTAGCGTAATTTAATAATGTATGGCGAGCTTGCTCATTAAGTGCATTAACACAGACTAAGGGAAATGAACAGGTTTATGATTATTATCCATTTCTAACAAGGTGTCCAACTATGAGTTGTGGTTTTCTGTCCTTCTATTACATGTTAAAATTCTGGTTTGCATCTTCATATGTTTAGCTGTGAGGTGATGGTGATGGGGATATGCTGGAAGGAGCATAGCCAGCCAGAACCCTAATGTTGTATGATTGTTGTAATTTGGACCCAGCCAGAACCCTAATGTTGTATGATTGTTGTAATTTGGTTTTAACCAAATTTCGATGACGTTTAACGCTATGACAATGTTGAGATCGCTGGTTCGATTCCCGGGTGATGCTGTAACCCCTCGCAGCCGGAGGCCTAGAGAGAGCTGATTGGCCGAGCTCTCTCAGTGGGGAGGAATGAGAGGTACTTCGTGCTCCCACATTAATCACGGCTCTACAGCCGATCAGGGGCGTTTGTGAGCTCATAAGCGGATAACGCTGTCCTCCGATTGTGTTACGCCGGCCCTAACGGTGCGTGAGCGAGCAGTTCGAAAAGATGCGGTAGGCTGGCGTCACGTAGTTCGGAGGAAACACGTGATAGTCTTCGGCCCTCCCAATTGAGTGGTAGTAGTAGCCTTAGTGTGGGAGCCCCCTAGTGACGGGGAGGAATTGGACATGACTAAATTAGGGAGAAAATTGGAAAAAATTCCAAAAAAAAAAGAACAGAGAAGTGTGTTGTATACACTTTGGTATGTGAAAGTAAATGAGACACTAGTGCTTTTCTCTTTTTTGTGTCCGCCAGATCCAGTTTTAAACAAATCGCATTATCCAGTATGTAAAGAGTTGAAGCGAATTATACAACAGTTATTGCCGGCCGAGTAATCTGATTGGACAAGAGGCATCCCAGGAGAGGTGTTAATGGACGGTAAAACTACTGGGATGTTTAACTATATGTATCACATTCTAACAATAGTTAATTACACTAAATGTAAGTCACAGAATGGGTGAAAATAGATCGGTAAGGTCCGCTGGAATGAGGAGAGAGCAGTTAGTGCCAAAATGCACATTCAAACCCCGGACACACATCTGATAATGTTATGTCATTTTAAACAACAGTCTGGTCGTCTGCTTAATTATTGATCCAAGTCATTATAAAATTGACTTAACATAGAGTTGTTTTATTTACACCTAAACTGAGCTATAAAGTTAACTAGCTTTTAACCCAAGACTGATCCCAAATCCATCTGTAACCCCTAATCAAGGGCACTACTTATTGTGTTGAACAAGTGATTGTACACCCTAGAGCACTAGCTTTTCATTTAACTTTTAGCTATTTGGGATTTAACCCCAGAACCCAGAAGTTAACAGAGCTGATATTCTAAGGAAGGATGTGTGTTGGCAGAACAAAATAACTAGTTAAATAAACAACAAATCATAATCTGTTGATATTAAAAGGTGTTTGTGTAAGTGTTGTATAAAAGCATTATCTATAAGAGGGAGTGCTGTTGTGCTGGTTATCAGCACAGCTGTGATGCCTTCGGCACTTTGGCTGTGCCCTCCTGCCTACGATCGTGCTGATAACCAGCACAACAGCACTCCCTCTTGTGTAATATCATGAAATAAAAATCATGATAAAACAGCAGTGTGAGCAGCAACGTTAGATGCCATTAGATTATATATTTTAGATATAAAGTCATGTTGAATCATTTCCTAATCCCCGCTGTGAACATCCTTCTCTAGGCTGATGACATCTGATCTTGGTCTCTCTGTTCATGATGATGATTTTGGATGTAATGGCTCTGATAGTTCCATTTATTCTCTGCCTGTCAATTAACTTGTATGCCTTGTTGGGCAGATGACATTAAATTATGCAGTTAGCATCAGTGCTCGCAAATGGTGCCCAGTTCCTGTTTAATTAAGCAATGTTCCACATGAGACAGGGGGAGATAAGGGAGCGGTATGTTAATGGTAATCCAATGCAGATTCAGTCTCGGCTGTTTTAATCACAGCATACTCGCCGACCTTACACCAAATCTGCATAGTTGCCAAGGATTTATGTTTGAAAATCAGCAAAATAGCGTAAGAGGAATGTGTGCTAAAATGTGAGAAATGGTTTTCATTTCGAAAGATGGTGGTGATGGAAATGAGGACTGTCCTTGGGAAATATGCAGCAAGGTGTGCCTGTGTGTGAGCTCTGGTTGTTTCATGACTCCATCCGATAATGAGATACAGCTTTAAACGACTTATCACACAGAGTGATTGTGAATTTGCTGGGTTTGCATGTGCAAGAGTCAGCAGTAGAGCTCGTTGTATCACGCCTGTCTAAATGATGAAGTATTCCCAACACTGGTATTCACAGGAAGATTCAACTCTGCACTGCAAAGAGATTAGGACTATAACTGCTGAATACATTCACAACAAAACAATGCCATTTCATCAACCCAGGGGTGCATCCAGCGGTTTTGCAACAGCATAGTTGAAAAACCTTATTTAAAAAGTTTGTATAGCCACAAAAACAATGGAAATAATTGCTAAATAGAGTGTGATTACTTTGTCCGCAGTCATTAGTAGATCAGCAGCCAGGTTTCCTGTTGGTCGAGATTTACTAGTTTCTAGGGATTTCACAATCCTTATTATACAGGTTTGCTTTACTCTAAGTGGAATGTCTGATTTAAGGCATTGCGACAGAAAGATGAAGTTTAATCAGTGTATACCATAATTAGCTAAGTTTACTGAGTGAAGGGAAAAAGAGGCAAAAATGCAAGTAATAGACAGTAAATGTGCTTTAATATATAAAAAATATATATACTCAGCAAAAAAAAGAAACGTCCTCTGACTTTCAACTGTGGGACCCTGGGCATCTTTCTTTGGGTGTTTTTCACAGTCGGTAGACAAGTCTCTTTAGTGTCCTGCATTTTTAGAACTGTGACCTTAAATGCCTACTT
>JAQMYJ010000037.1:15965206-15975433 GCA_030014305.1 Clarias laeviceps
ATATATTTTTTTGTGTGTGTTTATATATATATATATATATATATATATATATATATATATATATACACAAAATACAAAGTATTCCTGTTGACTGTGTTACTTATAGCTAGTTATGATTCATATTCAATGTGCAATATAAACATATATAAACAATACATATATTGTTTATATACACTACAGAGACATATAAAATGTTTAATTGCCTGTCTAGTCAGTTGCTTCAATTCTCAGTGGTACTTCATATTTTGCACCTACAGTATGCCCACATCTGCCACTTTGTCATGAAAAATAGGCCGTGCTGGACAACTCTGCTCAAATCTGGCAGCATTGGAAGTGTGAACACACAAGTGATTTTCATAATATAAATGGGCCAACAAAAAAAAAAAAAAAAGCTAAAAAAAAAAAAAAAAACCCTTAAGCTCTTGCTCATAAATTGAAATCCATTTGCTCAAACGGCTTTAGGTGGTCTAGCCATTTTTTTTGACAAATAAAACCTCTTCTAATGAGTGTCTTACATTCTCCAAAAATGCTTAAAAACCTAAGCAAGTGTAAAAACATCACGAAAAACAACCATGATTCTTGAGGCTCATTCATGAACCAATTTAAAATACAGGACATAAATGGAAGCTAATGTTCTGGAATAATGAGCTGATTTAGATATTCACACACATATATTTGCTTTCAGTCTGTCTGTAAAAGTGTAAATGCATGTGATTCAAATCAACATGACAGCGCAGATGAAAAAGCGCTTGAAAGGTCCAGCTATAAAAGGGATCATTTATGTACATTTATATGTAAATTTTTGCAAATGTCTTCTTGTTTTCAGTTTTTTTGGCAACTGTCTGACTCTACGGCTATTTTAAGCTGTAACGTGGATTGGATTTTACTTCATTCATAAGCCGTTTTGGATCAAACCATCTGCCAAATGATAAATGTAAACATGCGTAATTAAGGCGAAGCGAGACGCCCTGCACATCAGATACAGTGTGACGCTTGCAGAAACCCACTGATTTACATAGTGAGAATTTTTTATTATATATATTTTTTTATTTAATGCACAAAGAGACATGGCTCTTTGGTTCTCTTGCTAAACATTATGGAAGTGGCATCAGGGAGGAAAGGGTGGAATCCTGATGAGCTAACGGGTTATGGTCCGAGTAGACAAGTGCCAGAACACAGGCCCCTCGAGGAATGGGGGGGTGTGCCTCACCTCTGTCCAAGCTGTTCAGCTGCTACACAACTTCATTTGCATTTAAATAGAGAGGCTCTGCATGGAAAGGGAGCCAGGCCATTAGAATTGGACTGGGTTTAGCCTTTGCTCTTATGCCGCACAGCGAGGGAAGGGCAGGCTTGGAGAGAGCTGCTTCCTGCTTGTCTGCATTCTCCTTTGCAGCCTTGTCACATTCAGAGGCAGTGAAAAGACTGCATTATGTAACGGGTCAGGATTTGGCCATGAGCACTGCCGGCCTCCTGCGATCAGTGTTAGAACAGGCAGGGAGGCTCCCAGGCTGGCGCTTCTGCCATTTTCACTAGTAGCAGGGCGAATAATTGGGGACTTGCAGTTATCCTGCATACAACAAAGCATTTATTATGACATCATATACATGTTTATTAACCATGGCTTAACTAGGTATTTTTACTTTAACCTATGTAATCATATTTATTGGTGAGATTACAGCATATTAGGGTACAGGCTTCTTTTGCTATAAGCCTACACCACTCATGTCCGTGTCCATATGGTGTAGCTCACATTATAGTAACGTTACCTCTTTGAGCAACTGAGTTATATTAGATTTGTCTGTTATCTATCCCCCATTGTTCTCCTTGGTTCTCTACGGTGGGGAAGAGCAGGTCATCTGCGCTCTTGGCCCTGTGCCTCGGTGCTAGCCAGCCCTTGTACAACCAGAGCCATGGCTGCTTCTCCCTACTGTCGCCTCAATACCTCCCAGCTCCTAAGTGTATACATTCTCCCTCATTTGGTTTTGTCTTTCTGTTGGCATTAAACGTTCCTGTTAGGGTTTTTAACATAAACGTTAATGCACTGTGCAAACTATAAAATGTTTGTGTTATACTGGAAATGTACAGGGTCTATTTCTTGGCCTGTAGTTTATAATGGGAAGAGGGTAAAAAGGCTTCATGGTGCTGGAAGGACCTCATTAACGTGGTGCTGTTTGTTTCGGGGCAGGGGAGGTCTGCTTTGTCTCGTTTGCTTTTCTTTCAAAGATAAAGACTTTTTTTTATTATTATTACTGTATTTTCCTGAGGCGCTTTTACTAGAGCACAAGTCACACTTAGTCAGCCCTGGGGTCCTGTAGACCATCAGGACAACACGAGAGTTTGTAACTTTGTGGATCGGACGGTATTTTGGTAAAAGGGAATTTGGAGTCAGACCAAAACTGTGATGGAAAATGTGATGATACAAGAGTTGCACTGGGGCTGGCGATGTGTTTTCAGTGTGCAGAAATATTTTGTGTCCAAGCTGAGGAACTGTAATCTTATATTAGAAGAGTCGTTCATTTAACGCTAGTACATTTTTTATGGAGTCAGGTTATTGCCTCCATAAAGAATTCACACTTATTGTCCTTTCACAAGCAGTATAGTATTATATAAGTGTGAATATATATATATATATAATATATATAAAACAATTTTCACTAATTTATGTGATTTGTTGATCTTTTTCTTGTATCTGGTTCCCTAATCATCCAAATAAATACAGTAGTATCTTAGACTTGTATGAGTGCAAAGTGGACAGATTTTACAAGAAGGACTTTGGTATAAGATGGAAGTCATGATGGCATAGAACATAGAATGTTGGTTTCCTACAGATTCAAGATTTCATCTTTTTCCCTTTATGTCTTGTCTCTCAAGCTAGAAATCTAGCATTAAGAATTTAACATATTGATGAAAAAAAATGTTTTACGAATCACCCTAGCAAGGAGAAACCAGGCAACTTTGACCCACATGATGCAAAACCGCAGACCTCTTCTGATGTGAGATGTGAGATGTTGCTCTTTTACCACTATTGACTTCAAACAGACTTTTTAAAGATGTGATTGTGTAAAGCATTTGCAATCCGTTCACTATCACTTGCCATGAAAAAAAAACTTTCACATCACATTTCGTGTGTGAAAGTGTGTAGGGACAGAACCAATTAAAAGAAAGATTTTTGGCTTCAAGTTACTGTTAAAATGTGCAGAGTATTTCCTGTAGTAAAAAAAAAAATGTGCATGTCTTTTACTGTTTATTTCGCAAGCAGCTGAAATCAAGTGAAGCTCTGGTTGAATGTGCAACTTGTCCAGTACAGTGTGCATGCTTTACTCATTAGATTGACTAGGGACCACCTGATGTGATATTATCGTGATACCTACAGTAGGTGCTGATCCCATTTGTATTGCTATTCTTTAATACCATGGTTTTATAAATTATGATTGGATATTACAAATTTATTCCACTTTTTTTTCTTTTTTTTTTTTTTACAGATTTAAACCAAGAACAATGTATAAAAAGTTGATTTGTACCTTTAAATCTTTATACCAATTAAATCTTTATTTAAAGCTTAATTTTATTGAAACTCCTAGGAATCTTGGCAAATAAAATGTTAGTCATATTACCAGTGTACTGTACTTATCATGCAGCATGGCTCATATCCAACTCCCCCATTTACCACGTAAATTATGAAAGTCAAGATTCATTCATACATTCGATTTAAACTGTGAAAAAACACACCTTATCTCTGGTGTGTCATCAGCCGTAATTGTTATTTCTACACAAGCGTAGCAAATACTTCTGTCTGCCAAAGGTTAAAATGTGCTACCTGTTGGAATATAGGGGAGCTGTGACAATTTACCACCTCAAATGCATGCAAAAAAGTTAGAAAAGTAATAACCTGACAGAAAAGTCAGACACCATGGATAAGAGAGGTAGGAGAAAATGTATTTAGTTATGTACGTATCACGATTCTTTTGCGTTCAATTCATGTATGGTGATCACAAAAGAATCGCAATATACAGTATAAATGAATTTCTTTTCCCCTCCATCTTTATTATTTATGGTGTCTGACTGTGAAAAGGTTATAATCTAACTTTTAATTTCTCCAATTTCCTTTAGCTCCATATCAGTTCCCCTAAATAAATAAAAACCTTATAAAATAAAGCTAGCCCTAGTGTACGCACCTATCCCTGATAAAAGCGAGCTGGTGTAAATGCATTGTTTTTGTCTAAATAGCTTTGCAACCCTGAGAAATTGGTTGTACTGTGGGTGGAGTGGGCGGTGTGTGTCCGCTCTCTCTCGTCCCATGAGCCTCCGAGCTGTTTATCTGTGCTTGTTAATAATCTCTGACTGTTGCAGTTTTGATACCAAATAATGATGTTTACTGATTTAGCTAGCGCTTTAAAGCCTGCGTATAAACAGTGGCTTTAATCCAGCCATGTGCAGACTTTGTTTCATGCCCTTCCCATGCTGTTCTGTTTTACATTATCATAATGCGAGCTTCTGGGGGGGAAAAAAGCAAAGAAATAAAAATATTATTTTCAGACAAATGCTGAGCGCTGTCAGTTTTCCCCGAAGGCCTTTCCGGCTGTTAGTTTGAAATCAGTTCAGAAGGAATGTCATAGCCAAGTGACACCATTGAAGAAGTGATTTAAGATTTGGGATTTGAATTACTGCTGAATGGTATCACAAAACATATGTTTCCCCCAGAAATAGCTGGAGACCACACTCCAATTTATTCCCATTCCTTCTCTGGGACGATTATCTCATAGACTGTCATCACTGATGGTTTAATCCACTTACTTGGAGTGCTTAGATTTCATGAGGAGCTAAAGGTCATAGAAGAAACAACTGCATCTGCCTTTTCTTGTTGATTTGATTGATGAAATGAATTGTTGAGAATTGAAAGTCATTGAAATATGGACTGTGTGCAAACACACTGAAGCCTTTTACTATAAAAAAAAGGCTTGGTAGGGTAACAAAAGTAAGCATTCTTCTATTGCTAATGTAATGCAGTGGTTACTTTGCAGCATGGCTGATCAGCATTTAAGCTTCTGCTCCAACCCACTAACCTACAAGCCATCAGCGTCAGCACAGACTCTTATGGACAGGCACTAATTTGAACCATAGTGACTGAAACAATGAATGATATAGCATGCAGATGAGCCAGGCGCGTCGTCTCACTGGTATTGTAATAGCAAATTACTAACATATGATTTGCAGGAATGAGGAATAAAAGGATGCCATGTCACTTTTGTTCATGTAGGCTGGGTGATTTGAGACAGTCATGCTTGCTGAGTTGAGAGAACAGCAGCATTCGCAGACAGAAAAGAAACGAGTGCAAGGCTGAAGAGGGTTGGTCGGGCTTTGTGGTTTGACTGCAAGACGGCTTCAGGCCTCAGACACTACGAGTCTGTCTTTCTTTTCTTCTGCTTAAAGAGTCAATTTAATTTGTGGTGGTTTTAAGAACGTAGCATTTTAGTTAATTTATTGCAGTTAGAGGTGTGAGGATTTATATTTCCATAAAATCAAAGTAAATGCATAGATTTTAAATAAAAATAAATAGGGGTGAAGGAAGAGGTCATCATGTGACAGCAGGGCAATATATTTCTCTGTTTATATAGGGCACGGTGGCCTAGTGGTTAGCACTGTTGCCTTGCACCTCCATGGATCGGGTTCGATTCCTGCGCCGGGTCTGTGAGCATGGAGTTTGCATGTTCTCCCCGTGCTTGGTGGGTTTCCTCTGGGTTCTCTGGTTTCCTCCCACAGTCCAAAGACATGCAGATTAGACTAACTGGTGTTTCCAAATTGCCCGGAGTGTGTGAATGTGAGTGTTGGTCATACAAATAGGAATAAATATAATGGTCACCATTGTCCTCCACGGTCCCTATTTGGACTACAGAGGTTCCTAGATGGATGGATGGATATAGAGTATATTAAACGAATGCCAATATTACCTACTAACTAAATCCTCCCACTTCCCTACAGTTTGTAAACTTTTGTCCTACAGTTGAAGCTAAATAGTGGGGACAATCGTATAGCTGATTGCTATGACATTATCTATCTGAAATCCAGTGGAATTGCTTTATATTTTAGAGAGTGAGTTACACCTCTAGGATCAAGGAGACCATTTCTCAGAAGAGGACTTCTTATGATACTGTAATTGCAAATGCAATGAAAGTATTGCTTGAAAAAAAGAGGAGCTAACATTGTTCCAGCAAGAGGACTGGCTCGTTTCTGGACATGAAAATTATAAATAGAAACCAGAAATGAAATATTTCATCTAGATGAGTGTATCCAGTTCTAAAACAGGCCTGGAATTGAACTTCTCTGGTGATATGCTTTAAGCTTAAGTGTTTGCCTGGCCTGGAGTATTGTAAAATGTGCTTTAATCTGGTTTTATCGAGTGCATCAATGTGTAAATGTTGGCCAGAGTGGATAAATAGTTTGAAAGAGGAGGAAAGAGGAAAAAATCTGCTGGAATAACTGTCTCTGAACAATAGAGAATGTCTACAGCACTCACCTCTCTACCAATTACTTACAGTACTGTCTGAACACGTTTCCCTCTGTGTTTTCAAAGCAGTTCACACTTCTGTACCACAGGGTTGGCCAGTCTCATAATATTATAAGTGTGAATCACACATTCATCTCTATCGCTCTGTGTATATATCCTGTATACAGACATATCTGCTTTCTTGTCGGTTATTCTAATTGGTTGTGCTGGTGCATCTCACAAATGCACTTGTTGACAAAAGATATAAAATTTTGTTGATGGAATGACAGGAGGACATTTTGCATGCACATAGTCACAAATAAAAAATGTTTAAAATAAAAAACTCTATACTGCCTTCCATATAACACAAGCTTCTGTTTCCTGTGGTTGAGAAACAAGACGTTACATTTTATGTCCTGAGACATCACCCAGCTCTTCATCATCTCCCAAAGGAGCCTGAATTGCTAGAAAACATTCATGAATTGTCTGCTTACACTGATCTGATGTAACATACTGTAAACACCACTGAACACTGATCACCAAATGTACACTGGTAAACTGGTGACAAGATCATAGGAACTCAAGGCTCATCCTTGCCAGCAGTTCAAGGCCACCCCACCTACCCGGCCTGCAAACTCTCCAGATCCCAATCCGATTGAGCACTCATGGGATGCTCTGTTCAAACAAATCTGATTCAACCAGCAACCCACAGCATCCAAAGGATCCACTGTCAACACCCTGGTGCCAGACACCACAGCACACCACCACGCCATGTCCTGATGGGCCAGAGCCACCCTGGTGGCAAAGAGGAGCCCAAGACCGTGTAATGTTAATGTTTTTTATGCTACAGCTGATCAGTGTATGCATATGTAAGCCATCAAATAGAGTGTTATGTTATAGGAAAATACTTCTCAATGAATTGGTGGAAAGATGTGAAGTGGAATTGATTATTTTACCATAACTGCATATCCTGAAGTGTTTTATTCATCTTAAACCAAAGATTTTTGCCAGTTATTCCAGTTCTTACACTTATCACATGAAAAAAAACCCCATAGCTTGTCATGTAACTGAGAAACCAGGAAATTAATGAAATGGTGGAAAACTTAATGACCCTTATGAAATGGTTCTTTCATACAAGTCTCCTTACAGAATCCTTCACAACTTCAGCAATTAGTTTCATTAAATACCGACATGTTTATTATTAGACGTCCGACATTTAAATCCCTGTTAATTAGCTGGCTGAAAGTAAGGAACTAATTAATTTTCAGTTTACAAAATAATTTACAGCATGTGCTCTACATATTCACATTCACAGTGATCACAACATATTTAGCATCTATTTATATAGACATATTTGCTCCATATATTCCCATTGTTATCTGATGTTTCAGAGATGCTGTTTAGAAACAATAACATATTAGACCAAGCACTTTTATAAAAAAAAAATAATAATAATAATAATGATCTACATTATAGCTGGCACTGTTGTCAAAGTAGAAAATTCATCAACAGCTTCATTCAGCAGCACTGTGTCTGGTTAAATACGTTTGTTTTGCTACATTACATATAAACAATGTATAGAAAATTTCATTTTACATTTTAATTAGATTTCTAATTACAATTTTACTTCATTTTTGTTAAGATTAAAATGTCGGCTAAAGATTGACTATATTTTAAAGGGATATTCTAGTCAAAAGATTTAATCTACAACTAAACTAGAGAACCTGTGTGTGAGGCAGTGCGTTATAGCCTTGACTTTGGCTCGGCTGTTCGCTCAGATTATGCTGTGTTCTCTCCTCCTTCCTGTACTTTAGGGAGAGAGAGAGAGAGAGAGAGAGAGACAGATGATCGTCATGAATAATTGATGAAACTATATTATTTTTTCCCAGTCTGTAGTAATGTGTGCTGTATTGAGAGAGATTTAAGCTTCGAAAAAATCGGCTGTTCTGTAGCATCACTGATTTTGTGATCATAGTATAATATCTTATTTTTCGTAAGTTAAAGTCAGTGACGACAGTTTTAAATGAACAGGAACGTAGTCAGGATCAAATTCAAAAACATAGTCACTCCGTCCACCATGTCCTCACAGGTAAGTCTGATGAGAAATCTCTCAGAGAGCGATTTTGGCAAGAACATTTCTTGGAACTCCTGGGCTTTCTTAGGCTCTCCCTTCAAACTCCCCAGTCCGCTCTTCAATCCCAGCAAAAAGCTACAGAATTATTGAACATGGGTCAATTCTTTCTGTAGACTATTCACAAAAAAATTAATAAATAAATAAATAAATGGTTTTCTTGTAGTGCTCTCCTGGCAGTATTAGACTCTGGGCACTCCGCAAAGTTGTGGGGCTTCTGATCTCATGGATGCAGAAAACTTCTAAAATAAAGAAATTGTCTTTTGTGTCCCTTTACGTTACCGCTAAGGTGCTAAAGTTGTTTTCTTCTGCCTTTGTCGTGACTCTCTTGCTTCTCCTCATAGCCGTGGGTCTCCTCGTTCTCCGTACGAGCAGTTTTCATTTTTACCTCTCAAAAAAACCACAAGATTGGCAGCGCGCCACACACTTACTGTACAATTGCTGAGAACTCATGGTCCGTGTTAAAGCTCTCCTCAAATCCGGAACGACCATTTTCTCACCAAACTCGGTCTCTACGAGATTTCTTATAGGTCTCCTGTATGTATTAGACGTCTCTGTTTCCAGTGTCACACACACACACACACACACACACACACACACACACTACCAGTCAAAGGTTTGGACACGCCTTCTCTTTCTATTTTTAACATTGAAAGAACATGTATGGAATTGTATAGTAAACAAAAATGTGTTAAACAACCCAGAATATGGTTTATATTTTAGATTGTCTCAAATAGCTGCATACTCATTATATCACCTGGAATGGTTTTCCATTATTTTTTTGTGTCAAGAGTTAATTTGTGACATTTCTTGCCTTCATAATGTGTTTTAGATCATCAGTTGACTTGTGCAGAGGAAGGGTGGGTAATAGCCCCTTTAACCCTATTAATGCTATTACAACTACAATATTATGGCATGAAACACTCGTTCATTACTTTAAGAAATTCAGGTCAATCAATCTGTAAAAATCTCAAGAACTTTGAATGTATTCCCAGGTGAAGTTGCCCAAACCATCAAATGCTAGAGTATGATGAAACTAGCTCTCATGAAGACTATCCCAGGAAAGGAAGACCAAGAGCTACCTCTGCTGCAGAGAAGAAGTTTATTAGAACGACCAGACTCAGAAACCACTGAGTTACAGCACATCAGATTAGAGACCACATAAAAGCTTCTCAGAGTTTAAGTGGCAGGCATATTTTACCATCCACTGTTCAGAGGAGTCTGCGTGAGTCAGACCTTCATGGTCAAATTGTGACAAACAAACCATTGCTTCTTGCTTGGGCTAAAAAACACGATATCAGTGAAAAACTGTCCTTTGGTCTGTTGAGTCCAAAATGTGAGATTTTGGGTTCTAACCACTGTATAGACATAGAGATGGTGAACTGGCGGTTGCAGAATGTGGGGTTTCCATTGTGAAGCATGGAGGAGGAGGTGTGATGGTGTTTGGTTGCTTTGGTGGTGACACTGTTGGTGACTAAGTCAAAATTTACGGCACATGTAACAGCATTTTGCAGCGACATGATGTCACACACACCCGTAAAGCGACCGGCACTAGGACCCGGAAGTAGTACGGTCGCGAACCAGGAAGTATAAAAGGAGTAAACAAACCACA
>JAQMYJ010000037.1:15976127-15988209 GCA_030014305.1 Clarias laeviceps
ACTGTGGGAGGAAACCGGATACCCGGAGGAAACCCACCAAGCACGGGGAGAACATGCAAACTCCATGCACACAGAGACGAGATTCGAGCCTGACTGCGAACCGAACCCGGACCCTGGAAGTGCAAGGCGACAGTGCTAACCACTACACCACTCTGCCGCCCCCACTAAGATCAAAATATTTCTATTATGTTTTTACACAAAAAGAATTAAAAAGGTGACACTTTTTCACATGACTGTATATACATATACTGTAAGATATACAGATACACATACAGTATTTTGCATAAGATGATTCACACAGAAAAAACATGTGTAATGTTCATGTTCCTAAAACTGCAGACAATGTGGCAATGACACTGAGCCGGAGATCCTGTGTCTACGGCCCACAGAATGTTTTAATACTTATTGTGCATGGTTTTGGCCACAAACTTCAAAATCCCACTGCAATGTGATTGACCCTCTGCACTTATGTGCAATGGTGTATGCATGGGAAAACAAACAGAACCAGACAAAGCCCTTCGGAGCATGAAATAGTCAATGGATTAGAGAGGCCTTTAAAGGTTTGAGGACTGTTGTTTACAGCACTTCATGGAAATATGATCCTTGTGCTATTTTGCTTACAGGTTCTAGTCTCTGTGGTGGGTTGCAGTCTCAGTAAAATGGCCTCTTTATGTTAACAGTGTTCTTGTCTGGATTCAGTACCAGAATGTTACTCTTTAGCTAAAGCTGGATGTTTGATGTCAGATTCGGCATGGACCACTTTCACATGGAGTAGGGTACAAATTAGGCTCTTTGACATCTTTTGTGACTATATTAGTTTCTGACCTGATTTGTTGGAAGAGAAGCTCAGATTGGGTCCTACTGGTTCATCACACCATGATACTGCAGATTGTTGGCCCTTGCAGTTGGCACCATGTTATGCATCTGGAATCTGTTCTGTCACTCTTCTTGTTTACTGCACACATTAGTGACTTTTTGACAACTCCGTGATGAGAGGTTGCAGTAATGAAGGGAAGGCGGAAGTCTGTACGACTTTAACAGTGTAAACAGAATCATCTCCAGCTCTGTGGCAGTGAAACAAAATAGCTGGGGGTGGACTTCAAGAGCAATAACACATCACCACCTCTGTTTTCCATTGATGAGACAAACGTGGAGTTGGCGTAATAATACCACTCGCCTCGAGAGCGCATTAATGATATTATGAACTAGGAGGACGGCTCAGACGCTATTATTTAAGCAATGCTGTAAACTGCCAGTACATTGTAATCTCTGTGCTGCAGCTGTACTATGATGGGGGGACTTAGATGATGAACATACTGAAAACTTATTGAACAAAAAAAAATACAATTAGTAGAGGCAAGCCTGGACACTCCAGAGACCTGGACAAGTCCACTACACAGTCATTTGGTGGTCAGGACAGGAAACAAATCTTTTCTACAATCTCACATTAGTAATACGTTCCCTGGTGCTCTTGTCTCCATTCACCTTCCTTACCCTCGTGGTGAACTCACATTCTGTCGAGGTAAATGGAGCATTTTGGGGCTCATTCATGTGCAGTTAAATTAAACAATGTATGTTTGACTTATCTAAAGTTAGAACATGGTATGTGCTATACGGCATATCGTTGCGGCAGCTCCCAGTAAGGGGTGACCACAGAGGACCATCCCATCTGCACATTTCATTTGGCACAGGTTTTACCCTTCCTCAAACAACCTTCCCATTTTTTTTTTTATCTGGGCTTGGGACGAGAACTAAGGATGTCCTGCATCCAATAGCTGGGTATATAGCTGTACACTTTATACAGTATATATTTATGGACACCTGACCTTCAGACCCATGTGGTTATAGAACATCCCATTGCAAATACAGTTTTCAGGTTGCTGCTCTTGCTCTTATTGATTTTCTGGGAAAGCGTCGCACTAGAATTTCTCAAATTTGCCAAAAAAAACCCAACATTTGTGAGATCATAAACCATGTCTTTATAGACATCATATGTAGGGGACTGAGCAGTCTATTCCAGGGAACTTTGGGCACCAGGAAGGGTACACACCCCCACACATCCAATTATCAATCTAGGCATCTCTTTGTAACTGGAGTTCCCCAAGATAACACACATACAGACGAGATTCAAATCACCAACCCCGGGTGCTAACCACAAAGCCACAGTGCCACCTAGTTATCATAAGTTAACCATATTTATAAGGAGCACTCTAAAATGTATTAACTAAATACCTATTTTTATGTGTTTTAAGTTGGCCATGTACAAACACCAGTGTTACTGCCTGATCAGTCACGGTGATGAATACGTTTAACAATTTTATCTCCATAATGCCACTGTAATACTGATGATAATGGGGATAGTGGCAGCAGATAATTATACCCTCAGTAGTGCAAACACTTTACCGTTAAAGCTTATTCCTTATTGCACGGTGTGTGGTTTGGGAAACATCCTGTTCTTTCGCAGAACAACAGAGCAGCCTTCAAAAGCAGCTTTAAAATGTCTGACTACCATACCCGTTCATACCCTCTTTTTTCCCGTATGTCTTATATGTACATATTCATACACACATACAGCTTTAGTTAACACAGCACTGTGTAAAAAAAAACAAGACCATATCGTGTCACTGCAGTGTTTGTGGACGAGAACGCCTAGCTGTCCTCACATCACTCTCTCACTTATTCACTCGGATCACACCAGGCATTTTTCCTCGGAGAGCACAGCCTGTGTTGCCGTAGAGACAGCGCAGTCGGCGTGGAGACAGCCATGACTGATGGTTTGGTTCGAAACGGGCGTGGCTCTTGTTCCCTGATGGGGGTCATGTAACACACAAACAGATATGCTCATGATGGCCCAGTCGCCAAGGAGGAGAAAAATCAATGCGCCAGACAAAAGGCTGCAAGTAACGCTGCTGCTTTGTGTGTGCTCGCTTGTGTCTGGCTGTGCGTTTCGGTTGTGACTTACACAAGGCTGTGTGATTATTTTCGATCTGATATATAAATTCTTACATTCTTACACCTGACTGCTAAAAAAATGAAATGTTGAATGTGTATGTGTGTGTTACAGTATATACACAGCAGCTATTAAACTGGGTTAAACACAGGAGCAGACTAGAGCTCCGAAGTCAGCGTTTCTATTTTTACAAATTAAACAATACTGGGGGGTGTGTGAGACATAGATAGATAGAAATGCAGAGAAAGAGAGTGTGTGTAAGAGAAAGAGAGATAGAGAGACAGAGTGTTCTCTCTGCACTACAGAGATGACAAGGCCTGACCACAGTCAAACTACACTCAGATAAATCGATAAAATCTGCTGCCTCAGCTTCTCTCTCATCTCGCAAAGACAAGTGCTTGTCATGCCTCTTTATACCATTCGAATACTTTCGAGCCTTCCAGTTTCAGTTCTGCTCTGATTGCGCTAAAGATAACAGAACGTCACGGCTATCTGTCCCCGCTGCCAGTTAATATTGGCCATTGTTCTAATTGTCTTGGTAACTGCATTTAATTGAGCTTAAGTGTTTCATTTATTTCCAGCAGGAGTCTGAGAGAAATGACAAAACCCCATTAGATAGTGACACAGAAGTCCATAGTGGAGCAGGCTGACGACTTGTCCTAACGTGCTCGTTTCCCCAACTATACTAAGTCAAATTTTCCAAATTTCCATGGTTTTTCTCTCACATGCTTGTAATGGCCGCTCTGCATTTATGTAAGAACATATTTATAAAATATATGTTTTCAAGCTCTTCATTTCAGTCCTTCAATACCCAACATTTATATTTGCATGGCTCAAGAGAGGAGTGATAACCCACTTAGAGCAGCACTGTGGCTCTCTCACCCCTGGGACCTAAAGTCAGCTAGAGTAAGTGTGAAAAATGCGGCTCTGTAGCTAACATGGTTGTCGCTATGTTTAACAAGTTTTTCAAGAATAACTTTCAGGTACCATGTTGAATAAAGCAGTAAGCAGGTCACCCAGGTCACTTTTGTTTTAAGAAAAATTGATACATAAATAATTTTGCTATACATGTTTAGTTTATGGTGGCACGCTGGTGTAGCGTAGTGATTAGCCAATATGGTTTCACACCACCAGGGTCGAAATGCTCAATAAAACCTATCTGCTAATTTTTACATAAAATTGCACAAAGCTTTCCTGTGCCTACTAAGATATTATGAAAAAGCAGATGGTTGTCTTATGAAATGTTGAGTTTTTGCTCAGAGACTGTAGAAATGTAGAAAAAGGTAAGTTTTATATTTTTCCATATGCAGTAAACCTTTGCACAATACATGTTTTATGGACAGTCTTCCTGTTTTGTGTGGTAAAAGTATACAGGACTGTTTTTTTAATCCTTCACTTCCTTTCCTGAAGGTTTTTTCTGCCCGATCCCACTCGCTCTCACAGACTCCGTTGATCAATCTTGATTGCTCCTGCAGGTATTTTTTTGTTTGTTTGTCAGGTTTTGTGTCTTCTGGGGTTTTGTGTCTCAGTACAGAGGTTGTACTTGGTGCATTTTTTCTTTGTTGTACCAAGACACAAGTCATTCAGTAATAACGACACAAGGTAAATGTACCATGGCTTTTTTTCTCAGTGTGCTTATTACCTACTTATATAGTACATTTACATACAGTACTATATGATCTGACATCTGACCAGACTATAGACCTAAATTGCACTTAACTTAATTTTGTTATACTGTTAAGCTTTGACACACTGGTAAGGTGTTACAAAACTAACCTTTTATCAGACTGCAGTGTATCTGTTCTGTCAATACTAATTTACTCACTCACTCACTCACTCACTTTATCCTGTATACAGGGTCGCAGGGGGCCTGGAGCCTATCCCAGGAGACTTAGGGCATGAGCTAGCGTACAACCTGGATAGGGTGCCAATCCATCACAGGGCACACACATACGCACACACACACCGCGGGCAATTTGAGAACACCAATTAGCCTAATTTGCATATTTTTGGACTGTGGGAGGAAACTGGAGCATCCGGAGGAAACCCACCAAGCACAGGGAGGACATGCAAACTCCACACGAACAGACCTGTGGTGGGAATTAAACTCAGACCCTGGAGGTTCAAGGCGACAGTCCTGACCGCTAAGCCACCGTGCGCCGGTTCAGTCAATACATTCTTCATCGTTTATGCAGCCTGTGATGATATGCTAACGTCCTTTCTTACACTCTAACTATCGCCGATTGACGATTGTATTCCCCTGTGGTTTTGAGAGATGACAAAAAGAGGCTGTGCTCAGATATATGTAATATGTGATGTCCATTGTTATGTCATTACAGCAAAAAAAAAAATCTGGAAGTTGGTTACAAGTCTTCTGTAGCTACAGTTGCTTTTGTTAGTGCTTAACCATTCCTCTAGTTTAATTAACCAATAACAAGGTCAAGAATGCTTGCAGAAATGAAGTAGTGATGTAAGTTTCTAGCAGTAATTAAGTTAGTTTAGTTGGGCAGCTTATCAAGGCTCTTACCCCTCTCTGCTATGTAATGTAATATAACAAATAAAACACACTCTATTTTTGTCTGTATCCCACAGACATTTAAATCATCTGATTTAATAGCCGGCTCATGGCATCTGTTGGAGATTCCTGAAACTACTGTCAATTATCCTGAGCCTACTGAAGTTACTGTAGGCTGCTTGTTAGGAGTTTCAACTTAGCAGATTTTTCTCAGTTGTAATGACTTGGCATACACCTCAAGGGTTACACATAGTGATGTGGCCATTTCTTTCCTCAGTACGGACCTTATCTGAAAAAATTGTATTAGCAAGGGTTTAAGTTGCAGGCCACCTTCAGCGCGATTTCACCTAAATCTGTTGATGACACACTGTACTCGGCCTGCTCTGGAAATTGCATTTGCTACTTGAACTATGAGTGCTGTGGCAATTCTTCAGTATCTAATGGCCGTAATGGAGCAAACACGGATCACTCTGAGTATTTTTTTCTCTCCATAATGGAAGTTTCTGTCTCGGTGCAGCGTCACTGAAAAATTTGGTTATGGAATAGTGATATCATATGACTGCCAGTCAACACTGTAGTCACACCGAGGAACTGATGCCACTTAAAGGATATAATGACATTTTATGCCTGTATGGAATTAACCGTTTGTCGAAGGGGGAAACACTGACCTCAGTCTGCTTGTCCATTACCATGCCATAATCATGAATCTGTGGCTTTTGATATTCCCTCTAATCCTAAACTGTAGGAAGTCAAGAGAGCTTTCCTCATGTTTTAAGATCTCCGCTAAGAGGTCGGCTTTTATTCCGCGTTAGAGTCATTAGTCATTTTGACTCATTTTTAATGTATGTGCATCAGAAACATCACGCCTGTTCTGTTCTCACTTCCTCTTGGTCTGGGTTTGGAAGGTTGACTAATAGATACCCCAGGCCTCGATTGCTGAACTTAATGAGCAAGCGGTAATGGTGCCTGTGGGAGTTGAACATATTCGGGTTGAGATTAATTGTCTGCAGTGTGCGCTGTGTAGCCTTCTGTCTAAACACTGCAAAGCTGCTGCAGTGATGCAGGTACTTGCCTGTGTGTGAGATAGAGAGACTTTGTGCACACTGCAACAGTGGATAGTTCGATACAGATAATGCAACAAAAAAAAAAGATTTTCTTTAATAAAATAACAAAATTCAATTCCAAAGATTCCAAAGGAGATATGAAATGATGCATAATCTTGTCACTCAGCAGCCTTTGCTGCTAAACATACTGCAGAACACACTCACCTAGACCCGGAGCTTGTTATTTAATTAGGTCCTTATTAAATGTAGTTGCCTGAGTGTGTGTGTGTGTATGTGTGTGTGTGTGTGTGTGTGTGCATGGTGCAGTAATGGACTGGCGTTGCAGCCAGGATACAGTATATTCCTGCCTCATGCTCGCTGTTCACAGGACAGACTCTGGGTTTAAAAGGGTTTGATCATTATAAAATATATCAACTCTTTTTTTTCTATATGTCTCAGAATAACTTGGGGTTCCCGTAATTTGTGTTAGTGTTCTTTGGAAAAACACAATACCGTAATCCTGTAACGCCTCCTACAGATTAGTTTGGACATTTCTTCTGTGTCTTTGTTCAGGTCCATGTCAGCATTGCTCTACTCTATGCAGTGTTTCATTTATTTATTCACATCATATTTACACAGAATGTTGACATTCCAGTGGCTTTGTGATGAAAGAGCATCAAAAGTGGACTGCTTTTGTATATGATTAGCTCTGTTGCCATACATTTTACAGCATCCATCCCTACAGTAGGTTAAAGACTGCTTCAGTTAGTGAAACTAGCTTCTGTATAGATACTTTGGTTTTTATTTATGATGAGAACCAGGTCATTACCAGGAAGCCAACATGGACACGGGAAGAACATGTGAAACACAGTCAGTGACTCAAGCTTAGGGTTGACCCTGGGACCCTGGAGTTGTGATGCAATGTGACTCGCTGTGTTCTTGTTTATTAACTATTACTATATCATATTTAAGATATATCATAAAATCGAAGCAAGTGAAAATAGTGATGATGCCAAGTTGACGGTGAGATTTTTAAAGATCTACATCAGCTATGCCTTTAGCGATTGCCGTTAATTGGTAGGGATGCAACGGTACACGTAGTCATGGTTTGGTATGCATCTTGGTTTTTAAGTCATGGTTCAATGTTTTCGGTACAGTGAATGTATTTCTTTAAAAAAACAAGCATATCTGTGTCTAGATATCTTAGAGATGAATTATTTAAGAACACATGCAGCACCATCTAAAGCAAATAATGCAAACAATGGTTTTAAATAAGGGATATATAAAGGATAATTTTTCTTCTATATTATTTGCACTATTTGCTTCTGTTACTATTTTTGCACAACTTATGACTCTTTCTCCATATTAAATTGGGAGCGTTTATTTCCTTACATACAGTACCTCCACAGCAGAACTATCATTCCCAAATCTAAATTCTTTCCGTACGCTCATTTCATATGCTCATTCGTCTGAGTTTCTTGCCTTGCATGTTGTCTGTTCAATGCAGGAGTCGGAAATACCTGGAAAATTAGTGCGTAGGATGAAATGATGAATTATATTTCTGTTTTTTTTTATTGTGCAAATTCCATATCTGAAGTGACAGCTACAAGTCCTCAGTGACATGCTGTCTGTTCCGTTAACGGAATTAATAGAGAGAATCAGCCAGCACTAGTTAAAGCTTAACTGTGCACTATATCTTGTACAGAGCAGTACGAATACATAAACATACATGTAAAATACATGTACTGTTACTCTCCTTCTACAGTAATTAGCTTTTATAAATCCAGCTAAAAAATTAATTAATTGGAGTTGGAGTGTTGAAGGCGGAAATCATCTGGCGAATCATTAGCTCTCAACCACTGCTTATGGATTTGGTAAAAAAAATTTCACTTGTACTAGACTAAATTTTTCACTGGTGGCTCAGTGGTAGGTTTCTCGGCTGTCATGTGAAAGGTCTGGGTTCGATTCCCAGCCAGTGCCCAAACCCCAGCCAATGGATGCAGTGCCGGTCCCAAGCCCCGATAAAATGGGAGGGTTACGTGAGGAAGGGCATCCGGCAAGTTGTTGTGCGGATTGGATGGTCCGCTGTGGCGACCCCTCGATGGGGGGGTTTGTATGGTAATACGTTTGTATTGTAATAAAGAGTGCTTTCACACCTGTTAATCCATTTTCCATATCACTCATTTTAGCAAGGCTTTCATTGTTTTTTTTTTTCATTAGCAGCAACATGATACAAAATGAACAAATAGTGGGCGTTTAAAGTGTATCAGATTCACAGGACATATCAATGAAGAAGAGGTACACCTGTACAATCTTAGTTTGTTAACCCTTCACTCACACAAACACAAACTTCAAGCCAACTTAACATGTCTAAGAAATGGTTTTTGAGCAAATTACCATGTACTTCTAAGGCTATTTAGAAAAGACAACAAAAAAAAAAGAATAGAAAAAAATGAAATAAACAGTAGGAAAAAAGGCATTGAAGGTCTGGGTTTTGTATGCAAAGAAAGGGATAAAACGGGAAAAAAATAGAAAAAAGAGAAAGAAAAAAATGTATTCAGGTGAAAACAAACAAATCAAATAAAAGGGGAGAGTAAAGTGTAAATTTACCTTGAGACTTTGAAAAAGATAAAGGAAAGGCTGCCACACCTGTGGAAATTTCAAGCCTGAATTACAGATTGAGTAATGAATCTTCTCAAGGGACAAACAGGACATAATGACCCTGAGCCACTGGGCATGGGTGGGTGAGGTGGCATCCATTCACTTAAATAAAAGAGAAAGCCTGGCCAAGAGGGTTTTCTGATTCACTTTAATGATGTGTGGAGATCACATCAGGTTTCCATGGAAATGCACTATACTGTATGTGAAAGACATTACATCCATAAAACCAAGCTTACCCATTTTTTATTATATTTTTTCTCATTTTTCAGGTTTCATAACAAATGCAGACTATTTAAGTTATTTCTTTTCATTCAGGAATCTCATGACCTATCATCAGCTGTCATCTTTGTGGTGTGATTGAGCGCAACATTTTACTGAAAACGGAAGGTAGCTGTTATTCCCCGATTGCCCGTCCTTATTCTTTCATTTCAGTTACGGTTAGGTTCCTTTTTTTATGTTGTTTATGGGTGAGATGTCTTTGCAGTTGTTTTGTGTGTCACTGAGATGCAAACAGATAAAGAAGTGCTAAATAATGCCCCACTTTACATGTGTATCTCTCTACTAATGCAGGCTAATTGTAAGACAGAAAGGGCATTTCTTTTGACACGTACACGGTTGTTAGTTAAAATCTACAATCTAAAATCTAACGTTCTATAAACATATTGTTATCTGAAGGCAAACATTGCAGAAGTTTCAGTTATACAATTCTGTAATCTAAATCAACGGTTAAAAATTTAAAGGCAAGAGTTTTTAAATAATTTTAGGAAGTACAATGCATTACATTGTATTGTATCTTGTTATGATGAGTGAGGCAAAACCCTGACACAAGATACGATCTCAGTCTCCGGTGAGATGTACAGACATGATGGCCAACGTGAATTCTTTCAGCATGTTACCCTGAGATGTACGGTTTATCTCTGTTCCTTTATCTCTCTTTATCTTCGCTTCACTCTGTTTCCTTCCATCTGTCTACACCATGCCAGTCATACTTTACTCATTAACCTAACCAACCCCCCATATATCACGTAGGTTATTCCTTGCTCTCTGAGACTCCGGCTTCAACCCATCTTCTTTTGTTCTCAGCTGTTGTTAGTAGATGAAGTGCACATATTCACAGGAGGAGATGATAAAGCTGCATGGATTATGCTCTGTTGTCTTGAGGTCAATGTGAAGCACTTCCTTATCTCCATCGTCCTGTCTGAATTTAGATAAGCTATAATGAGCACACAATGGGCGTTTACATCGATTATGCATGATGATAGCAGGAGCAGTCGTCCTGTTTATTGACTGATAGCAGAAATAAGTGAGAAATTACAATCTGATCTCGGTCCTCTTAACAAAGATGGTGTTTTCCAGCGCCATCTTGTACCAAGTATAATATAGTAGCTGGAGTATAAAGGATATTATTGTAGTGTAAACAATTTAGTGTTAAACCTAGATGAAATAAATAATGTCTAAATTGGTATGTTGGTAGATGGTGAGATGGTTGTAATCCTGGCGGAAAAGAGGTTTTATGCTTTGTTTTATATGCAAACTCTACCAAACCAAGTGTTGGCCTAGTTTAATTTGCCGAACAATAAAACATAGATGACATTCTAAATGACAATACATAAATGTTGGCATTAAAGATGTGCATGACCATGTGCATGATGGCACAGTGGCTTAGTGGTTAGCACTGTGGTTATTGTTAATGGCACTAAATTAGTGGTTACTTTTCATGTTCTCCCAGTGCTTGGTGGGTTTCATTCATGTCCTCCGGTTTCCACCCACCGAAGGAACTAGTATCAAGGTCTAGGTTGATTGGTGTTTCCACATAGTCTGTAGTACAGTATGTGATAGGGAGTTTAAGTATGTGTGTTTGTTCAAGGTGTACCCTGCCTTTTGTCTCATGTTCTCAGGATAGTCTCCAGGCTCCCCATGACCCTACACAGGATTAGCGGTATTGATGATGTATGGATGGACGGATGGATAGTGTGCATTTGAACTGGGATGGATGCCACGAGTTTATACCAAAATTTATGTGTGTCTTCTGAACACAGGCTTCAATAGAAAAGATTAGGCATGAGAATGTGTTTAAATAGACATTGGACATGTATCAAAGGAGGAACCATTAGTGTATGAAATCAACAGTAAATCGGTTCGTCCACTTGATCTGCTCCAGGCGTGTGATTGTATGATTAGATCATTGTTCTCAGAGGATCATCAACCACTGTCTAGACACATCATCTGAAGACTTCTTAAGTGTTGGTGTAGACTTGGCAGGTGAAGTAGGGTGTATGAAGTTACAATGGGATGGGGTCACCCCAAATCAACTTAAGCATGCATAGCACAAGAGCTTAGAGTTTTAGTTTTGTTTGTTTTTTTGTGTAGAGAATCAATGAACTCCGATTTATGAAAAATTGAAGAATAATTACATAATACAAAAAATTGATTAACAAGTGCAGCATCCCTTTTTGCTTTTTAAAAGCCAAACAACCACATTTCTAATTTAGAGCTTTATAAACCTTTTGGGAGTCACTTAATACTGTTGAAGACTGAGCAGAGCTAGGAGGACATGGAAATTTGTCCCTTTTTCTTGTGCGCAACAGAAAAACAGCACATACACTTGAGTTAACATCTCAGAATTCATCTTAACAGTCAGAGTGATATTTGTGATTTTTTTTTGTCTTAATCAGTTAACAGTTTGTAACCTTAACAATGTGGTGTCATATTGATTAAAACACATTACCTGTTAAACAAATGGAATTGCACACTAGAGATGGGTTCCACAGTTCTTTTGCATGGCAATTCATACAGTACATCACCACAATGACTTTTTGAAAATAAAATAAAAATGTATACACTACGTTCCAAATTATTATGCAAATTGGATTTAAGTGTCATAAACATTAAATGTTTAGTTTTTAAATTAAA
>JAQMYJ010000037.1:16006759-16023462 GCA_030014305.1 Clarias laeviceps
CCTGCCTCTTCTGGAAGAAAGTATTCACTACTGCCATTTCCATCCTCTTTGCAAAGTCCACCACCATCTGTCCTTTTACATTCCTGTCCTGAAGACCAAAACTGCCCATTACATTTTCATCATCTGTTCACCTGTTCACCATCTGTTCCCTTCCCCAACATGTCCATTGAAGTCTGCACCAATCACCACTTTCTCACCTCTCACCTCTGGGGATGCTCTGCATCACTTCATCTAACTCACCACAGAATTTCTCCTTCTCTTCCAAATCACGTCCTACCTGTTGGGTATAACCACTAACAACATTGAACACCACACCTTCAATTTCCAGCTTCAGACTCATCACCCTATCTGATAACTATTTTCACCTCTAGAACATTCCTAACAAACTTCTCTTTCAGAATAACTCCTACTCCATTTCTTTTTCTATCCACGCCATGGTAAAACTATTTGAACCCTGATCCTAAGCTTCTTGCCTTGCTACCTTTCCACCTGGTCTCCTGGACACAGTATATCCACCTTCCTTCTCTGCATCATATTATCCAACTCTCTTGCCTTCCCTGTCATAGTCCCAACATTCAAAGTCCCTACTATCACTCCTAAACTCTTGCCTTTTCTTTTCTCTTTCTGCTTTCGCACATGCCTTCCTTCTCTCCTTTTTCGACCAACAGTAGGCCAATTTCCACCGGCACCCTGTAGGTCAACAGCACCGGTGGCGGTAGTTGTTAACCTGGGCCACGACCGATCTGGTATGGAAGTGATATTTGTGATTCGCATCATTGATTTGGCAAATGTTTTATGTCGGATGCCCTTCCTGACACAATCCTCTGCATTTATCCAGACTTGTGACTGGCACAAGAAGACACTGGATTGTGCCCCCCGTGGTTGCATTTTGTTAGTGAGACTTATCAGAAAGCATACAGATTTGACTTTTGAGCAACGGCAAAAGGTCATGTGGTCTGATGAGTTCAGATTGACCCTATTCCAGAGTGATGGGTGCATCAGGGTAAGAAGGGATGAAACAAAACGTGATGCACCTATCATGCATAGTGGCGACTATACAAGCCCCTGGAGGAAATGTTATGATCTGGGTTTGCTTCAGGACTCTTCAGGAGGTTATCACATCAATAGAGGTTTTTCTTCCCAGATTACACAGGCATATTCCAGAACCCAAATTGTAAAGGTGTTTCTGAGAGAATGAGGAATCATTTTCACACATGGACTGGCCACCACATTGAATGAAATCTTTTTTTGGCCAGGTTCCTTGCTTCCTTGCTTCCTTTGTAAAAGTTTAAACAAGATTTAGAGGGCTCTAAAATGTGTCTGGTAGTTTTCCAGCAGAACTCAGCTCTTGCATTCTGGCTGCTTGCCTTTCGTTCTGTTTCGCTCATTTTTCATATTCCCTGTCTTTAGCGTTTAAATGAACTGCCCTCTGAGGAAGTGTATTTTTATAGCCAATCAGAGCTAAAGAGCCGATGAAAGTGAGGCTAGTCGGAATCTGCTACAGTAGCATAGCCTTATTTAGTGTCTCTCTTAAAAATGGTGTCCATGGAACAGCAGAGCAGGGCTGAGCACTGAGCTGGAGAAGGGTTTCTCATTATATGAGGTCATAGTAGCAAAAATGTTGCTTGTTTTAAATTAGCTTGTTTAATCCTTGTTCAATACAATAATGTAAAGAACAAAAAATCTGGAGTTTTTGCTGTGTTTACACACATTGGAGACCGATATCAATGCCTGAAAACAACAAAAAATTAATTTTGCGTAATAGCTCCCCTTTATAGTAATTTCACAGCCCTAATGCTGTTTAATTAATGCAGGATTTCACAGTTATCCTCCTGGATTATGTACACCACACACTGTAGCTCTCTCTTGCTCTCTCTTTCTCTCTCAGCTGTAAAACATTAATCAACTCATCATCAGACTGACAGGATTTTAAACATTGACATTTATATGGGTGTGTTAATGCAGGAAACCCAAGCTGTGCAGACAGTGCTATTGTGCTAGTTTAGTGCTGCCGTGCATTTTGTTTGTCTGTTTGCAGTATAAGCATAACTTGCACTACATATCGTCCTGGGTTTTATCATGTGCCGCACTGCTGTCCATTTTTCTAATATACTGCATTGTTGTGTATATCGCAGGAATGACAATAAAGCTCTCAACTCCGCTCTACTTCTGCACACCGTACAGTTTATGAGCCATCTACAGTTCAGTAGTGCTGAGGGCCAGAGTATGTCATATTTTATTAGTGACCATGCCCAGGCGTGCTCATACGGGAAGTCGAGCGCTTTATTAAACAATTATACCCGTCTTTATGAAGACTGATGAGCTGGCAGAGTGCAATAAGATTATTTAACACAAGCATGCACACACACGAGATGAACAAACAGGGTGAATATAAACAGGGCTATGATATTCCAAAAGACTATAACTCCAAGCCTCGAGGGTAACACAAAACAGGAAGTATTAAATAGAACCGCTCTGTAATATCGAGTAACAATCAATCGGTTAAAACTTCCTTAGATCAAATGCAATTCAAAAGCAAATGGCAAGTTTGTTTTAATCTGGATTTTGATTTAAAACCACGGCAACCTCGTTAAAATACAAGAGTCTATGGATGGTCGCATCCTTTTTTTTCGTCTTCTGGTCCCAGATGTTCACACACTGCCAGGCAGAGTCTGTGTCAAAACTTAGAGCCTGCATCATTTCGTTTTTTCTCTGGTGTGTGGCAGTGTTGTGTCTGTGCGTTTCAGGGAGACTGACTGAGCTGCAAGCATTGGACAGAATATAACGCTAGTAGGTGAATGTCCATCCTCTCCTCTTTAAACTTGTCTGGATCAGCCCCTGTGTCCACAGCTGGGAGCTATCAAACCTTTCTGGTATTATTTTATGTATGTATGTGCGTGTGTGTAGAAAAAGGGAACCTATGTAAGATAAGCAAATAACAGCCAGCGTGTTCCAGGCTGTGTTAAACGGCTAGACATGCAGTAACGCAAGAGTGCATGCACTCATGTCATTGATTCGGTCTTTGTTTCTCTTCACTTTAAGCTCGAGCGAGCTACACGAGACTGGATTAGCTGCCTTACAGTAAAGCTTTACTAAGCTCACGGTATTGTTGCGAAAGACATGATAGTATGATGGGATTGTCGCTCGGTGTGGTTAAAGGAAGGCTGATTGGATCTCAGTGTAGTCTAGTTGCCGGTGCATTTGAATGCTGAGGGGAAAAAAAAACTCGTCATCAAGCATCCATGTAGAATCGGATTAGACGTCTATACATCTGTGTGCATCTCCTCTGAGACAGATGTGCATTTGCATAATAATGTTCACATTAACATGCCTTATATTCATCTGAAACTGAGGCTGCAAATCCATTTGCAGGGATCAGAACAGGGACAGAAATCATCCATACTTTTCTAATACTTTTATTTGTACAAATAAATAACTCAATTTTTTTTTCCTTTAGTTTTTTTACATTCAATGAAGGTTGAAGAGACTAAAAAAATAAGATGGGCGTTCAAGTCAAACCGGGATTTGCGATGAAATATAATCATCACAAGTTCCGGTTTGACTTGAACGGCCCTCTTATTTTTTTAGTCTCCCTAGCGTTGGAGTTTTAAGGGTAAATGGATAAAATATAAAACATTGCTGTTACTTAATAAATGATTATTTATTTATTTAGCATCCTGTAACAGCGTTGCGTTCCTCATTGTGATTTATTTCTCGTGTGGGTATGTGTGTGTGTGTGTGTGTGTGTGTGTGTGTTTGGGAGACAGAGTGTAATGCAGACAGATGCTGGAATATTGCTCTGTTTGTTTCTGCAGTAAGGCATTCCCTAAGCAGCTTCATCTGCCTGCTCTCAGTTCCATACTACAGACACCTGAATCAAATTACACACATACACACACACACAAACACACACACACACACACATGTCAGGGCTGTTAAACCATGTGCTCTGGTGGCCATTATATTCCCACAGGCTGCTGGTCTGCTGCTTTAATGGTAGCTAAAGAAAAAGCAGTTAGGTGTGTTAGTGACCTGATGCCTCTGGCTCTGTATGTCTCTGTATATTTTTGTGTGTATGTGTCAGTGTGCTCATATGTGTGAAAAAAGAACATCTGTCTAACATCTGCGCATTTATATGTGGGACAGTTGGTGAAATCACCTGACATGTTCAAATAAGCAGCTCCATCAGACCCCCCCCAGTTCACCAGTTTAATAGCTAACCTGCTGCCCTCAATAACTTTCTCAACCAGGACAGACCTGGGCTAAAAACAGATAATTGCTCTCCTTTGTTTCTCTTCGCAAAATTGGATCTCCTACAAATGAGTCCAGGATATGGAATTCTGGGAATTTAGAACTGGGACGTGTTTTGCTGGATTATCAGACACCATGGACCGGGAAGTGAAAAGTCATCGATACATAGAGTAGATGCATCAAGATTCTGTATTAAATGCCAGATCTTAGGACATATACTTTTAAAATTATGAATGGAAAACTAATATTACAAAGTAATACAAAAGATAACTATATTTCAAATCAATTCAATTCAATTTTATTTGTATGGCGCTTTTAACAATTGTCGTTGTCACAAAGCAGCTTTACACAATCAAAAGAATTATTTAAGTTTGTATGGAATGTGAATGTGTATGAATCAAAATGGTCAGATAGTCCCTGATGAGCAAGCCGAGGGTGATAGTGGCAAGGAAAAACTCCCTGAGATGGTAATAGGAAGAAACCTTGAGAGGAACCAGACTCAACAGGGAACCCATAACAATAACAATTGTATGTTAATTGATGTTAATACTATTAAGTTATGTTACTATAAAGTACTGTGATGTTCTAGTCAAACTGGTGAGGTAATGAGACTTGAACAGATAAAATATTTGAATGGTGCAAACATTTAAAAAAAAGCTATACATCCGTAAATGACGATCCAGGCCGAGGTGGCTCTGAGCCCACTGCAGTCATTCCCATGAACATACAACGAGATTGTCTTGTGGAATCCTTGGAAATCAACATATAACTT
The DNA here is from genome assembly GCA_030014305.1 of Clarias laeviceps. NCBI lineage: Eukaryota > Metazoa > Chordata > Actinopteri > Siluriformes > Clariidae > Clarias > Clarias laeviceps. The sequence continues at coordinate 16,011,783 of JAQMYJ010000037.1, forward strand.
GTATCCAAATAGCAGAAAAGACGTATCTTTACCCACTATCAATCACAAACACCACTTGTATATTGCAGGAACTCGGCTATGAGTTATATTGCCACGTCCCCCGTACAACTCACAACTCGCTCAAAGCCATGTCCAGAGTTCCTGGGAGGTCATTGTTTCAGACATGAAGCTGGCAGGGCAATCAAGACTCAGGAGTACTGAGAAAAGTGTCTACTTTCATGGTATCCATGCACTATTGAAACACTGGGTTAAGTGCATTAATGTAGCAGGGGATTATATAGAAGAATAAACGTAGTTTTTTCGTTTTCTGCTATTCTTCAAAATCAAGAATCACTCAAAGAAACAATGAAAAAAAGGCTCAGTTTGCCTTGAACCTATTATTAAGAATTTTTTGGAATTACATTGCATGATTAAACATGAGTCACTCAGATATCAACATTAGCGTTAAAAAGCTTTGTGTACCTTTTCCTTATTGTTCTAGATACCGATATAAAAGAAAGAAAAAATACAAAATATTCTAAGAGATACTCTTATATACATATCTAAGAGATATGTTTTTAATTTTTTTTTATCCGTCACTATCCTTTTTGCTATTCCATATTGCACTAGTTTTAGTGTTCGTCTGATTAAACTCTCTCCTGTAGATCTCCTGCTTGCGTCCAGACAGGATGTTGGCGTATTTTATCAGTTCGTTAGCAGCAAAGGTTTTTTTTTGCTGTGTATCTTTTCCCACACTATTTACTTTTTCAAACGTTCTTCTGTAGCGAAAAAAACGTTCATTCTTTTTTGACGAGGGTGGAATTGGTTCATCGTTAAAGTTGACAGAGTGTGGGTGGGTGAAGGCGGTGCTGAGAAATCCTCCAGAGCTGAGAAACGGTTCTCGCTAAATACTTTGCTGTTCTAGTTTGACAAACTGCTGTCAGGTTTGTTTAGATTCAGCAGTGGTGTGGCATATCTCAACCACTTTTGGCTTTTGTGTAAATCTGTGAAACCGTTTTAGCACACAGTCACTTGTTTCGAATGGAAATAAGTCACCGTACAGAATCTAATCACAGGTGTCGGTGTCATGAGGCTTTAAATGTTGCTGAATTGCCTTTGAGTAGCTTTAAGTTGCCATGTATTTTCAAAAAAAAAGAAGACTTAAATGGATGTTTAAGATAAAAATGTCTCAGTATTTTGCCGTGAAACTAAGTTTTTATATCTAAATGTCTCCAAATGTGCCTGAGGGTTTTATCATTAGAAAGATGATTAAGCATGTAAATACACTCACATATGCAGTATTAAGCAGTAAATAGGACGTTCAAAATGTGCTTTAATCAAAACACAGTACACAACATGAGCAGCAATAATCACACGAGAGGCAGTGGTGTTGTGTTCAATATCAGCACGGCTCTAAGAGTTTTCGCCTGTAGTTTTCAGTACAACAGCACGACCTCGAGTGTGATATTGCTTTTATACCACAGTTCCACAAACACAGTGGACAGTCAAGTAAACGTCACGTTTCTCATAATCTCACTTCCGTTTTAAATTCCCTTTAGAATATCAGCTCCATTAATTTCCGGGTTCCATGGTTAAATCCCAAATAGAGTTAAATGTAAAGCTAGTGCACTATGGTGTACAATCACTTCTTCAACACATCAAGTAGTGGCCTCGATTAGGGGTTACAGAGGGACTTTGGATTAAGCCTTGGGTTAGAAGCTGGTTAGCCTTCTCGCTAGGCTTAGGCATGAATAAAACAACACAGAGGCAATTCGGAGCCAGGTTTGGAGCAATTATTAAGTAGACAAAGTGTTGTTTAAAATGATATAATGTTACCTGAAGTGTTTCCTTGTGCTCTCTGACTGTGTTTCCTTGTGCTCTCTGAAAGTGCTCTCTGACTGTGTTGGAACGTGGGTTTTGGCAGGTAGCTGCTATCTTCTCACTAGTGCAGACAATACTGAGCTACAGTACCTTTACTCATACTGCGACCAAGAACATACAGCTAAACATCCCAGTGCTGTTACGATCCATTATCACCCCTCATGGAAAGCCTCTCGTCCAATCAAATTGCTCGGTTGAACCTACCTGTGTATAATTAAATTCAGTATACAACATGTATACGCTGCATCACACAGCCATCACAACGTCAATCTGCTTGTTGAGCATTACATAATTATTTTCTGTTATAATAACGTTCATTCTTCTGGAAAGGTTTCCCGAATTTGTTCTCATTCAACCGCAAGAGCATTAGTAAGGACCGACACTGATGTCGTGTGAGGATGCCTAGTTTGTGTTCCAGTTCACCCCAAAGGTATACAGTGAGGTTGAGGTCAGGGCTCTGTATAGGTCATTTGAAGTCTTTGACCCCAACATCAGCAAACCACATGTTTACCGAGCTCGCTTTGTGCACAGTGGACTGTCATGCTGGATCAGGTTTCTACACATTATTCTGTGCTTCCAACAGTCTGGGTGTGATGGTCAGGTATCCACAAATTCACTTTTTCTGCTTTGTTTTTCACAAGTAGAGTCTACTGTAAGGAATTAGTTTCCATCCAGCTGTAATCTGTTGTACTTTTTTAGTTCAAATGTTTCTTTCTCCATCTGAGAATCATGCGTGTCATTTTTTCAACATGTAAAAGTATTTTTGAAAAAAACGGAGAAGCAAAATGTAGACAGAGAATGTCACTGCACAACTCTGAAAAACATCCTTTTGCTCAGTTGAGTTGCTGAGTTGTAGCCTGAGGCTCAGAACTGAGAGTGACCTAGTTCTGAACTGAACTACAAATTCACAGTGAAGGAAAAAAAATCTCATTTTATGCCTATTTGTGATAACTTCTGAAACAAATCTCTGTTCCTCAAGCCTTAACGTTTTTGGCTCTCACATCAATATACTTGCTTACAATAATAGATTGGAAAATTATACCATTGCCTCTGTAAAGTTAAATGTCGTAGTAAAAGTGAATGTTTATATCTGTGCTTTTGGGCAGCATTCTTGGCATTGCAGTGAAGAGAAGCACTTCCTTAACCTGTGGTTAGCTGCAATAATATAACTAAAACGGAAAAAGTAAAAGTAAGTCTGGAAAGCGGTACTGTGTGACCAAATGTACGTCGACATCTCACCAGCCCACCCATATGAGGGCCTCCCCTTATGATGTTAGACCAGATTGAACATTTACTGTAGGCAACTACAGTGTTAAGGAAAGTAAACATTTTGAACAATATATGGTATTTGCCCTAACATAATCTTTATCAAATATTATATTAGAACATAAATTCACAGGTTTATTATTACTAAATATGATATTACTATTATAATGAACCCTAGGCACGTGACAGCCATCAAGACCATTAATACAAATTCTCATATAATGTTTATTTTGTGGCACATTTATTTTGCAGGGGTTTGTCATGTAATACAAAAATGTTTGCAATAAATAAATATTGTTTATGATGACAAATTACACAAAACGATTTTTATTATAAAATAAGCAATATAAAAAAATAAAGGAAAAAAAAATTCATATACAGTACAACATGTATTTTTTTATATTGCTTATTTTATCATCAAATTTGTTTGGTGTAATTTGTAATTTGTAAATCATAAACCTATAAATTTATGTTCTAATATAATATTTGATAGAGATTATGTAGTGGGGGAATCTGTGGCAGGGGGGCATTTTAGCGCATAACACCGGAAGCAGCTGAAATATCACCAAAACCAACAACAACATGGTGTTTGCTATTCTATACTTTGTAATGTTATATACACTGCCTGGCCAAAAAAATCTTTTAAAAAAATTTTTTTATTTGGATCGCCCTTTGCTTAAATTACGGCCGTGGCATAATTTTGATAAGTGTGTGCAATGTCCTCGCATTTATTTCAGTCCAGAGTCGTATTCATTTCTCTCCAACATCTCGTGTTAATGATGTGAGAGTCGGACCGCTGCGTAATGTCTTCTCCAGCACATCCCAAAGATTCTATGGTCTGGACTCTGGGGACATTGTCATTCACATGCTTGTACCATCAGGGAAGAAAAAAAACACTGATAGTAAAAACCTGGTCATTCAGTATATTCAGGTTGTCAGTTGACCTCTGACAACCTGAATATACCAGCATATAACATTGCTGGACCTAGACCTGACCAACAGAAACAACCCCAGATCATAACACTGCCCCAAGGGCTTTTATTGTACAGTAGGCACTAAGCATGATGAGTGCATCACGTCATCCACTTCTCTTCTTACCCTGATGCGCCAATCTATCTGGAACAGGGTAAATCTGGACTCATTAGACCACATGACCTTTTCCAATTTTTCACAGTCCATTCTTTGTGCTCCCTAGCAAAAGCTTTTTTATGGTTAGTCTGACTTAAGGCTACACAGCTGTTTAGTCTCAATCCCTTGAGTTCTCTTCTTATTGTGTGTAATGAAAATGTTCTTACGTTATTATAAAACATAGCTTTGAGTTTCGCTTTTGTTTTTATGATTTCATTGTATTTGATTTCACTAAGGCTTTAAGTGATTTCCCATCACGCTCATTCAGGATATTTTTCCAACCACATTTCTTCCTCATTTGCCATCCTTCCAAGTTTTAATCATTTTTTATAGTAGTTTTACAGGTGATACCCCAATTTTATTATTTTCTGCAATCTCCTTAGTTTGTTTCCTTGATGCAGAATAATTTGATGCTTCTGAAACAGAGTAACATCTTTGCCACAAACACATGAGATGTCTTCTGACATGGTTGTTTATGAAATGTGAAGCTACTCATTCCATCAGTTAGGGTTAAATAACTTGTTGCCAGCTGAACCATAATAATCACTGCAGTAATTATCCAATGGAAGATTCTTAACTATTTGTTTAGTTAAAACCAGGTGGTGACCCTTTTTTGCGCTGAGCAGTTTATATCAAAACTGACAATTACAGTACAGGTACAGAATAGAGCTACCAACTACTACATGGCCAGAAGTATGTGGACCGAACAGGCTTGCAGATAGCATTAACCTCACCTCCCCCCCTGAATACTTACTGTATGGGATGAAATGCAACACAGATTTTATGCCAGCCCAGTATTGGTGTCAGACCTCACTGACGCTCCTAAGCAAATCCCTATAGCCAGACTCTAAAATCTAGTACAAAACCTTTTCAGAAGATTGGAGGTTGTTCTAGCAGTAAACACAATGCCAACTCTATAGTAACACCATTGGGATGTTCAACAAGTTCAAAGGCATTTGAAGCCATGTTGTGTTTATGATTATAGATATATAGATATATAGATTATAGCGTTATAGATCTGGATATATCGGCCAGTGATACAGTTGTGCAGATAGCCAGGGCAATTCCTTTCACCACCAGAGTGCCAGGACAGAGAACAGTCTTTATGCTGGTCGTCCCCATACCTTGAGGAATGCTGGGTTTAGCTGTGCCGCAACCATCAGTGTTTTAAATCTGGTAGAACCGGCTACAGGAAACCAGTCAAGGGAATGCAGCATTAGTGTGACTTGAGGAGATTGAAAAACCAGTCATGCAACTACATTCTAGATTAGTAGTATCAGTCAGATGTGCTGATCGGCATGCATTTGTGTATTGAATAAACTAAATTTAATAAATCCGAATGATCAGTCCCTTTTTTTGTTTTGGAGGTCTTGACCATTAAACATGATATCCAGCCATGTGGAACATTAAACGATGTCTGTTTGATATTTAATTCTTATTGCTTTTTCACACCGCACTCAATCCCACAATCCTTTACATAGCATTTTTACCTTTCTCTGTACAGTATGAATGGATAGTGAGATACAAGACACATCACATTGGCCTCATTCCAGTGAAAAAAAATGCTCTGTCTCTGTTGAAATGCAGCCTCAGTTGAAATTCTGAATTTAACTTCCCTGTAAGCAGCCATGGAAATAAAAAGATAAAGACCAGTTTCAGTGTAAGCAGATGTTGTCTGATTTTCAGCACATGAGTATCGCGGTGTAGGCTGTGTGTTGTCTATGTTCTATTGTTGTTGTGTTTATGATGATGATGCAGAGGAACTTTTCAAAAAACTTTCAATGTCTGGCTCTGAGACTCCTCTGTGTACGCTGGTGTTTACTGCTTCGCTTTAACAGAACTAATTACAATATGGGCTCAAAACATTTCACAACATCACACCGTTGTATAATTTTTTATAAAAAAAAATTCCAAACACTGATGTATGGGAGAGTAGTGGCGCAGAGGGGCACATATGTAAAAATAATGACATCAATTAAAGGCGAGTTTGATTTCTGGGTGATGCTGCATCCATCTGGATGGGAGTCCAGATAGCAGAAAGCTCTGCTCCATTGGGATGGAAGGGATGACATACCTACACTCTCACCTCAATCACAGTGACACTATCCAATCATGAGTGGAAGGAAGATTGCATTTTCCTCCAAGTGTGGTATGTCGTTCTCAACATTGCATGAGCTGCAGTTCGAAATGATTCAGTCAGCTGGAATGTGTTTTGGATGAAGCATGTTATAGTCTTCAGCCCCCCTGTTTGGTAGTTGTTAACTTGAGGGGATGTGATCATCACCAACTGTGATGGCTGGTAAAATGCTAACAATTAATTAGGGAGAAAACTAGAAAAGAACAAGTAAAATAAAAAAATTTATTAAAAAAGGGTGTTGTTCAGTCATACTCGGTGCAACACATTGATTTACAGTGGATCATTGAATTGTGAGTAACGTTTGCAAGGCAAGCCAAACTTTTCTAATAAATTTTAACCTAATAAACGAGCGAGGTATCGATATACGAATAGTACTCATGCGCTTTGTCTGCCGAGTGTCACGTGAGCACAACTGAGCCAATGATTCTTCAAAGGTTCTTCTCTCTCGCGTGCTACAGGATTGTGGGTAATTGTCTCCCATGCTTAGTCTTACTTGTATAATATAGCTGTATAGTCAACATCCGTGTGTGCATGTACTGTTTACTATAACATTGTGACTATGTGTGTGCGTGCACGCGTCATTAGAGAGGTTCCTTGTTAAGATCAGTTTCTGACTCTCTGTTAGTGTGTGTGTGTGTGTGTGTGTGTGTGTGTGCGTGTGTGTGTGTGCGCGCGTGCGTGCATGTCATTAAAGATGTTCCTCGTCAAAAAAGTTTCCCGACCGAGCAGTGTTTCTGTTAGGACTACTACTGTATGTAGGATGACTTTCACTCACACAGGGGGTCGTCCTGCACAGTAGCCCTCTCCTTCCTCCTCTCTGCTCTCGCCTTACTCTAGCCACGATTCTTTGTAAAGGTAAAGTGCATGTTAATTTGTTTTAGTTTTACTTTATATTTTGCATGAATTATTTTTATATGAATATTTTTGGGTTGTGGAATTAATCCTAAAAGTTTCCATTATTTCTTAAGAGGAAATTTGCTTTGATATACAAGTGATTTGATATACAAGCATGCTTCCGGGACGAATTATGCTCACAATCCAAGGTTTAACTGTAATTTCATATTAACATATAATAAGAGTTCATTAACATATTTGATTGCTTGATTGATTTAAAAACACAATATTTACCTGTTTTACCAGCTTAGCTAAAATGTTTTCCACTATGTATATTTCTGTTTAAAGACACATTTGTGATTCAAACCCATAATATGAAGATGGATCCTCCCTCTCAGTGGAAGGGACATCTGCCACCTTGATTAGAATCACAGTATTTAGATTTGAGTTGACTTTGTGTACTTTGTTCTGGTTTTGGTCCTTTGTTTGAAATTGCTTTTTTTCTTCTGGTTAACCCTTCTAATATGTTCACCTCTTCTGTGTCACACTTGATTATTTGGATTAAATTCTGTTCTTCCTGTTCTTCTTTTTGGATTATTTTCCTGGTTTAGTTCTTAGCCTTTCTTCTTGTTCCTGTGGTCTTTGCATTTCACCTTAATTAGAAGGGGTACTTTTACTTTTCTAAGGAATACAACCGATGGTTTTCCTAAAATTCCAGGTTTTTTTATTGAGGACAAGGTGGCCGTATCTCTCTCAATTTTGCACGCGCTCCCATGAAACTTATATCGAAATGTTCTGCCAGGTTTCCAGAGCACAATGGAATGATTTCAACATCGGGCCAAATACACTGTGTTCTTCAAGTTGCCTTGTTTGTGACCTGTGCCGAATCGTTTTGCTCCCCTGACTCCTACTGTAGCTCGCTCGTTTATGATCTGATCGGTAAACCAGACGTCACGTCTAAAAACTCGAAAAACTACTTTTGTAAAAATCATCAACAATAATTCACCCCTTCAAAAATGTCCCTGAAATTACTGAAGAAATCACTCCATAGACTTTAATGGGGTTTGTAGAGTGAAAAAAACACTTTTGGACCACTTTTGAACTGCCATCCTGTATTCAGTTTTAAAAGATACACAGTTGAAGATGAAAGCCTCCCCTAGTCTAAGAATCAAAGCTCTAGAACCTACTGTTCTTCTGATCTAAATAAAAGAATCACAAAGTTACATAAGCTTGTTACATTCTCTGTGTCTGTGAGTTTTGCATGCAGCTGGGAGGGACAGTTGTAGGGCAGTTGTAAGGCATATCTTTGTAACTGTATGGCCAAGGAACAAGACATTTTCAGGCTTTTCCCCAGGAAGTTGTGCACCACAATTTCTTAAGACATTTTATCTAGTGCATATTCATGTTTTAATTCTGAATGATTAAGCACCTTGCCGGCACTCAAACGATTCTTGCCTTGTGTAGCTTTTACATACTGTGATAGTATGTCTGTTTAATTAAAGTAAATTAAGATCTTATAATACTTAATTCTATTGAAATATTTTAACACAATTTTACCACTTAAACACACAAATTTTATGACTATATTTGTTCACTTTACATATTTCTGTACGTGGAAATTCTTCCCTTAATTTAAATAGGTTAATTATGATATAAATAATTTTTCTCAGTGTTTTGACTCCAGTTATGGATATTTTTATACAGTACCTGGATACTGCCTTATTTAAGTGCTTGTTACTACCACAGGTTGTAGTGTTATGGGTTTTGGTGACTGATGGACTGAAAACCTGTCATGTTTTTCATCATTATATTCGGGGTTTCTTACAATTTCAAGATTTGTACTTTTAATATTGTTTAAAGCTTGTAGTGTAGCCCATGTGTAAGCGATTACAGCCATTACACTTCCACACATGTCTCCCTCCTCTCACTCCCCAAAGTTAATTGCTTTTCCGGCTCACCTTATCTGAAACTTCTTCAGTGCATTTCATGATTCTCCTCCTGTCCAAGCTTTTCTTTCTTCGTCCTCAGGCTTGTTGATTGATTGGTAAAGAAGATAGGGCTGAGATGGAGGCCAGGGATTCAAGCATGGTGGGGGTGGGGATGGGGGAGAAATTGGTGGTTAGTGAAAGCTTAAGGCCATGAAAGCAGATTAGGATCATGCCAGGATGTTTTTACTCTCCGTCTGGTTCAGAGTCATTATGAATACCAGTGTTAAGGTATTAAGTGATCGATGAGCTGCCAGACATCATGTTTGCATGTAAATTCATCTGTTCGGGTGTGTTGTGGAGCATCAGTATTCAAGGACGATGACAAAAGTCTCCTTTAGTCTGTGTTTCTGCTGCAAAGGAAATAATGGCCGTCAAATAAGAGGCCTTATATAGAAAATAGGACTCGGCGTAGAAACCATGATTTTGCCAAACAAAGTTAATTAAAAGCGACTGCATGTTCCGTTCTCTGACAGTTCCAGACAATGAACAGATTCCGGAGCTGCACACACAGATTGTGTATCGCTTAGTAGGGTTGTGGTTGTTTTGTCAGATTTTGACCTTAATTATCCAAGATAATCACATGAAGGAGTGACTGATTCTTTCCACACAGCAAAAAATATAATAACATACTGACTGCACCACCAACTACAAGCAAGTAGCAAATCATGGAATGCTCTGTTAGGATTCTCCTCGCATGTTTAGTCACAATTACAGTTTACTTTTTGGCCATAATGTTTTACTCCCGAATAGGCGAAATAAACTGTGTTTATATAAGTGTCCCCACAGGGAACTAGCTGTATGCCAGAGTTTCTCATGCGTATTTAAGTCAATAAAAGGAACAATGTGTAAATCTTTATTGTTTCTCCAGAATTACAGTTTGACACTCAACACTTGTAACAGCCTGAAAACAGACCTAGCTGCCTGACCATGGCCATATTAACTTCCCTGATTTCTGTCTCTGTTCCTCTCGTTTAGGAAAGATCAGCACCTCCTGTCTTCAGTGAACTGCTGGTACCTGGTTTTGAATCAGACTCGCAGAGAAAGTCGAGATCACGCCACACTCAACGACATCTACATCAACAACGTCATCGTCCGCCTGGCGCAGGTCAGCGAGGACGTCATCCGCCTCTTTAAAAAGGTCTGGGTCTTCTCTGTCTCCTCTTTAACATAAATGTTGTACCACACTGTAGTACCTGTTGAATGTCCATCACGATATCAACACTTATGAGACATTAATGCCTTTCTTACAATTTGATCCCACAGTGGTGCAATCTTGAGACATTTTCAGTCATAGTGGAAGTTTTAAAATGTTTGAAATGTTTAAAATTAGTAATTGGTTTAAGCTGCACAGTACAATACTTAATTGATAGTTCAGGTCTGTTAATCAAAAAACAAATCAAAATTGAGGAGTATATAAGTACATTACCATAGGTTTTTATTTGTATAAGTTTTCTTGCTTTGCACACCAACTGTGAAGTTTGTCATTGGGACAGCAAGTACAATGTAAGCAATCAGGGCGAAATCCCACAACCCTCGTTCCATACAAAAATGCATTCCAAAGTAAAAAAAAACAACCATGCTTTGCTCAATTCATGGCTGGTGGAGCAAGGTTATTTAGAAAAGGAAAAAAACTCTACACAAACGACAAAAAAAAAATCATCACAGTGCATTAAGTTAATAGAATTAAATTAAAACACAGTTTAGACAAGCTTCTGTCCACATGAGCATAAGGCTGTGATGCTGCCTGGCAAAGCATCAGCTTATATTTGACCATGGCACGTAAACAGAGTAGGTATGTTACAGAGTTATGGGGTGTTAAGTACATTAACTGTTTTAATTTCCTATGTAGCCACCTGACTATATGGCTACTTCCTGGTTAGCCATATGTCTAGTAGCGGTTAGCCATACACAACCATGTGAGTATGTGCAGTTATTGCCAATATGATATGCGTGTTTCTGATGCATTTGAGAAACTACGAGCTTCCAATGCAAGCAAGAATTGACCTCGTGCAAACAGATCTTTTTTGCACACACATTGTGAAACCAGATAAATTGTAATTTTTTCGAACTGTGCAAACCAGACTATCAAATAGTATGCCACAGTTATGTTAGGATGTAGAAGGGGGTGGTTAAGTTTACAGGTTACTGCTTATTTTTATGTTCACGCCCTGTTTTAAAAATTTTTATCAGAATGATTTTGTCAAAATTGTATACTTTTTAGAAAAGCCTAATCCTAGTATATGTGTTCGGGATAATCCCAGGATTCTGCTCTGCACCCACCGCACCCACAACTGGGAGATTTGTGTGCTTTTGGGATTTTTAAGTTGATATCATGTCTCGCTGTTGCGTGCTTCACTATTGCTTCAGAGATGTATTCAGTTTGTTATAAATGCCATAGGTTTTCAGTGTCTTTGGCCATGTCCAAAATATATATATATATATATATAAAATAATAATAATCATAAAA
>JAQMYJ010000037.1:16056886-16109527 GCA_030014305.1 Clarias laeviceps
CTTGAAAAGTTTTCCCCCTCACATATACTAATGTGCCACAAACAGGAAGTTAATATCACCAACCATTCCCATTTTATAAAGGTGTATCCATATAAATGGCCCACCCTGTAGACACACACACACATGCATGCACGCACACTCATCTTTCCCCAGCCACTTCATTAAGTACAGCTTACCCGCACTGGAATACTGGGTTGGACTCCCATTTTTTCCTTAATTCTTCGTGGCATGAATTCTACAACGTGCTGTGACATGACGCAGCAGAAATGCAAGAGTCATCAGAAAGGGCAACATCTTTCCAATCTTCTCTTGTGCAGTTTTGGTGAGCCCATGTGAACTGTAGACTCAGTTTTCTGTTCTTAGCTGATAGGTGTGGTACCTGTTTAGATTAGATTAGATTAGATTAGATTAGACTGTAATCTAAAACATCACAAAGTACATTACATGTACAAAGCCAATGAAGTGCAGTTAGCTATCTAACCAGAAGTGCATAAGTGGCCTATACTGTATGTACAGGGGTGAGGGTGATTAATGTACAGAAGGTGCAGTAGGTAATAACGATATGGTATCTATGGAAATATACAGTTTAACTGTGCAAACATTGATTGTGCAGTGGAGAAGACATGTCAAGAAGATAACATGCTCAACATACATATGGTATACATATTTCATATGTCTGTATGATACAGGATATACAGAATAAATAGGGTGGAATATCCAGTAGTGCAATGATGAACATAAGTTATGGATGGTGCAAAGGTGCATAGTAGATGAAGCAGTGTAATATAGACTGAAAGTGACAGTGCAGTAGTGTATTGCTTAAGATTCTACAGTATGAGCAGCTGTTCAGAGTGGGATAACAGCCACAGAAAAAAAGCTATTTTTAAGCTTGTTTGTGCAGGTACTGAGGAACCTGTAGCACCTACCTGGAGGGAGAAGAGTCAATAGTCCATGATTGAGGTGAGAGGTATCTTTGATAATGCCTCTCGCCTTTGGCAGACAGCGTTTTTTGTAAATGTCCCCCATGGTGGGTAGCTGAATACCAACAATTTGTTTAATGCTTTTCTCCACTCTGAAGGGATGTATGGTGTGAAGCGGTGCAGTTGTCATACAACACTGAGATGTAATTTGTGAGGATGCTCTCAATGGTACAGTGGTAAAAGTTCAGTACCCCAGGGTACAGATAGAACTTTTTAAGTTCTTGCTTAAAAAGAGAGAGAAGAGAGAATCAGAAGAGAGAAGTCCATGGACCAGGTAAGGTCCTCAGTTCTCCAAGCGAGTTAAATCTGGGTACACACTCAACAACAGCTCCGTTGATGTGAATGGGAGCATGAGTGTGATTGTCAGTTTGTTTGTAATCCACAATGACCTCCTTCGTCTACTTGTGTTGTAGATGAAGAACTTTCAGGTTGTTGTCTTCACACTGTGCTACTAGATGCAGGATCTCCTCCCTCTGACACCTTTTAATAGCTCTGCTTTAAGCATGTGCTGTATGTTCCCCTTTTCAAAACATGCATAGAGGAGGTTGAGCTTTGCAGATGAACCTTCTGAGATTGACCTCCCGGTTTATCCAAGGCTTCTGATTTGGGAACATTATGATGTTTCTTTGTGTGATTACTCGATCCACACACCTGTTAATGTGTTCTAGAATAGAGTCAGTATAGATGTTATTCTTGGTGTCTGAATCAGTGTTGCCTGAGCAGCCAATTCACTCTAGGTCGTATGTGAGAACTGTTGCTGGAAAGCAGCGTTAGCCAGACAAACTGTCCTGATTGTAGGCTTCACACATTTGATGACGAGAGAGTTCCTGGGAAGCAGAAACAATGAGAGATGGTCAGATTGTCTGAGGTGGGGGAAGGGTGTGACTCTGTAAGCATCAGCCACACATGCATGTGATTTAGGGTTTGTGTCCCCAGAATGTGAAGCAGGACACATTCTGTTGGAATTTTGGCAGAACAGATGTTAGGTTTCAAATCCCCAGTTGGTAATAAAGGCTCTGTCAGTATGCACTATCTGAAGGTTGTTAATCAAAGCACTGAGTTATTTCATGCCTGTGCTAGCCTTAGCATCCAAGGGGACATACAACGACGCATCTGAACTCACATGATAAATAACTTCTGCACTTAATAATCAGGTAGTCAAAATAAGCAAAACAGTGTGAAGAAACGTCTACCTCTGTTTCTACCTGTACATGCTGCTTCTCTATCAGCCCTGAAAATGATGCACTCCTCGAGTTCCAGCACACTGTTTGGGATGACGATGTTAGGTGATAACTGGTCGAAGTTAGCTGTAGTCCGAAAACACAGTTTTTTGATATGTAAGTAATATCCAGAAGTGACTGTCTGTCATAGGTTATAAAATACAACATATGTATTCATATATAAAAATGGTTCAAGGGAGAAAAACTGATAAACCCGGACAGGGTTATGGGCGTCCAAGGCTCAATGTTGAATGTGGGGAGTGAAGACAGGCCTGTGTAGTCTGATCTAATAGAAGACTAAAGGAAGCTCAAATTGCTGAAAAATTTCATTCTGGTACTGATGGAAAAGTGTCAACACAGTGTGTTGTGGTTTGTTGCATTTGGGGCTGCGTGGCCGCAGACTGGTCACGGTGCCTGTGGTGACCTGTGTCCACCAGGGCAAAAGCACTTACAATGGGAACATGACCATCACACTTGAACCACGGAGCAATGGAAAAAGGTGACCTGGTGATGAATCACCTTTTCTTTGTGTTAATGGCCAGGTGTGTGTGTGTCGCTTACCAGGGGAAAAGATATGACTAGGATGCAATATGGGAACAATCCAAGTTAGTGGAATGCTTTGGGCAAAGTTCTGCTGGGAAATCTTGACACAACCAAATCAGACTGCATGTTATGATCGTTCACTTTCTTAATTCAAAGTGAATCTTATCTGACTCTGTCTTCTGATGCGGGATGCACGCCACATCAGTATGTCTTTGGTCTCACCATCTTGGTTAACACACCATGAGTTCGTCCAACCACTCATTCATTTTAAACAATTGATGCGGTTTTTGCAAAAAATGGGGTCACCAATTTATTTGCCCATTCATGCATGCACAGAGGCAAAAAGTCGTATGAATTCTGATTCTGCCCAAGTCACCACATACGAAAGTGACTCAGATCCAGTCACATTGAGAAAGAAAACTGGAAATGTGTCACATTGGGGGAAAAATTGAACTGAGTTACTTCTGGCTGGTAATGGTAACGTAGCCTTTGACACATTTGCCAAGTACACCTCATCATGGCAACAGTGTTCCTTGATGATGGCAGTGGCCTCTTTTAGCAGGATAATGTGCTCTGCCATATTGCAAAAAAGGTTCATGAATGGTTTGAGGAACCCAACAACAAGTTAGAGGTGTTGACTTCTTCAAATTCTCCAGGTGCAATCCAGTTAGGCATCTGTGGGACGTGCTGGACAAAACAAGTCTAAGCGTAGAAGAGGTTAAGCTCATTGGTTGTGTTCATGGACGTGGAGGTCCCCACCTTCTACTGACAGCTTGGTGCCAGTTACCGCAAAAGACTTTTATATGTTGTACCTCGATGGGGTCAGACCTGTTTTGGAGACACATGAGAGCCTGCTAAGTATTACCCGGGTGGTCAAAATGTTACAGCTGTTTGATATATATATATACATATATATTGCAGTGAAAGAATTGAATTGGTAATAGTGCTTCTTTGCGGGTGGGTAGTAGAAGGTGACATGCCATGATTTCCTACTAAGTTTACACAGACGCTAATCGACTCCAAAATAGCCCAACCTGCGTGTATTGATGGCTCCATCCAGCTCTTATCACTGTGTGTCTCATAACCAGGCCATAATGGACGATTTGTGTCAGGGAGGCAATATGCCACATTAATCTGAGAGCTTCACAATAGAGTCCTGGGGCGGTTTTACATATCATCTGTGTTAAAGTCAGACACTGCTCATTTTCAGCTGTTCACATGAGTGATATTTCACCCCAGGGTCGTTTCGGAGTTTGTCCTTGAGAGCTATGCTTATGGTCATGAAGTGGGAATTTTCTTGGTGGATGTAACAAAACTGTCCCTGCCCCTGTCCCTCACAAATAGAGAGAAATTAAAAGAAAAACTGGACAAGAAAGGACAACATAATAAATCTTACAGAATCTTTCTTGCTTTCATGCATAAACATATTAAAGACTTCCACTACAGTGCACTTTAGCCAAAAAAAAAAAAGGATTAGTCAATTAATGAATCAATCACTTTTTTGACAACTCTAAAGGGAAACCCACCTTGTTCTGTCTGACAGTGTTCATGTTCAGTGTCTTTTTTCAAATTTCAAATTTCAAAACCCATACACATTATTACATGCAATGAAATTCATTAATAGAAACCTAATAGAAAAATTCCTCCAAAAAATAAAATTACAATACAAAATGATTCAATTACAAAATAGACAGTCTCTGTGAGTAGATCCATGTAGGACCATCCACAGCCGCAGAGAGTGAGTCACACATGCAGAAAGCACCAAGCAGAATAGATATCAGTATCAGTATGACTCAGACAGCTCAGGAGGGTGAGAGGGGCCACAGAGGAAGACATGTGCTAGGATCAGGCACCAGAATTACATACTAGCACCCACAGTATTAATTATGATAATGAAGCATCTGATATTTGCACACATTTAATTGAGTCTGGTCTGATAATCTGAGAAATCTTTCGTCAATCAGTCATCACATTTCTAGTGCCAATACAAGCATAACGTTTCCTGTCACCGCATTATTTATATGAATTACCAAAATAGTGGCATGTGTAAATAGAAAACAGCACACAGACATCTGGTACAAGACTGCTTTCTCATCACTGGTTTATAGCTGCAGCTTTTTTAAAGAAGTTACACCAATAACAGCCAGAAGACTAAATAATTTCAATCCATCCAACTGCTTAAACTGTAAGTTTAGGATTTATATGGCGATTTGCAAACAGACTTCAATAGTCTGTTAATAAACAGAAACAGATGAGTTTAGGTGTTGCTAATAAATCAAGATATGTCTTTTTTTTTTTTCTTCAGGTGCGCAAGACCCTGGATGCGACAATGCAGACGCTGCAGGACATGCTGACCGTGGAGGACTTTGATGTGTCTGATGCTTTCCAGCACAGCCGATCCACAGAGTCCATTAAATCAGTGGCTTCGGAAGGTTACATGAGCAAACTGAACATTGCAAAGCGGCGCTCCAACCAGCAGGAGACCGAGCTCTTTTACTTCACAGTGAGTCGGAAAACTGATCTATATATCTATAGGTGTGCCTTCAAAGTAGTTTCATTGGTAATGCTTCACATTTAGGGTCCCTTAACTAGCATTTTTTATCATTCATTAATAATGTTAATTAATTAACAATCAATCGCTTTATTATTAAATCATGAATATGTTCATAAGTAATAAAGTACATGAACGCATTATTTAATGTCTGTTTTAATGTAAATAAAATCACACACACTGAGTAATGTTATTTCAGTCCATGGCTAAACATACCTTAAGTCAATTTTAATAAATGTTGATAAGTAAATTAATGCATATATAAATATTTGAACTTATTATACAGCCTTAGTTCTGAATTCTGTCATCTACAGCATTCATTGGTGTTTGTTTAAATTTTACTAATCAATAATATGAATAATTGTTCATTCATGCATTTATTTATTGACTTACAGTATTTGGGTTATTATTTAAAAATCAAATATATCTAAAACAATAATTACTCTGTATGGTGTATTAATGCTGCAGTACGTAGTTAATTAATATGAAATATTATAATAATATAATATTATAATAATATAATATTATAATAATATTATATTGTGATAAATATTTGAATTTTAGTTTGAGTATTTGACGGCATTCATGCAAAAATGTCTACAATAATATATTTTAACTGCACTCAATTAAAGTGAAGTAAGCTAGACAAGTTATTTTCATACAAGTTATTTCTTAATATTAATTTACTTCTACCTTTGCCATATTTTAGTGTTTCACATGCTGTTGCAAATAAATGTTTCAATACCTTAGGGTCCTATTATGCTCACTGAAGCTATTCAATTTAAATGACCCTGAAACAAGATAAAGTATGATAGTATACTACACTTTAGTAAATTGGTATACTATACTAAACTATAACAGTCAGTGCTCTGGTAATAGTCATATATGAGTTCCACCACTGTAACACAAAATAAATAAATCACGGACCCCTGGCAATATTTCACTTGAACCCCTTAACCTAATGAGGACACAGGATGGATAGTCAAGTCAGATAAGCTTTTATTGTCATTTCAACCATATGCAGTTCAGTACACAGTGAAATGAGACAATGTTCCTGCAGGACCAAGGTGCTACATACATACAACATAAATTAACAACAATAAACTAACTAGCTAACTAAGACACCTTATTAACTGACTAGCTAAGACAAAACAAATGAACACCTTAAATTAACAAAACTATCTACAGTGAAACCTCGGATTGCGAGTAACGCTGTTTGCGAGTGTTCCGCAAGACGAGCAAAGATTTTTTAATAAATTTTGACTTGGAAAATGAACAAGTCTTGGTTTACGAGTACAGAATATCATGTATCATGCATGCGCTTCTTGTTCACGTGATCACAACTGAGCCAACGGTTTTTCTCTCTCTTGCGCTGCGGAATTGTGGGTAAATCGTCTCCCCTGCTGGTGAACTGATGATGGAGTCATGGGCATCCAAGGTTCATTAATCCACATCCAAAGCAAAGACTAGCCTGTTTGGGTAAATCCAACAATAGAGCTAATATAGTACAATTTGCTGAAAAGTGGTATTTCTGGCGATGATAGGAAGGTGTCATAACCCACAGTGCATCACAGCTTGCTGGGCCTGGTGCTGCGTAGTCACAGACTGGTCAAAGTGCACATGCTGACCCCTGCCCACTGCTGAAAGCTCCTACAATTGACACATTCCCCAGAATCTTAATCTGATTGAGTCCTAATCAATCTGTGGGTTGTGCTGGACTAACAACATGATCAGGGTAGCTCAGTGGTTAAGACATTGGATTATGGCTCGGAAGGTCCCATGACCATCAAGTTGTCCCTGTCGTGCCCTTGAGCAAGGTCTTTAACCCTCAACTGCTCAGATGTATAATGAGACAAGATGTAAGTCGCTCTGGATAAGGGCGTCTGCCAAATGTCTAAATGTAAATGTGATCCATGAATACCCAACCTTGCAACTTACAGGACTAAAAAGATCTGCAGCACCTTGGTGCCAGATACCCCAACACATCTCAAAGGTCTTGTGGACTCCACGCCTTGATGGTTCAGAGTTGTTTTAGTGACACAAGATGGACCTACAAAGTATTAGGCAGGTGATTTTATTGTTATGGCTGATCGGTGTATATAATACAAACTATTAAATAGTCTTCCACTTATATATATAGTATTATATTAGTACACTTGAGAATATTTTGCTAAAAAAAAAAAGTGAAATTGTCCCTATGAATGGAGAATTTTTGGATACTCTGTAGTATGAATTATACAAGAAACATAAATATTTGTTTGAATAGACTATATAAATAACTTGAGTCTTTTATCATTTACCGTATGAGATATTACTAATGTAATCTAATCATTAACCACAGTGTCTTGAACTCATACACTGAAAATGAGAGTTTACCCTGCGTACTCATATCGTAAATGAAATCATGAAACACTCAGGACGAGGCACCGTGACTTAGCGACAAAAACGGAAATTAAACTTCTTAGGGAGCAGATTGAATTAATGTCGTGCAGAATACGCAACAAAATTCGATCTGTTGTAGCGAGCAACTCTATCCGTTGTGTCACTGTCAGGTTGTGTTATAATCACTAGCTCCCTAACGTCTTTATCTGTGTGTGCAGAAATTCAAAGAGTACCTGAACGGAAGTAACCTCATCATTAAACTGCAGGCCAAGCACGACCTCCTGAAGCAGACGCTGGGGGAAGGTGAGTGCTTGCATAACGAGTGCCAAATGCCAAGTGTCAGACCTTGTGCAAAGGTCTCTCATTGTGACTTTGGTCGCTGCAGGATAACGTCAAATTAAGATCGTATCATCGAGAGAAAGCCAGCGCTTTAATGAAGAGTGTCGGTAAAAGGCTTTCTCTCACGGCTGGTCTTTAAAGACTGTTTGTCGTTTAAATGGGTGATTAAAGCTTGTCTTCAGGTCCTTATTCTCATCTGCTTACTTTATTTTCAGGGTAGTTAGGGAAGGGTTAATATGGCGGGTAATGCGGTGTAAGTGCAAAACATGGTAACAAAACAAAAATTTGAGAGCAAATCAGGTATAATACAGCAACAAAACCTAAACCACATCAGTAATTTAAAAAACCCATTCAGTTCTATTCTCTTTTATTTTTATAGCACTTTGAACAATGTATTTTGTAATTAATGGGTCACCGTAGCATAAAGAAAAAGTGCTCTTTTTTCCAATCGCCATAGAGAGAAACCCTCGCCTTGATTTTTTTTTCAGCTCGATTATAGGCAGTTTGCACCCAATCAATCAGCATGAGCATTTGGGCAGCTGCTGGTGCGCTGTGTCTTAATCTAATGGCGACACAGTGTGGGAGAACCCAGCTGAGACCTGCTATGCGTATGGATGTTTCCAGACAAATATGCCCCCCTGCTACCCAGCAGCCCGACAGTCAATTACGCCAAATCAAACCAGGCGGGGAGGGCTAGACGTCTGGGTCCTGTGTGTGTCTGTGTGTGTGTGTGTGTGTGACATATGGAGGCTGCAGGTACAACTCCTGTTTTTAATTATTCACCTAATTGATCGTAGATGCATTAGCTGATCTGGCTTACTAGGTGCACTCAGCTGTACTGATGTTTTCACAGTTGATGAGGTAAACGCCAGCTGGTTTCACCACCATGTCCATGGACAGAAGCAAAAGTCTAAAAGCTACCTTGGCCATGCTCCAGCAATCTGAAAAATAGATTGATGTTTTAAATCGGCCTCCTTTCCACCAACAACTCCTCAACCACTTTTCCTCCTTGGCTGGCATTCTCTGAAAAAACCACTCCAATAAAAATTCACAGCAAACCTGCAGATTGTTAGAGGTAGAATTATTTGGAGCAAACCTATCCGAGTCGGTCTCTTAGAGCTTTCTTGGCTATGGAATTACATGAAGAGAACATTAACTGGTGGATGGGGCCAGACACTTTATAAAGAGAGTATTATTGTGGTACGTCGGCCAAACTATTTCTCTGGAAAAGAACTGACAGGAAATGCACTCTTTCTTCACACAAATGCTTTACAGCATTTTTTTTTTGTCAAAAGAATAAAGATCCTTTCCATTTCATTTTTATTTCATACAGCGCAATGGTGGTTATACCTTGACATAAATATAATGACCTAGACCATGCTTATTTAAAGCGATTGCTCAACACTTGTTCTTTTTAAATCTTTGATGCATTTTATGGTCATGGATTCATTTATAGATAGTCCCTTGTGTACTATTGTTCAGTCATTGGAAGCACTCTCTTTTTCATTTGCATAATTTTTGTACAGTGATAGCCACATTGTGGTGGCTGTCTGAGTTCCTTTCACATTACCATATTTTAGACAAATAGCTTAATGCGCCGTCACATGCAACACAGTTAATTGACCACAGACACCCACACGCAGACGTTCCCGTTTCTCACCCTCGCGAGTCGTCTAGCACCCCACAGGGATCCGCTAAGGTTTCTACAGCGACCGCAGCACTCCTTTGTCTGAGTATCAGAGCTGTGGTTCACCCATTCATTCTTCTCTCAATAGACTGGGTCACTTTCACTAAAGCCCCACACCCAATCCATCAAAACAATACAGCTGAAAGCACAAGGTTGTACAATAGTTCTGATCCTTTTTTCGTCCTTTGCAGGAGAAAGGGCTGAATGTGGAACGACAAGGTAAGACCTTTAGAAAAATGAGTTTTTTGGAGAATTTGTCCTGATTAAAGTTACACTTTATGTGATTGTCCAGACATGAAAGTGTTAAGCACTGAATAATCAAGTTTTACAGGCAAAAATGGTTTCTCCAGGTTTGCCAATTTTCATTTTATTATGAAAATTAAAGCACTAATATTGATGTGTACCGCTGTTTAACTGCCAATTTAAGCTGCTTACAGTGTGTAGCTTGCACTGTGCTGTGCAGTAATGACAGCCCCCTGATGCCTAAACTAAACTCAGTCCATTATTCACTGCTAAATGATAACAGACCATTAAGTACAAATCATGACTGTAATACAAAATGATCCTATCTAGGTTAAGAAATAATGAGAAAATGTTGTGATTAAAGAAAATAAAAAATCTGGTTTCCATTTAATATTTAAATGTATTAGGCAAAACTTCAAGTTCATGATTTTGGTCTAACTGCAGAAGTAATTTGCTCTAAAGAGAAAAATCGGTTGTGAAAATTGGTTTAAAAAATACTACACTTCAAAAGATAATGCTTTTTCATGAAAAAGTCCTTCTTAGTCAATTTGTGTTGTCATTCAGCTGAACAAACAATCCCAAACAAGTCAGCGACAAAGAAAGAAATAGAAGGAAAGGCAAATATTTATTTTCATCGGCCCCTAGACTGACTTACCGCACAGCGGTCGAACAGGACTTGTCCCCAAGCTGTCACGGGCAGATTCAATGTTCTAGCCGAGTAGAGGTGGAAAAGCTGTGCCAGTCTTTGCGAGAGAGAATAAAGCGTCCTCTGGCAAGCAGATGTCAACCACCATCTGTGCACTTGCTCATGAAAACCTGCCCAAACTGCTGAGCAAAGTGCCATGTCCAAGCGACGGGCATTTACTGTTCAACAGCTACGACATCAGACCATTAACTATTTCTGAAAAGTTTCTCGTGAGCTTCTTTTCATATGTTGACATTCATGGATGTGTGGGATTCTTTTCATGTTCTGCTTCTGTACTTATTCTAATGTAGTTAATTACTGTTTCTATAGTTACAACTTAACAGCGCTTCATACAGTATGAAGGCTGCTCTTAATACACGTGTTGAAAGTGTGTACAACTGTCAGTGTGGTGACATTTTCTGTTTGGAGATGTTTAGCCTTCTAAAAGTCTCTCTGGGGAGCTTTAACAGTCACAGGGGAAGCTGGAACTTTAGGTTTGAAGACAAAAGTGTTCAGTCTAGACAACTTTTAGATAACTGTGCAGTTATTTGGTAACACAGTAAAAAAAACTATCTATTAAAAGGGATAGTTTTGTGTTTTTTCAAGTCAGTCTTAAATTTAAAATCCAGGCGCATATACAGTGAGTACATTACCCTTGTCCTTGGCTCTTATACATTTTTCTGCTCTGCACAGTCCAAAAAGATATCAAGTTGGTATCTCCCAAAGTTACAGTGCATTACAGTGTACACATTAAATTCTTTTTTATTTGCCCGGAGCTAGCATGGCTGACTGGAACTAGGGATAAGATAAAAGTTTGGAACTAGGGATAAGATAAAAGCACCTCAATTTTGATTTAAGACAGAGTTAAAAAAATATATATATATCTATATATATCCTTTTAACTCTAAAAAGAGAGATGCTTTTGAGAGAAATAATGTTTTTAGAACTTTTTTAATGAATTAATGTCTTTCTAGGACTTTCAACAATAAACATGACTAAAAATTGTGCAGTATTAGTTGTTAATAACCAAAAGGTTGTCTTATAACTGCTGTTATAATAAAAACTGTTTGGGATTTGCACAAATAAATGCAGTCTGAAACTATTTTTTTGTAGTTTAAATAAGATTTTCTTAGAAAGAAAAAGTCCATATAAGGAATGACCTGTGTACATTATAACTCTGATGGTCAACATTAAAGAATAATTTCCAGACCTAAACGTAAAACCACCAGCATGTGCAGTTTTCCCAGCATTTCCAGCTAAGTGCAGCTCAGTGTGGTATTATACAGTATCAGGTTGTGTGGGCTGTCACAATTCTAAAGACATAATTAAGCCTTCATAGCACAGAATGTGTTTCTGTAGGAGGGTGCTGTAAAAGCCACTTAACTTGTGGAACACAAATCTTTTTTACAGTAAGTATGTGGCTAATTAAAGGTCATGAATGAAATCATAATTATTTTTCACTAAGGTGAAAAACACTGTCATTGATTTAAATGTTATTAACTACTGAACATTTTCTCATATCTTTATCAATTTTGTAGATTTTAAGAGTAGACTTTTGATTTTGCACTGCATGATGTAAAATGTCATCACGTGGTGTTGTGTGTATGTGTGTGCGTATGTTTTTTTTTTTTTTTTTGTTCCTCCTTGCCGTATCCATTTCCCAGACCTCCTACCCTACCCCCGAAACCACAGAAACTACGGAAAGCCCGGCCACGCTCCGTCTATAATCATAAGCTGTTTAACGGAAATATGGAGACCTTCATTAAGGTACCATGTTGTTATCGACAGCACTCTCTACTGGAATGGAGGGCTGACTGTGGCACGCAGGCTGTTTATCCTCTGTTTCTTAGCACTCGCTAGCTCCCTCCCTTTGTGCCTTCCTGTAACTCACGCCTCCTTCTTCTCCTGGCAGTTGAGATGCAGATAGTAAGGGTGGCTGTTCACACATGAAAAACCAGTAGACACACAGAAATGACCATGTTTTTGTTTGTTTGTTTGTTTGGGCGATGGGATTAGCTGTGTTTATATGATAGCTGTGCCACCCTGTGCTGCATCCTGAGCCGTTCTAGCAACCACTCTAAGACTCGGGACGACAGAGTCGTCTCCATGGCGATCCTGTCGTCCCTTCCTAATCTGTGATTGTCTTGCTTTTCTCACCCCTCTGCTCCTCTCGCCACTGCTTTCTGTCCTAGGGGAAGAAGGAATACCCGTATTCGCCACCAGGTACATTAGCACAGAGCAAAGACAAAAGTTTCATTTTGGTTTCTTATGCTGCAGGTGAACAAATATATAGTCTCACTTGTTTAATCAGAAGTGAGCTCAGTAACGAGTGTACTTTTTGTTCATTTTCTAAGCAAAAAAAAAAGCAATACATGCCACTGTTGCCTATGAGGCTATAAATCATTAGTCGTAAATCAAGGCCTGCCAATATTCCTGTGACTCTGTGATTCCAATATGGAAATATAAGTAGCTATAAATGCGGTAAGCACAAGAGCCTGGAAAATTTAGCTATCACTGTAGAGACCAAACATCCTCATTATTATTGAAAAGATTGGAATTACTTATTAGCAGACCACGACAAATGCCTGCTGAGAACAAAGTGATGTATCACATTTTGCAAAACCTCTCTCTCTCTCTCTCTCTCTCTCTCTCTGTCTCACACACACATCTTTATGGTATATTACTTGTGCAGCCTATTACAGAAAATCAATATCACTAATCTTACCCACAACAACTCTTGTCAGCATTGTTTTTTATAATCACAAGGATGTTTGGTCTCTGTACACTCACAAACGAGCTTAATAAATTAATTACATTTATGCAGCTACCAGGATTATGATAGCTATGTCTACAAGGTCTGAATGCATACCTCTGTTATTGCTTTAATTTCACCTTTAATACAAATTGAATTATTTCAGAAAGGCAATATACATCTCCTAATAGTCTCTGAGAACAGGTTTTGTTTCACCACAATAATGTAAAAAAAAATTTTACCCCCTAAACTCATTTCAGAATAAAGAAAGACATAAATAATCCTGGAAAGTCATAGGTTTACTGGTTGACCTAGACATATGATTTACGTATAACCCTATGTTTTTGTTTTTTTAGAGGTTTTACTCAGTTTCTTTTTTGTTGTTGTTCATTTAGTACATTTTTCATTTTGCATCAGCTTTTTCTGGCAATAAATATAAAAACAAAAAGGCTTCATAGTTTATTCCTTCCACCTGGATTTTAAAACAGTATCCAGTAAAACAGTAAATAGTTAAAAAAAAAAAATTCTCACTGGCATATAAACAGAATGAACAAAAAGTACACAGACCTTTTTTTTTTTTGACCTCAGATATAAATATTTTTGACATACACTTTAATTGGAAGTAAACAGTTGTTGAGAACAGATGTGCCTAATGTGCTGTTCTTCGCTAATATTATTCTGCATGCTTTAAACCCTAAAATTTTAATTGTTATACCATATCTTCACATTCTATACTTCAATTTTTAAATGTATTTAAATAAAATTACTGCAAACTTACAGAGCTTACACGTTTATGCATGCAAACATTCAGTACATACATGCATACATACATACACACATACATGCATACATACAAACATACAAGCATATGCACATACATACACACATATGTACATACATACATACATGCATACATACAAACATACAAGCATGCAAGCATATGCAAATACATACACACATACGTACAAACATACAAGTATATGCGCATACATTCTGTACGTACAATAGTTATAAAGTCTACACAATCCTTGTTAAAATTTCAGGTTTTTATTAATTATGTAAAAATAGAAGTTACAATTTACACTTTTAATGTGATATAGCTTAGCACAAACATCAAGTGTTTTTTATTTTTATTTTTTATAAATAATATAAAATGTAATTAACTGCCCTGGCTGCCGAGGTGCATGCAAACTTTTAAAATGGGGCATGTGAACCTGCTCTGAAATCATCGATCAAAGTAAAAAGTATAAAAAGTAGTTCCATGGTGAAGCATAGTGGTGGCAGCATCACATCATAGAATCTTCTGCTTGGATTGGGCCAATCTGTTTTAGTATAAAAGCTACAGGGTGGTTTAAGACAGCTGAAGATTTAAAAAAAAATTATAATAATAATCACCTACTAGCAAAAAAACAAACCACAAATCAAAGTCAACAAAGGAATGACTTCAGAAGGAAAAGACCATTGGTTTGTTATGGTTCATTCAGGTTCCTGAACTAATTCCTTATTAGTATTAAAATGGCTTGAAGAGGACTGGAGATCTGGATTATTTTTTACATGGAAAATCAAGATTTATTTGATTTTCAAATAAATCTTGTCAAAAAGACAGCAATCACTGCTTTAATTAAGTTTTTTAAATACCTTTCCTTTTATCACATATCACATTATCAGTGGGAAAAAAAAGATTTGAAATGACTTATATAGGTTTAATTAGGTTGGGTTGAATTCAATCATTAAAAATGAAGTTGCTCAGGATATCTACTAGCATTTTTTCAACAATTTTTTACAGACATATCATTTAATTTATAATTCACTATATCACAATTCCAGTGGGTCAGAAGATAACATACTCTCAATTAACTGTGCCTTTAAACAGCTTGGAAAATTCTTGAAAATTGTGTCCTGGCTCTAGAAGCTTCTGATAGGCTAATTGATTATATCATTTGAATCAGTTGTTGGTGTACCTGTGGATGTACTTTATGGCAACGTCAACTTCAGTGCCTTTTGGTTTGACATCATGGAAGAAAAACAAAAGAAATCAGTCAAGACCTCAGAAAAAATACCCTGCTGACTTTCTCTAGTCTGGATCCATCCTTGAGAGCAATTTCCACATGCCTGAAGGTACAATGTTCATCGGTACAAGCAATACTACACTGAGTATAAACACAGAACCACATAGCCATCATATCATTCAGGAAGGAGACACAAAAAGTATAAATCAATCCCAGAACAACAGCAAAGCATCTTGTAAAGAGACCGGTGAAAACAGGTATAAATATATCCACAGTAAAATCAGAAAGATATTAATATATTCTGAAAGGCTGGTCAGCAAGAAACCATTGCTCCAATACAGCCATAAAACTCAGATTATAGTTTATAGCTTCACAAGGGCCAGAAATCTTACTTTTTGGAGAAATGTGCTCTGGTCTGATGAAACAAAACCTAAACTGCTTGGCCATAATTACCATTATTATCTAGAGGAAAAAGGGGAGACTACCATCCCAACTGTCAAGCACAGGGGTGGCAGCATCATATTATGTTGTGCTTTGCTCCTGGACTTCACAAAATCCTTGCATCTTGAGGAAAGTATATTATGTGGATATGTTTGGAAATAGGTCTTCTAAATGGATACTTTCCAAGTTGTGTAAAAAAAAAAGTCTTAGAGACAATAAACTCAGTGTATTGGAGTGGCCCTGATCTCAATCCAATAGAAATTCTATGGGCAGAGCTGAAAAAGCATGTGGGAACAAGGAGATCTACAAACCTGACCAGTTCTTGCCTCCCTACACCGGTTCTGTCAGATGAAAGTGTCTTACATAGTAACTTATTATAAGAAGCATGTGGAAGGCTACCCAAAACATTTGACCCAAGTTAAACAATTTAAAGTCAACAGTACCTAAAACTAATTGAGTGTATGTAAACTTCTGACCCACTGAGAATGGGGTGAAAGACATATAAGCTAAAATAAATCTTTCTTGCTATTATTATTGACATTTCACATTCTTGAAATAAAGCAGTGCTCCTAAGGCAGGGAATGTTTATTAGGATTAAATGTCAGGAATTGTAAAAAAAAAAAAAAAAGAGTTTAATTGTATTTGGCTACGGTGTGTTAACTTTATTAGATCACAAATATCTGCAGTTTTACTAGGGGTGTGCAGACTTTTTATATCTGCTGTATTTCTTCTATTAAGCAAGTACTTCCATTCAAATGAAGACTTAATATCATCAATCATAAGCCATGAATGAATAATTCTGTGTTTTATTTTTTATTTTTTCCTTTGTATTCAGGATTCAGGTCAGCCCATTCCTCTTGTTGTGGAAAGCTGCATTCGCTACATCAATCTGTACGGTAAGCACTCTAGATCGAGGTTTGATGTGCACTGCTTAGAAGCTCTTATTAGCTCATTTTTATTATAAAGACAGTTATATTATCATTTCTGGAGAGTGCTATGCACACTAAACAGTAGGGTGGAGGACATATAGATTTACTGCAGATGCTAATTCGCATCGCAAAGTTTTGCGATTGTTGGAAGCTTTATAGTGAGACAGTTCTCTAAATGTGTGCCATCTGTTGAAGAGTGGGTGAGATAAAGTCAGTGGAGGATGGCATTTCCACTGTTGGTATTTGCAGTGAAAGTGGAGTCAGTGGTATTGATTGATAAGGACATAGAAAGCCATTTTTTGTTGGTTTATATGAGACATTTTGTGTATTGATTTTTTTATTTTATTTTTTTGGTTTCTGGAGTATAATAGGTTTTACAATAAAAACAACAACCATGCATTAATATAATACTGTGATTTATGTCATGGTATTTAGACTACTGTACATTGAGATGCAGCCAGCAGTGTTTCAGATCATTCTGGTCCATGCTTATGATTGTGCCATGATGAGTTTTTAATAGCACCTCCGAGATTTATTGCCACTGCTAATTTCTGATGGTCCTAAATCTGAACTTTTATTTGTTATTAATCAGTTTCCTTTGGGTAATAAAAAGGCGGGCAGTATTGATGTAAGTAAATTAGATGACATATTATGGTCTAAATACTGGGCAGCAGTAAAGCTGGACAGCTGTCCTATTTATTGCATCTCCCAGTTGCAAAATAACCTCGACTAAGTTTTCTATAGGCATTTGTGTGTGATAGATCATCCTCTCAGGACATGTTCACACATCTTCACACACAACAACATGAGCAGACCACCACAGTCTCCCTGTTTCATCCCAGACTTATTCACTCTCTTGTGACATGGACCTATGAGTCAGATAACCATCTTTATTTCATTTCCTTGATCAGATTACATCGTCCGTCCACGTTCCTCTCTCTGACACATCATGTCTGCGCTGGTCTAGTGGCATTCCATATCTAATGAAATCTTAGAAACTGATCAGATTTGCTTTCTTATAAACCACATGAACCTCAAAAGCAAGGGACATCTTTCTCATGGACCAGAAAGACATTTTACAGGCATATTGCAATTTCCTCCTTTGTGTTATGCATTTTCAGAAGGAAAGTCACATGCCTTGACTGGTGTCCTTCTTTTTTTTTTTTTTTTGCGTTCTATTTCAGGTCTGCAGCAGCAAGGGATATTCCGAGTTCCTGGATCTCAGGTTGAAGTCAACGATATTAAAAATTCATTTGAGAGAGGTGGGTATGTAGAGGAGGAACCATAACTGTTTTTAAATTGCTTTTCTTTCTTTAACTCCTTAGCCCATGTCAGAAAAGATTAGATTTTTTTATCAAAGATGTATAAAGAGTAAACAAATTGCATATTATATTGCTTGATACAAGGCTCTGGATTCAATACCTCTGCAAATCATGTGTGTACATTGAGCAGAATTTGAACACACTCATACATTACTCTGTGTATAATAAAACTTAACCAAAAATGCATTCTCTCTAAAAAGGGTAGCTTCCTTTTTTATCTCAAGAAGAGGCTGCAGGGGTTAAAAAAAACTCTGTAGTGCTCATCCTACTACTTAAAGATCCCAAGTTCAAATCCATGGTTTGCATAAGATGTCAATAGGCAATGATTTTTATTTGATTTTATTTGAAATTGAATTTAAGGTGTATATATTCTTGCACCCCTATAAAGAAGACATTTATGAACCTTCACACATCTTGTTGTTCATTATACATTTATTTATTCAGAGCACTCTTCCCATGCACAACATAAATGAATAAACCACAGGAAGCTGCCATTGAGCATCCTCTGTGCTAGTATAGCTCCATGAATTATGAACACGCTTGGTGTTCCCTCTTTTAGGTGAAGACCCACTTATTGACGATCAGAGTGATCATGACATAAACTCTGTGGCTGGGGTTCTGAAGTTGTACTTCAGAGGCTTGGAGAATCCTCTCTTCTCCAAGGAACGCTTCCTGGACTTCATCTCCACTATTAGTGAGTGTGATAGATGCTTGCTTGTCTTCAGTGTCACTTTAATTTAACTGAATGATGATTAAGGAAATTAAATGGATCAAAACATTCTTTGTGGATTAGAATAAGGGGGCTTTCAAAGATAATCAAAGGGCTTTTGTCAAGAAGTTCATAAGAGTCTACTAGGGTGCATCGTGGTGGTGTAAAAAAATAAATATTATATAATACATTTTGAGACACTGTAGCAGTTCTAAAGTTATTTGAAAGTGCAGTTTGTAGGTGGTTTGTAGACCTAGTATGTGGTTTGTGCCTCTTAATAATGGATTGTAAAATTAAAATATATATTCCCAGTTTCCAACACAGTAAATTGCAAAATATTAAGCTCTAATAGATACTAGACTGCATATGGTGATGTTTATTATTAAAATGTCTAGCAGATTTGTAATGATTTCTGCAGTCATAGGTATCCAGGTTGGAGATAACGTGAGAAATCATAGCGGTTCCTAACAAGTCTTAAGATTAAGAATCAATTATTTGTTACATATACCTTACAGCATGTCAAATTATTATTATTTTTTTTTACATATCCTGGTTAGGAAGCTGGGGTCAGAGCAGATAAGGTTGCATTGCTTAGCTTGGCATAGCTAGAGCTTGAACCCCGACCTTCCAGAGCCTTAACTGTTTGAGCAGCCCCTGCCAATTCATTGACCGTTCATAGCAAATTGTAAGGTGTAGGTAAATTGTTGGTAAATGATATAAGTTCGTAGACAGGTTATGATTTTTCAGGTTGAGCTTGGTATGTTAAGAAGCAGAGTCATGGGTGATCACATAATCTTAAGTACATCGTAACCAGCCAAGTCATAGGTGATTTAAGGCATGACACGTCACAAGGTATAGCAATATGCTCAAGCTAAAACTTTGGGAATTTGTGAAAGCCCCCTCATTGATTGGTAAAGTGATTCTATAATACAGATAAGATGCCTGAGAAATATTTCTGTGTTCATTTCAGAGCTTGAGTCATCTGCGGAAAGAGTCCACCACCTTCAGCAGATCATTGTCACTCTTCCACGCACCATCATCATCGTCATGAGATACCTGTTTGCATTCCTCAATCAGTGAGTCTGAGGTTTCCAGTTTCTTGACATAACGGTATAATTGCAATAAGAGACTGAGTGTGTGATTAGTTTCACACATGTCTCTGGGTTTGTATTGTATGTACACTGCTGCATAGTAAATCAGCAGGTGTATGAATAACTGCAGTCAAACACACAGGCATTCATTATATTTAGAGCTATTTAACAGCCCCTACTGTTTATGCCCTATTCATTGCTGTGTCTGGCTGTCTGCAGTACTTTAGAAGTTATTTATGCCAACGAAAAGCCATTGCTCTCTGCTGCACTATACCTGTCTTGTTTTATTATTCTATTATTAATGCTTCTGCTCACCCCTTTTCCCCCGCAGAACAAAAAATTCCGTTTTACATCCTGAAGTTTTATCTCGACAGCTTCTTTATTTATGTGTTTTTTTTACAGTACTGGGCCTACAGCGTTTTCAGCTTTCGTACAATTAAGTCCCTGTTTTCAGCAGTGTTTGGTTAAAGCCGTGTCTGGATGCAGTGAAAAGTCACTGTAGAATCGAATTGAGGGAAATATACCTCAATTGTCAGCTAATAGAAAGATTAATGTCAATATATCTTACCTTATCCAGCCTCTGTTGTTCTTGAATCTTAGAGACTTACGCCTAACCTTGTTCTCATATCCCCAAAGCAAGAGCTTGTAAATTTCTGCACAGCGGCGCACTAAATCCAGACAAAATTATCACCTGGAAATTGGGGCTAAGTGCGGATTGTTAACTTGTCTGTCAGAGGAAATGTAGCAGCACAGACATTGTAATATGAACATGTCAGACAATGTTAGAACACCTGCTTTGTGATTCATAATTGTATTTCTGCAGATCAGAAGGGAAACTGGATAACATACTAAAGACAGGGCTAGGGGTTAAAGGGCAGCTGTAGTGTTTTGCAAACTAGTGTCTGTCCAGCAGATCTGTAGCGCATTAAGAACTCATCAGAACTCATTTCAAATGGATGGCTACTGTAAGTGCAATTGTTGTATTCTGCCAGTGAATGTTTTAATTAACAAGAATTACACTCTCTACAACGTGAAATTAATGCTAAGGATGAATAACCAGACTGTATGTACATAGTTACATGTAAAATTTCTCTGGTTTTGTGATGTACATGTGATGGAACCTGAAAAACTCCCATGTTCTCTGTAAGCAGTGTTAACATTGTTGGTTTGGTAGAACCATAAAATCTTCCATGTGACACACTGGTCGAATCTTATATAAAACTAGAGGTTTTTGCTAAAGGTATTGTGAATCCCTTCACAAATTAATTCTGAGAAACATTCTACACACTTACTGACTGAACGATTCATCAACTGCTTTACAATCCAGTCCACAGGATTTCAGAAACAGTATGCGACCAAAATGTACGGTACTGAAACTCTCGCATCTTGGTCGCGCATTTGCAGACTGTTCAATGTAACTCTTTATTGAGAAGTATATACTGTAATTTTACTTCAAATTCTAGACTTTCTACTGTCATCAATTCCCAGGCATTCATTTTTTTATTGGTTGTGTCTGCCTAAAAGCCTGTTTAATTTCCCAACATTATGGTGCTGTTTCAAACCTTTTATCTTTTGCTACTACTGGAGCTTTCGAAATGCTCTGTATGTCCAGAAAATTATTTATAGACACATTTCTCTGCATGTATCTGTTCCTTCACCCCACTACCACCAGTCTGTCGCAGTACAGTGATGAGAATATGATGGATCCCTACAACCTGGCCATCTGCTTCGGCCCTACTCTGATGCCCATTCCGGATGGCCAGGACCCTGTGGCCTGCCAGGCCCACGTTAACGAAGTCATCAAGACCATCATCATCCACAGTGAGGTTATCTTCCCAAGCCACCGGGAACTTGAGGGCCCTGTTTATGAGAAATGCATGACTGGAGGAGAAGAGTACTGGTAAGTTGTTGAGTGTGTCTTAGTGAATTTGTATCATGATATTGTCACATTTATAGACAGTAATGACTGTATCAGGACAAACAAATCAATAGTGCCAAACAGATCATGCATCTAAGACATTAGTTCTTGTCTTTTTTTTATTTGTAGTTAATAGTGTTGAATCTTGGATTGCGAGCATAATTCGTTCCAGAAGCGTGCTTGTAATCCAAAGCATTCAAGCCAAGTCAAGTCAAGTCAAGTAGGCTTTTATTGTCATTTCAACGATTTCTGTACACAATGGAACGAAACGGCGTTCCTCCAGGACCAAGGTGCAACATAAATTAACAGACACTAACTAGCTAACTAGAACACCTAATTAGCTAACTATCTAAGACAAACCAAATTTACACCATAAATTATAAAAAAATAAAAATAAAAACCATTCTAAAGTACTATACAAAAGACAAAAAATAACACAAGATCCATCAGTCCAGACTTTTCTCGTAATTTGAGACCAGAGGGGGGGCGGCAACTTTGTAGGACAACTTTCTCACACACACACACACACACACACAACCCAGTTTTCCGTCAAAGACTCTCACTCACACAAGCACGCATACACACGCATACACACACAAACACACACGCACAAATTGTGCATTTTGCATGGAGTGTGAGAGAAAACTACATTGCAAATCTTTTTTTATGGATTTAAATAGAGTTTGCCAGATCTAAAATATTGTTAAAAGAGAATATTAAGTATAACTACATGAAATCATTCCCTCCACTCCAGAGTTCCTATGAAGAATTTTACTGTAAAATGAGATAAATACCATTTTTATAATTTGGCCCATTTTAAGAAAACAATATTCTCTTCAGACACATAAGACTGTCTATGACAAAACTCTAATCAAATACTGCTACATATCCTTCATTGCGAAGTTTTTTTTTAGCAAAAAGTGACAGTAAGTAAACATGTTACATAGCAAACCGTGACACATTCACAAAGAGACAGTCTTTTTTAAGTGCAAACTGACAGCAGCGCAAAACAGTGTCTGCCATTAATGAACCAAATGCATTTGGTGAAGTTCGGAGAATGTTGAAATCAAGAAAAAAAAGACAATTACAGAAAGACTAGACAGACTATAGATGTGCTAATAATGATTTGCTGATGATGAAAGTGCTGATCATGCATTATGAACTGAAGTTTGTATTGATTATAATGTTTCTTATAATATTTAACAACCTTTGTAATTAAAATGATTTTGTGCTCAACAACTCTCAATTTTTGGTCTAATTTGCCGCCAGTATGGCTCTCTACAAAAACACAGTCTGAGCATGAGTTTGATATATTTTTTTTTTTACATTTATTAGAACTCAACCAACACTTTAGTGATATTATATTAAATATTGCCGCAATCACAAGTGAACATTGTAACAATACACAACAATACACAACAATCACATTGTAACAAAACTAAGAGGTGGATTTAGAGCATTTTGCAAAATAGTTTAAACGTTTTATTGACATGACTTCAACAATAACATTAAAGACTCACATGGCAAAATAAAAACACTCTGTGACTCAAATAAACCATTATAAAATTACAGTAAATAATTCAAAGGTTCTGTGTCACAAACTAGTTTACAAGCAGTATAAAAACACCTGTTTTTTAAGTTTAATGTGTTTCCCCTGTAGGAGCCGAACATGAGGCTAATGGATACACACCAGCACAAACAGGCTCACAGTCAGAATGCTGAAATCTATATTATTTTGATTGTTGTGGTGGCAATAGGTGGTTGATTGCTGAGCTGTGTTCATGAAAAATATCTAGCCATTTTGTGTTCCCGGGAATCAGACATCTCTAGTGAAGCCAGTACATCACATGCTTTCAAAGCTTCGCTTAAACAGAGTAGAAAAATTATTTGAACATTTCTATCTGGGCTTTATTTGTGCCAGTATGCACTCAGCAGTACTAAATTGACTGAATTTTATCTTCCAAATGAAATGGTGATTTAATTAGGTTGTGTTATAAAAATACTCAAGGAATCCTAATGGTAGCTGAGGTGAAACACAAGCACTTTTTGTAAAGCTAGAAAGCAAGGGCTCGGTGTCAGCCAGACAACTGGGCAAATTGCATTTCTTAAATCTGATCTTTAGATTGACATCTGCATTCCAAAAGACAAACGTGAGTGTCTGTTATCTGTAGCCATATTTACTGTACCTGCATATTCACCTGGATTGTTATAGTAGCATGACAAGAGGATTTATGAGAAAGATATTATTATAAGTGCAAGTGTAACATGTACACGAAATATTTTAACATGGATTTTTCGCCTTCAATGCGGAGATTTCTGGAAAATACAAATCACTTTAATTTGATAGTGGAAATTTCTTTGTATTGACAACTGTGTGTGTGTGTGTGTGTGTGTGTGTGTGTGTGTGCATTTAGTGATAGCCCACACAGTGAACCAGGCACCATCGATGAGGCGGACAACGGAACTGAGCCACATACAAGTGATGACGGTACAGCAGGCACTTTTTATTTACCTATCGTCCTCTTTGTTTTTTTTATTTATCCTTCTGTCCACTTAGACAGTTGAAGTCTATCACGGGTATTTATTCATTTATCTCAATATATGTATTTATGTAAATTAAAAACCATAACACCCACACATGCTCCTTTCATATTTTAGTAAAATTTAAGATGTATTTCATCTCCAGGTTGACTTTGCTTTGAATTAAAATGTGTGTATTGTAGGTCCCTGGAATATTTGTTGCTCTTAATCGTAGTTAGATTGTTTTTTTAATTAGTGTTTATTATAAAATTATATTTTCTAAAAACTATTGTCTACAACATTACATGTTTTAAACCTAAATGTTAATATGAAATATTGTATTATTATTATTATATACTATATATAAAATCACTTTCATGAACAAATCGTAAGATGGATATCTATATACTGTAGATGTATTCCAACTTGTGTACTCCTGTTGTTTTTGTATTGCTGCTATTGTGCATATGGTGTTTGACTGACTCACCTCACAGCCATTACCACTGCTCTTCCATCATCAGACAGCAAGCGAGGCGTCTCATTGGCTGGCAGGCAGTGAGTCGATATCAAGCCAGACCTTAAATAGCTCTTGACTACTGAGTTTTTGAAAGAGCTTTAGATGAACTGGGCTTGATCGCTCTCATGCTCTCAACCTCCCTCTAGCCTCTGTGTCTGCTTTACACACTACTCTTTACAAATGCTAATCCGCTGTCAAGATTCTTGCTCAATGATTTTTCCAGGGTTTTAATCAATGAACATTGAGGAGAGAAGAACATTCCTTAACCAGCTTTTATTCATTGCATATTCTCGTTTCTCTCTCATAATCTGTGGCTTATTACTCTGCCTCATATCTCTGTGCTCCGGTTTTCTTCCTCTCCCTTCACTCTGGTTGATTAGAAAACAATTCTTGGTAGTGATGCATCACTGCCAGTTTTCAGGCAAGGAATGAATATAAGTGCATTTTTTGGTACTCATCAATGCCAAAACAAATAAACTTAAAGGATTTATTTTTCAGTCATAGTACTCACTCACTCACTCACTCGCTCTTCGTCTAAACCGCTTTATCGTTTATTCGGGGTCGTGGGGCACCTGGAGCCTGTCCCACGAGACTTAGGGCATGAGGTGGGGTACACCCTGAAAAGAGTGGCACACACACACTCATTTACACACTACGGGCAATTTGGGAGCGCCAATTATCCGAATCTGCATGTCTTTGGACTGTGGGAGGAAACCAGAGTACCCGGAGGAAATCCACCAAGCACGGGGAGTCCTAACCACTACACCTTATTGTGGTTAGATATTTATTTAATATTAATCAACCAGGGATGTCACAGAATGGTTTAAGACACCAGTGTCAGTATCAATGCATCCCTTGTTGTTTGGTCTTCAATTTCATGCTGTATTTCCTGACAGTCTCTACACATGTGAACGCCTCAAAACAGCTCATGGTACACAATCTAATCTGTATCTCTTCGTGGATTTAATCCACTATTCCAAAGTCAGCACAGGAAGCAAAGCTCCCTCCACAGCCCAGCCTCCTAATTCACATCTCATTCAGTGATTCAGTGGCTTTTGCTTGCCAGCAGGGATGCTTTCTCTCTCTCTCTCTCTCTCTCTTTCTCTCTCTCGCTCTTTCTCTCTCTCTTCTCTTTGTGCCAAAATGTGCTGAGAAACTACATTTTGAATTCACTATGCAGTATAATATGAATTTTAAAACATACCACTCTACTGTGGTCAGCACCTCAATATAAAAACCCTTCTCTGCCTTTTTACTTTTCTTAATAGCCCAGGTTTCCAGCACACTTGATAGACAGAGATTACTGTCAGGATATTACTTCTGCTCAAATGCACAGGGGATAAAGCAGCAGAGCTCGCCACACCTCTATCCCTCCATGCTCTGTCTGTAGGTAATTTCACCCCTGGCTGAAGCCCTTAATGAAACTGATTGGCTGGTTGAAGGAATATTCCCTACTGGGAAACTATTTATTTTTATGCATGTATTTAAGCACTCCTGACCCAGCTCTCCATCCGTGTCTGACAACGACACAGAGCTTGAAGAGGTAGAAGGGCAGCCTGCTGTCTGTTCAGAGTAATGACATGCAAACAGCATGAGGTGGCAATTTGCTAGGGTTTGGATAAAGCCTGTTCTCCACTTTGCATTTTGAGCACCTTGGTGAGATTGAAAGAGCTGAGGGTCATTTTTAAGTAGGGAATGAAATCGCATCCCCCAGCGAGTTTATATACACAAGGGCTTTTTTGATATTGTAATCTTTCATTAGAATCTCTTTTTCTTTTCTTCTCAAAAATATGACAAAGATTGTCAGTCACTTTTTGTTTTACTTTGTACTTTTTTGTCTATCTGTCTGTCTATCTATCAGTCTATTTATCTCTCTATCTAAATTCGACTATGCTTTTTTTTCTTCTTTTCTCAGAAGTGGAGCAGATAGAAGCAATCGCTAAATTCGACTATGTAGGCCGTACGCCACGAGAACTTTCCTTTAAGAAGGGAGCATCATTGCTGCTTTACCACAGAGCGTCTGAGGACTGGTGGGAAGGCAGACACAACGGAGTGGACGGTCTCATCCCTCATCAGTACATCGTAGTGCAGGATCTGTGAGTACAGCACATCCATCCACACACCACTCTATAGAGTTCAGAATGGTGAACAGAATAGAATAGAGTTGTGGACCATGAAGATCATTTGTCTTATACTTACTTCATCAAAGACATTTCAGGAAAACCTTTAAAACTGCAATTTTTATGGGTTGCCAGAACATTAGAAGGTCCCCAGCTTCGTAGTCTGTCTGTAAAAAATGTGAGGAAGTATATTTAAAATGTATTTTCTGTTGATCCTGGTTTCTCTTTAGGTTTTTCCTTGTAACCTCCACCTCTAGAGGTGCCAATGTCTACATTTTACCTGATACACCAGCCACTTGAAACCGATGCTTTTATGCTTTTTCAGTTAAAGCAAGGGTCAGACTGTGAGTAAAGTTCAGCTAGTAGAAAAAAACAGGTCACTAAAGGGGAGGCAACACAGGACATGATGATGTGCACTTGCTTCTCTCAGTTACTTTCTCTTCACACCAACTTCATTTAGATGAACGATGGCCTTTGAATTCACAAGTCTCAGTCTTGTGAGCCAGTAGAAACAAGTGGGTGGGAACTGTGGTCTCTTTACTAGACAATATAGAGGAGTGGGGTAGTGCTGCTATTTTTCCACTGGAGTTTTCTCTCTGCCTGCCTGTGAGCTTATGACTAATAAAGCTTAAACAATCACAATGAAATTTGAAAGCATGGTACAAATAAATTGTTTACATTACGTATTAGGTTCAGTGTAATACTAAGTCTACTGCATGATTCACATGCTGTTGCTTATTTCTCCTTCAGACCTTTTCACTTGTCTTTGACACTTAATTGGTTAAACTACTAAATAATGTCAGGTCCACCACATTGAATTTTAAATGAACCGTTTGAACCATGTTTCACCTTTAATTTAAGGGGGTTGAAAAATGTGTAGTATTAACCATTTAGGAATTACAGCTACCTTCAAACACAAACTCATAAATAATGGAACAAATGGCTGACAAGCAGTTGCATGTTGCTGTCTACTCAAACTCTCAATATGAGGTCCAAAGAGGTGTCTATACAAGTGAGGGAAGCCATCACAAGGCTGAAAATAGATTAAAAAAAATAAACCATCAGAGAGACAGAAAAAAACATTAGATATGGCAAATACAACAACAGTTTGAAACATTCTTAAAAAAAAGGAATTCAAAGCAAAAGGCCTGGGAGACCACGCAAGACAACTGAAGTGAATGACTGCAAAATTCTGTACATGATGAGGAAGAACCCTTTCACAATATTTACCCAAGTCAAGAACACTCTTGATGAGGTAGGCGTCATTGTCAAGTCTACAGTCAAGAGACGGCTTTATGAAGTAAATCATAACTAGGTATAAACGACTGGTAACGTTCAAGAACAGAAAGGCCAGTTTAGAATTTGCCAGATTCTTAGGACAGATAAAACCAATATTAACTTTTACCAAAGTGTTGGGAAGAGAAAGAGAAAGAGAGGAACAGCTCATGATCCAAAGCATACCACATCATCGGTCAAACATGATGGAGGCAGTGTTATGTATGGCTGCCAATGAAAGCGGTTCACTGTTGTTTTTGGATGACCTGACAGCTGATAAACATAGCAGGATGAATGCTGAAGTGTATAGGGCTATACTTCCTGCTCCGATTCAGCCACATGCTGCAGAACTGGTGATATGTCGCAAATATGTACCCAAAACATACAGTGAAAGCTACAAAAGAGTTTGTCAAGGCAAAGAAATGGGATATTCTTCACTGGCCAAGTCATGCACTTGATCTCAACCTACTGATGAAGAAGCCTGTAAATTCTGAGAAAGACCCGCAAACAAGAAGCAGCCATGACATGTCTCAGAAAAATAGTTTCATTTAATTTATAAAACTGTTTCAATGTAGTTAAAATAATAGATTTATTAGCTTAAGAACCAATAGTACACTAGAAAGGCCAGCCCATTTAGATCTTTGTTATTCAGAGAGAATGTTTACCTAAAGCAACAATTTCACTACAATGCAAGTTTTATAGAAAAAAATGCTGTAACACCGAATTATTTAGAAATGCATGCCGTAATTACAGCAATTTTCTCTATAAAACATGTTCCTTACATTGAAATACTAATAAAAGCATCTGTCAAATCATCTGTTTTTTGTATTGTAGGTTAAAAGTTCTGTCTCATGAGGGCGGCCAGTCTTGCCTGCAATTTCTCCAATAACATTTTTGAATCCCTTTCCATTTCTGCTGGCACCGAACAGCAATTAAAGGCTAGCCGGTTGAAATCAAGATTTGTGCCATGTGTGTGATCTTGGCCTTGTTGCCTGCTTTGTATGGTGTTGAATGGAGCCAATCAAGCCTGGATTCTGAGCCAGGTTAAGAAAAATTATAGGCCCTTACTAAGTGGGTGCTTTTAGTTGCGAGACATATTAGAATAAATACAGCTTAGCAGTCTAAAACGCTACTATGAATTAAATTTTCTCGGTAAACCAATTGGTTTTACTGAATTACCACAAAACTTTAAGCAGACTTCATTTCAGTATGTGCTCTCACTAATGTTGAACCCATCGCTCTGTCTTTGCCCTCTTGTCTCAGGGATGACGCCTTTTCTGATAATCTAAGTCAGAAGGCGGACAGCGAGGCAAGCAGTGGGCCACTGTTAGATGACAAGGCCTCATCCAAAAATGACCTCCATTCACCATGTGAGACAGCACCAGAGTATAACTTCAGTGCAATGATGGGCAGGTGAGACACAATACCACATCCTGTAGGTTTGCCGACTTCTGGAGTGTTGCTGATACTATTGATTTAGACAACAGGATATTCGCACAGTAAATAAAGTCATTATTATATTACAGAAATACAAATGTTTTTGTCCTGTGCCTGCAGCTTATGTGACTGTTTTTGTACGCATATTAACGGATGACAAATTAAAGGTTTTAAAAACAACCCAGGCACAAAATTGAACCAGTAACCCTGGAGCTGTAGAAGTATTAATACCCTGTACTCTAACCTGCAGAATATTTAAGAGTCATTAGAAACAGTTGAATTGTTTTGTGCGTGAAATTAACTGTGCGTGCGTTCTTGTTTTGAGGGTACGTTTGCGTTCGGATGGTGCTGCTATCCCACGGCGCCGCAGCGGGACAGAGAGCCATAGTCCTCCACGTGGTTCTGACACACCTCCTCGTGCAGCTGCATGTCCCAGCAGCCCCCATAAAGCCATGTTAAGCAGCAGGAGCCGCATGGAAAGTCCTGATAAGAGACGCCTGGGCACATTTGGCAGCGCCGGCACTATAAACTACCCTGAGAGAAAGGTGTATGGAGAGGGTCATCCACTGAGACCGAGCGCTGGTACACGCCATAGCAGCCTGGGAGACCATAAGAGCCTGGAGGCTGAGGCTTTAGCTGAGGTCAGGAAAGATCTGAGGTTTTTTACTGGATATGCATTTTAATCTGTGTGTAATTTAGTTTAAGAATAATTCCACTCATAAAAGCTTAATTGTGAAAAAGCTAGATTATTGGCATAAAATATATAGTTTTAATAAACGGTACTGTAAGTTGTGCCTGTTTGACCTTGTTGATAAAACATCTGTAGTTCTGATTCAAATATATATCATAACTGAATTTATAAAAACCCCTTAACATGTGACCATGAAACGAAGCAATTGAGCAGAAATGATTTGCCACGGAGTTATCTGTTTGTTTCAGCATCAGTTTAATTATGAGCACTAAGGCATGAGGCGCAGCTAATGATCTTTCAGCAGCTCAAGTTTGCACTTTAGCTAACGGAAAACACTGGCAGAGTTTATGTTTAACCCAGAATTGATGCCATTTTTGTGTATTAATTTTCATAAGAATTCTCAGTTCATTAATAGTTTATTGTGTAGGTGAGCGATGATAAATTCAGATGTGTGGTTTATTTATAGCTTAATGTTTGCATTGTTAGTGCCTGAGTGAATGTCTAGTCCCAATTATCTTGTCTGTCTTTGTATGTGCGCCTGTTTGCTTTAACACCTCTTATCATTACAGCTTTCATACAGCTGTGGAGTCCTAAGCCATTCCCCTCGGTGTGAATGAGGGAAGCTGAGCAGCGAGTTTTATAGCATATGAGGCCGGGCTGAGGCACTGTATACATGTCATAGATAAAGCACAGCAGTGACATATGGGACCCCAAGATAAAATTATGGCTGAGCTTAGCTCTGAGCAAAGCCAAAGCTCAAACCATGAAAATAAATCTGTTCTGCAACTGGTATTCCACAAAGCAGTGAATACATTACGAGGAAGTTGTTTAACGCTTTCTCAAATGTTTAAGACCTGTCAATAAACATAATTAACAATTAACAATTATATCCTCAAGAAAAACGAGGACATTT
This sequence comes from Clarias laeviceps, assembly GCA_030014305.1. NCBI lineage: Eukaryota > Metazoa > Chordata > Actinopteri > Siluriformes > Clariidae > Clarias > Clarias laeviceps. Next base: position 16,088,161 of record JAQMYJ010000037.1, read on the forward strand.
CTAACGACACTTTAATTATTAGTGGAAGCAACAACAACAAAACAACGCTTTTTCTTTCAGCCTGTCAGAACTGTGTGGGGTCACGTCACATTACGTAATGATTGACAGAGGCATCTGACTGGCGACATAAGCGATGGCAGCAGTGATGATAGCGCTAGAAAAATGTGAGCTTTGGTGCAGTCCCGTGTAATTGGGTATTAATACGTGATAATAAGGGACTTAACCATTTAGGAAAATGTACTGTGAACAAGGAGACCCCAATATGTTCCAGTATGACAGTGTCCCCAAAGCGAGCTCTTTGAAGGCATGCTTTAGGAAAAAAAAAATAGATAGAAGAATTCAGGTGGCATGCACAGAACCTTGACCTCAACCTCACCAAACAGCTTTGGAATGAACTCTGAAATACACACCAGCATCCTCACCCCACCTCAGTGCCTGATCTCAGTCATGCCTTTCTGGCTGATAGAGCACAAATCCACACAACTATAAATAAATGAACTAAATATAGTCTCAGCAATTGTTGCGCTTGATTGCGATGGTAACTTCGACCACAGAAGCTATACATAGCAATAAAAAGTTAATAATGCAAATAAGTTGGCAAATCTATATGTTAAACATGGTTATTTTAGAAATTAAATAGCTCCAGTTATGATGATACTGTATGCTATTTTTATGAGAATGAATGTCTCTGAATGTGCATATCATGCAGGACATAGAGAAGACGATGAGCACTGCCCTGCACGAGCTGCGTGAGCTGGAACGCCAGAACACAGCTAAGCAGGCACCGGACGTGGTGCTGGACACACTGGAGCCACTGAAAAACCCTGTAAGCTCGGAGCCAGCCAGTCCCTCACACACCATCGCTATTCGTGACCCTGAAGCAGCTCTGCGACGTGGAAGCAGCTCCTCCTCCAATGCTGCTGAGACCATGATGATGAGCACGTTCAAACCGGCGATGTGTGCCAGACTGCCCAGTGCCCAGCTCCGACCTCCGGCTATAAGGCCCTCACGCCCCGTGCCCTCTCAGCAACAGCGCTCTAGCAGCTCTGGCTCTTCTGGAGTGGGCAGCCCTGCCATTACCCCAACTGATAAGAGCTTTCCCAGCAGCCCCTCCTCTAACACAGCTGACAAACACGGAGGAAGCATGTAGCTCCACCACGAGTCAGGGTCAAGGTTGGCTCTCTGATTTGTAATTCTGCCAGCCTTACAAAGACCAAACTGAATGGGGAAATGTTTTACATTTGTTTATTTTTTAGTGATCAAATAAAAAAAAAAAGAGAGCCTCAGAACACTTCAGAAGTGAGCCGCGGTAACTATGGCAACGAGGCATACAAAGTCATGAAGTTTACTTTTATAGCATTAAGCGTAAAAAACATGAGGTTTAAGAAGAAAAATACTGGAAAATAATAACAGCTGTGTACCACAAACAGTAGGGTCTAAAAGAGTGCACTATTTAAAACATTCGATTTCTCAGTTGCAAAACTGTTTGCAATTTGTCAAAGCCCTAGCAATGATAATTCATAACACAGATGACTAAATCAGGCACGGTGGTGTAGTGGTTAGCACTGTCGCCTTGCACCTCCAGGGTTTGGGTTCGATTCCCGGCCAGGCTCGATTCCCGTCTCTGTGTGCATGGAGTTTGCATGTCCTCCCCGTGCTTGCTGGGTTTCCTCCGGGTTCTCCGGTTTCCTCCCACATTCCAAAGACATGTAGGTTAGGTTGATTGGCGTTCCCAAATTGCCCGTAGTGTGTAAATGAGTGTGTATGTGTGTGTGCCCATGGTGTACCCCACCTCGTGCCCTAAGTCTCCTGGAATAGGCTCCAGGTCCCCACGACCCTGAATACAGGATAAAGTGGTATAGAAGATGAGTGAGTGAATGAGATGACTAAATCACAAATAACTAAATCAATATCAAGTTTAACTTAAAAAAAAAATGTGTTATTGGTATATCGGTGTTACCAGGTAATTAAAATATAATGGCATCATAACCACTTAAAAACTGGATATTTAGCTATTTTTCCATTTAATATGACGAACTTCTAAATTCTAAAACAAAATTTTAATTTTGTTATGAATATGTGGAGTAAATACAAACATCAATGCAGAGTCTAAATTTTGGACCCTACAGTATATATTCGTATATAGTAAAGATCTGTTTTTGTGAATACACACACACACACACACATGCACACACACACACACACACACACACACACACATCACTATCTGTATGTGTATTTAAGAAATGATTATGATAATGATAAAAGATAAGTCACCCTCGTAGGCCAGTCATACACAGTGGAGCAATACCTAACCAGATTGCTGTTTGTTTCTCTCTGCACTACTCGGCCAGAGGTGTTGTTATAGAGGGGGCGGAGCTCTCTCTCTCAGGGGAGGTACCATATGGCATCTTCCCTAGGACCTTACTGTCACTCACAGCCTGTGACTCCAAGACCGCCCACATGGGTTGTTGTAAATAGAGATATACTGTACTTGAACTGGTAATGCCTTTTGTTTTGTAGTATAAAGGATGTTCAGTTAAGTAACAACATAGCCAAGTTGTAAACATATATGAGATGCAGAAACTGAAACCAATATCCATTACCAACTAATTGTAAGAAACCTGTGGTAAAGTTGTAGTTTACTTTGTATATAATTTTAAGTAGTTTTTTATGTCAAACATGTATATTTGGGGACAGAACAGGCAAGAATGGATGGCATTTCACACACAAAAAAAGAGTCACAACCAGCAAACAAGGACTGCATTCATAAATATGGGTACTTTGTGTTCGCTGTCTGAGCCGTTACTTCTAAATATATTCCATTTTTCCACATTCTGTCTTCATCAAAAAAGCATTTCTAAAACTCATAAATATGAAACGCACTTGGACTAGTTATTCCCATTAAACCAATGCCTTCTTTTCATGAGCCTTCAGGTTCCAGGTTCGCCGGGTGCACTTTTGGAAAATGGTCACTTAACAAGATATTTAAGGGAACTTAGCTTTCTAAAAGGGTTCTGCATGGAAAATCCTCTGATAAGCAAACCCTTTGTTGTACATACCAGTACAAGTGACTCATTAAAGATTTTTTTTTAACTACACTCTACTTAAGCATATCCAATAAAGAAATAAATATAGAAATACCTTGCAAGAACAAAATGGAACCATGTTTTCCCGAACATTTGTGATGCTGTAATCTATTGAAAATTGCAGCTAGCACATGAAAAAAAAGCAAAAAACATGAAAAATTCTTTTGCACAAAATACAGTCAATATCACATCAAACTTCTACTCCTGCCACAAACATACAAATCACTTCTAGATATATTTGGACACATAATGTACAAGTGAACGCATACTGCACTTTGACTGCACTAGTCCTCAATAACATCAATCTCTTTTTACTTAATGTAAGTCGTTGTTTCCCCTAGATCTTAAAGGGCTTGAGTACTCTATATTTCTAACACATGGGGTTATATAGCGATATGGCGAGCCTTGCTAATCCCAGATTGGTAATTCCCACCTCGATGCAAAGCAAAACCTTGCAGGGAATGTCTCGCTTGGCCCCATTCTGTCACATCAACTCCAGTTCATCTTCAGCTGGTTTCCAGTTTTCCCCTCCTCTTGCTCACTGCACTTGGAAGAGGAATTCTAACTCAGGCATGATGATTGCCCGACTGAACCAATTATCTGCTTCAGTCAGTCTCTAATCTCATCTTTACCGCAGATAATCAAACATGTCCATTTTTTGGCCGTCTTATTTGCCAACTCTTGCCTGTTCTGCTCTAATTGTAAATGCTTGTATAGTTGCAAGAAAAATTCTGCTGGGAAAAAGTACTGTTACTGCACATTTTGCTTGGTTTGCAATGTGATGATGTGTAGAGAGTGGAGCCCTCGTCTTAATGTACCAACAGCACAGACATCTTTATCTGTCTCGTTATTAAGGCTTTAGGTCCAAACACGCACAAGGTGTATGTGTCTGAGTCTTAACCCTGATCAGTGTACCATTCTTTTTATGTTGCATTACAATGACTTGGCCCTTTATCTTACTGTCAGCATTTTATTCCGGGTTGTGTTAGCAACCAGTAATTAGTGGACAGTTTCTAATTACTTCTCAGCTAGCTCGGCCTTTCCTTCTGCATGGACCTTCATTGTGCATGTGAGGGTGACACATGTGCATGTGCTTCACTGAGACAATGCAGTTGTGCCTTTCTCAGATCTAACACATAGTCCTTTAAACAGAGACAAGGAGAGTTGTTCATCAGTGCTAACGTTGCATTACTGTGACATGTTTTCACTTATACAGACAATGATCTCTTCATATGAAATATGATGTCAAGCCAGAGAAAGTGAGAAAGGCATCCTCATACATTTTTTACAGTTATATAGATGCAGTGTGGCTGTTTTAAGGTTTAAAAAATTGTCGTAAATTTTACCTTTCCTTTAAGGGTGCATCTTTTGTACTTATAGTTTGTCCCTAATAAATATATATACAGTATATATCGATTCCTACGCTGCACAAGACCTCTAAAAGGTGCGCTGTGGTATCTTTCACCAGGACCTTAGCAGCAGATCCTTTATGTTCTGTAAATTGAGAGTAGGGGCCTCCATTGATCCGAGTAGTTTGTCCAGATCATCCCGCAGTTACTTATTTGGATTGAGGTTTGGGGAATTTGGGGGCCACTGCCTTTAGAAAATACCATCACCGTGAAGGGGTGTACTTCGTCTGCAACAATGTCTCGGTAGGTGGCGCAGGTCAATGAACCATCCATATGAAATTCAGAACCCAAGGTTTCCCAGCAGATCATTGCCTCCACTTGCCTTTTTACCCACAGTGCGATCTCTTTTTCAGGTAAGTGACATACACAACGTAAAAGACCAAATGTGAGTCATTAGACCAGGCCTCCTTCTTCCATTCCTCCATGATGCTCACATGCCCTTTATAGACGCCCTTTAGATTGGGTGTGGACACAATATGGGAAATCTGATCTGTCTGTGGCTATGCAGCTCCATACACAGCAGTCTGTGATGCACTGTGTGTTTGACACCTTTTTTTATACTCAGCATTGGCTTTTTCAGCAATTCATGCTACAGTAGCTCTTCTATGGGACATCCTTTGCTCCCAAAACATATAAGTGAGCCTTATGCATTCATGTCCTTGTCACCTGTTCAACAGGTCCCACAAGACCTGCCATTTTGGAGATGCTGTAATCCAGTCGACTACCCATCACAATTTGGTGCAGTGTGTATCATTGCCATGGCACAGCTCCAAAGTCTCTGGGCCATGAGATAGGGTAACATGTTTGCATGTTTGCCAAAATCTATGTTGATGTCCTCTGGGTTCTTCGGTTTTCTCCAACCTCAACAATTGCTACAGATCATTGCCTTGAGGCATGTGTGTGCATAGTGCCCTGTGAACATTCTCCCTGTGAACATTCTCAGAATAATAATGATAATAATAATAATAATAATAATAATACAAGTACAAAAGATGTAGTCTTAAGGCTCCCACTTCAGTGAGAAAAGGTATGGTTTTGTTCGTTTATGTTTGTGAATTTTATTAGGTAACATTGTAGCATTGTAATGAGTAGTCTTTAATTATATCCATCTTTCATTTTTGTTTGGAAAGCCCAGACACTGTGTCTTTGGTCCTGCAGCAGGTCTTGCACTGCCCTCTGGAGGCCATAAAGAGTTTCCTTTGGTGCTCTCCATGTCCCTCCACTGGAGAATGCTGAATTTATGTGCTTAATCAGAGAGCTGTAATAAATGGAATAATGCAATTTGTCTGTGTATATATAGAATATACAGTTAAAGTAAAATTAGCATGAACAGTTATGCATCTTTAAAATGAATCAGCTCGAACTAAGAAATGAACTGTGTATATCGGTATACTGCCCCCCATCTTGGTCTTCACCATGAACAACTTCTCCAAATATGAGCACAAACGACACATATTACAAATTAAGTCATTAAGTGCACATGTTAATGTTTGTCACATATTTGTTCTTACTTTCTAACAATTTCGTAGGACGTGCAGTTCTGTTGACTTTGATAAGCCTGGATTAATTATGATAAGGTCCTTCGTCTTTATCCTATTCGAATTTGAACTGTCAGGAAGATCTGCTCAGCTATCAGTAGATGTCTTGGTGTCCTGCACTGGATTCTTCTAAAGTGCTCAAGTGTTCTAACCCTAACCCTAGTAGGAGCGATTGAATTTTTTGCTAGAGATTAATGACAGATGTACGATGGCTGCAGTCCAAATCATACCATACTGAGGTTTAAACAATCGCCATCTGTTTCTTATGTGTGTTATATCATTCCTGTCTCCTCTCCGTATGACCTGAGACTGTGCTGCACAAAAGCTTTGACTTTCTGCTCATCATATAATCCTTCTACCTATCCTTTTAGCTAATGCATTGCAGTATTTAAGGCCTAGTCAAATCTTCTATGGTACTTGCACGATTACTGAGGCACTTGGTGCACTCCTGTCCATTATAGACTGTATGTGGACCATGAATTCTGGAAGATTTATTTTTTTTTTCTCTGTCAGTTTGAGAACATATGCGCTAATGGGTGTGGATTGTATGTACGCTTGACTGTATGTATGTAAGGTAACAGACTTCCTCCTTCTCTAGACACATCATTCATAAAACTTAACTTGTGTCCGTCTGTACTAGTGGGTTGTGAATATTGACATACTGTTTTTGCCCTCCTATTAACCCTTTTGTCCAATGATGCTGTTTGTTCATGAGTGTTTGGATGGTTGATTCCTCCCTATAATGTAGGTTAACTGTACACCATGCCACTGTCTGGATGTGAAGAATTCTCAAATCCAAAATAAAAATAAAAGATTTTTTTTTTAAACCGGATGTTCTAATCCTTTAATTCAATTCAATTAAATTTTCTTTATATAGCGCTTTTAGCAAGGGTCATTGTCACAAGGCAGCTTCTCGGATCAAAAGAAAATTATGGAAATGTGTATGAAATATGAAATAAAAATGATCAGATTGTTCCTGATGAGCAAGCCCAAGGATGACATTGGCGAGGAAAAACTTCCTGAGATTACAATAGGAAGAAACCTTAAGAGGAACCAGACTCAACAGGGAACCCATCTTCATTTGGGTGATAATGGATAACAGAGATTGATCTGCAGTCATACTGTGTGTTAGGAGGGTGGAGGGTCAGTATAACAGGAGATGTGTTAAGTTAATATGGAGTACAGTTTCACCATCGTCATTGTAAAGTTGAACCGTCCCCAGGCACCACACGCACCCAAAGCAGACTACACATGGGCATCCATGTGAGAGAGATCTCCAGCCAGAAGCGGGGCATCAGGACAGGAGTCAGACGGGTTCATAGGGCAGAGGGGGTCTGGATCACTGGCAGCTCAGCAGCGGCATGTGTAGCTCAACGAAAAGAGAGCGATATTACTCTTAGGTGTGGTCACAGTCATGTACTATATAAGATGAATGTATATTTAGTGCAGAGTGCAAGCAGGGACTCCAGCAGCACTAATCATGACAGCATAACTAAAAAGGAGAGCCAGAATGAAACACAGACACGAGGGCTCCCTTTGAAGTAAAGCAATAAATAAAATGCTTATACTATTTCTATATAAAATCAGAGATATGTGATGGATTAAAGGGGGAAAATGAATAAATGTGCATGATGATACAGATGTTCTATATGGATGTAGTACATGATACAAATAATAAGGAAATGATATCATAACGCCTGTCTGCAGTCTGCAGAGCAGGCCCAGGTGAATCCAATTTTGGAACAAAATGACGTTTTAAATGACAGGTAAAAGGTTCATTTTTGGGGCAGGAATGGAAGAGCATAATTTAAAAAAGACTGTGTAACTGGCTGAGTTTCAACACAAACCGTGTCTGCACCTACAGTAGATTTATGGCTGTGATGTTTGTGCAGTAGTGCATTGTGTAAGGAGAAACAGAATGTATTATGTGACCAGACTGTCAGCAAAAGCAGCCTGACAACATCCACATAAAGAAAGATATTGTATTAGATATAAAAGAGGCTCGGTAGTGAAAAACCACAGACACCGGTCTACAGAGATGTGGAAAATCTAATACGGTCAGATGAGTCATTGCTCAACTGTCAGCCTGTCAGGTGAGTCAGCCCTCCTTAATGGTGTTAGCTGGCTGCCCCTTCCAGATCGATAGGAGATGGAGGAGGGATAGCACGAGAAGTTTTGGCTATACTCAAACCAGGACAGGAAACAGAACCAATACTCTTAAAATCTTCTAATGTACTGGCTCAGTTTGACTGTTGTGTACCTCATCAATGAACTCAATTTGGAATTCTAAAATGCCTGATGATAATTCATTTGTTGATGAATAAGATTATGCTAGTGTTCTTAAAGAGGAGCTGTGATACAATCCACTGCTAAGCGTGACCCATTGAAGAGACAAACGAAGGAGCTTTACAGACAGCAGAGATATTGGGACCTTGGCGAAACTTGACAAGCATTTGTATACTTGGTGCTGAGTAACTGGTAGGTTTTGAAAATCCATGGGTGGCCTGTGACAAGAGGAAGAACATGCCCATCTGATCAGGTCCTTACTGCTGGCTTTTGTGTGTAACTATAGAACTATTTCCTAAACAGTATCTCAGATAATTGACCAGACAAAGATTCAACGTCTTAAGAAGTGTGGTCCAGTACAGCCTAATTTCTCAGGCGTTCCTGGAAGGAGCAAGGGATATATATGTCAGTGTATCAACATTGGTACTCTTGGAACTTGATTAATCATAAATTGAAACAGAAAAAAAACATCCACTTTTCTAAAGTTAAGCCACTTAACTCAAATTGTCTAGATACCCCAGACTGTAGCGAGAGCATATGCTGTACAGTATGTATGTGATCTGCTTCCCCAAGGCAATGACGCCATACCTCCGGAGTTTCACTGCTATTCTCAGTAACATAATTATGTTCAGCTGTCGAGAAATTCCAGCAGAAGACCACTAGGTAGAGCGCTAGGATTTTTTGTGAATTGTGTTCACACCTTTCTGCAGGGTGATGGAGATCAATCCATGACTGGCAAAAATGGTCAGGAATATCTGAAATTATGTGATGCTTTTAAGTGGTTTTATGGATGGTATGTTCCAGAAATTTAAATTTTTATGGACTTGGTTCAGAACTTTCTTGACATTTCAAGAGAAGGGGAAATAACATATCTCTTACTTGAATGCTTGAAGGGGCATCCAGTCTATGTATATGACATCTTGTGATGCCCATAGTAAAGAGATCACTTTTATATTTGTTCCCTTTAATTATATATTAAGTTGAAGGCAATACCGACACTGGTGAAAATATTAACAGACATTTCATAGATAATTGAGTGCTCATGAGTATTTGGAATTGTGAGCTATACACCTGCTTGAGGGACTTAGTTATGCACTCAACCATAGCTTTGGTCCTAGCAGTGGAAAAGCAATAAACTAAGGCCTAATGCAAAGCAGTGTTAGATAGCAGGTATAACACACAGTGGTTTTGTTACAGACAAACAGCTGTTTAGTCCAAATCCGGTGAGTTCCCATCACATTGTGTGTGTATGGAAATGCTCCTACTTTGAATATTAAATATAAGTACTGTATGTTTTTTACTGTTGATTATTTACTATGCAACTTGACCAAGTTTTTACATTAGCTCCATTTATGATTTTTTTTCAATCACATTTTATGTACAAAGTTGACAGTCTAGCATTATCCTTCCAAATCATGATAATGTGTTGAAAGGGTTTTAACCCAGTTCCAAGCATCTAAAATCTCTTTAGTTTTTTTGTGCTTGATCCAGCCCAATAATTTAACCCTTCTGACTTCATTTAAAAAAAATTTTTTTATTTCGCCGCAGGCAGTGTATGATGTCTATGGTTATGATGTCCACTCTTTCACATTTATCAAAATGTGAAACTGCAGTAATGCTCCATGTGATGGCAGTAGTGTGTCAGATTAAGGTTTTAAAGGCCAGTTCGAAAAGTTTATTCCGATTTATTTTTGATGTAAACTTCTGGAGTCAGTAAGACCTCTTAATAGATGTCCTGGTGCTCTCAGGAAAGTATTTTTATTGTATTTGAACAAGATAAGAAATGCACTAATATTTTATTCATTTGTCCTGATTCATCAGAATACAACTGTGCAGTGCTCACAGGTAAACATATTTCAAACACCTAAGGTGTTAGCTAAGGGACTTTTTAAATAAGAATTGTATGCAATGTTAACCTGACAAATATGTCCCACTGAGAGCAACTTTTTGCCAAATACACTATTTATTCACCACTGATTTTATTCTTATTTATTTAAAAAAACCCACTTATTTCACCAATCCATCGCAGGGCACACACACACACACACTCATTCACACACACTATGGGCAATTTGAGAACACCACTTAACCTAATCTACATATCTTTGGGAGGAAACTGGAGTACCCAGAGGAAACCCACCAAGCACGGGGAGAACATGCTAACTCCATGCACACAGAGACGGGAATCGAACCTGGCCTGGAATCGAACCCGGACCCTGGAGGTGAAAGGTGACAGTACTAACCACTACACCACCGTGCCACCCCATTAAACTCTATTATTACAAAAGTCTTAGGCATACAGTATGTAATGGAATGAATGAGATTTGTCTGTTACAGCTTGTAACTCTAGGGTTTAGTATGATCCATAGATGTGAGGTTATGTAAAGAGCTGTACATTTTTTTTAAACTTTAAAGCAGCTCAGAATCAAAGAAGCAAGATCCTCTTTTGAAGTCTAGAGGCGATCGGGGCTCCCTCAGGTTTGTGATTAAAGGCTGACACTTGAGAAAATGAGTGAGATCTCAGTAGGCAGATAAAATAGAGGGGAAGATATATTCCATATCCAAAACGTATAAGGAGTTACTCTGGTAGCTGGTCTAAATTTGTCTCGGAGTCCTTAGGGAATATGAACTGAAGATATTCAGGTAGAAATAACTAGGCATTATTGCTATACAAACAGCTGCCTGTAAGTGGACGGCACAAAGTTATCCTTCCCATGAATCCTTTAATAAAAAGGAAAAATAAAAGGGATAATGGTCTGTATATCATTTGTGTGTACACTTTCTTTATAACATAACTATCTATTAAGTTGTACCTTTTAAGTTTGAACTTCCTCGAGGGTGTCATAAAACATGGTCAGATGCTTTAAAAGGGGATGTTTGGCAGCAGGTCAAACTTTTTGGTTTGGTGATTATTGTCAAAACTGAAGGTATGACCTAATACTGTAGGTATTAATATTTTGAATTGATTATAATTGATTACTAATTGATAAATTGATTAGTAATAATATTATCATACGGTATCATATTTTTAATCATTTTTGTCTCTGTTGTTTATGGCTCATTTTAGCTCTTGCATAAATGCATCAACACATCATTTATTGAAATCATTTACTTTTCACATTTTACTATAATGTTGAACATAATGTAATGAAAAAAGGCAGAATTTAAACATCAAAAAAGAAGAAATAAAAAGGTAAGCACTTAAGGAAGATGCAGAGAAATTCTCGAGAATAACAAATAGGAAGTTGGCAGAGATTCTGTAACACTGTGCTTGAAGTTCTTTCGTAACTTGTTAATACTACAGTTTACAAAAACAGTTTCTTTCCAAGTACCCTAATTAAAAGAGTTTTCTTTTTCAATCCCTCTTCATCTTGAGTGCCTTTTAGGATGAAGCTCAAGACTGTGCAATAAAAAGTATTTAATATGAATATGTGGCTGCATCATAAGTCTCCAGTAAACTTTTACTTTAAAAGGCTCACTCACTCATAGTCTATACCACTTTATCCTGTATACAGGGTTGTGGGGGGCCTGGCCTATCACAGCAGACTTAGGGCATGAGGAGGGGTAGACTCTGGATGAGGTGCCAATCCATTGCAGGGCACACACACATACACACACTCATTCACACTCTATGTGCAACTTGGCAATGTCAATCAGTCTAATCTGCATGTCTTTGTACTAAACCGGAGTACCCAGAGGAAACCCACCAAGCACAGGGAGAACATGCAAACTCCATGCACACAGACCAAAGGTGGCAATCAAACCCGGAACCTGGAGGTATTAGGCAACAGTGCTAACCACTAAGCCACCGTGCCGTCCATTAAAGGGCTTAGAAATGAAATTAAACTTGATCCTTGCCCATCCTAAGTGCATATACAAAAAAAGCACATGTTGTATATTGGATAAAGTTGGATGCTCACGGACATGCACGCTAGGTAGGAAATCTCTGTTGGTCTGATTTGGCATTTCTGCAGTAGCAAAACACAGACTGGTAGTAAATATGCATTCCTCTTAATTAAGTGTAATTGTAATTGTTTATGTCTGAACAGGGATTATTCTGATAATTTCCCTGCTGCATTTTATTAGCTTGCCTCATTTATACTTTATTGGAACAAATGAACTGCCAGGCATTTACTTAATGAAAAGCCCTTGTGCAATATAAAGAATATCAGTTTGTAGAAGAAAATATACTGCTCACTCACAAGCAGTCAAATTCACTTCTAAGGCCACATGGAAAGGGACCTAGAACAGTGGACCTAGCACAGTGGTATTAACAACAGAAAAAGTTGTCAGACAGAACAAGATAGAAGAAGTTCTTTTCGAGTTACCAGCCTCATAAATTAACAGCAATAACGCCAATTAACAGCACCTCAGATTAGAGCCTTTGCAGAACATAAGTAGCAGAAACATCTTAATATCAACTGATCAGAGGAGATTATTCTATATTTTGGGTGCATTTCAGCATTGTTTTACAATGGAGAAAGAAATCAGGAAAGACCATGGAATTTGAAGGATGGCCAAACTTTTGACTGGTAGTATAAGTCTAGAATTTACTTCGCATAATTGTGGAGTGAGTGATTAAGGAGATGAATGCTAATTAGGAATTTTAGGAACTGTGACAAAACATGTTTTGGACATTCTTGGTTGAAACCTATAATTGGGCTCTTAAATGAAATTTGGAGCTTTCTCTACTGTGAAGATCAGCAAACCTCTTGTAGGTCAATGCTACCTTGGGTTTTTGGAGAATTGTGAAAAAACAGCTCATATATGGGACCACTGGCATTAAGGTATTGGCAGAGATTTGAGTTGATCACTAGAAAAACTGTATTATACCTTGCTCTGGGCACAGATAGACCATGAGATTTAGTTATGAATGTCTGTATGCTAAGCCACCAGGACTTGACCTTAAGGTGTTAATACTGCATGTAATTTAAATGCCTAGATGTCCTGAGGTAGGTGCAATGTGTGCCCACAGAATTAGCCTACACTTGGGGGGTGTAAGGGTGCTGTCAAGCAGGCATTCAAAGGATATGTGGGTTTGTGAAATATTGATCTCCTGATCAATATTTAAAGTGAGAGTGCCAACAAAGCTAGATGGCTGATCACAAGATAGTGAATCAGCCTTAGCGTTCTTGGATCCTTGTTGGTAGTAAAGCAAAACAGGATCTATTGTCCCTGAGGGTGGTTCAAACTTTTGGCTGTTTTTATCCAGTTTAGGTTTTTGTGTGGAGTGTACTGTATATGGTGAATGGATGTGCTACCACATCTAGTCAATTACACACCACTCCTCTAGTGCCAGTTTGACTAGTATTTGTAATATAGTTAGTATTTCTCAGTTTCCAGTATCATAGTTATGGTAAGTTTCTTTGAGAAGAATGCTGCTGGATAAAGGTTGGGTTTTTCACTGAACATTTGGGACAAAATTGCACCAACTCAAGTTTCTGAAGCATCTACTTCCACCACTAATGGTTTAGAAACATGAATGCTACTTCAGCAGCTGGGTTCTAAGACAATTTCTTTATTTCATTTTTCAAAAGTTGTGGAAGTCAATTCAAGGTTGTAGTTTGTCCTCTTTCCCCTTCTCAAAGTCTCAAAAATCTTTGGCTGGTGACATAGAAGATGCACATGTTCCTTCATAGCATGGTGTTTGGTGAGAGAAAGGGGGTATATATGAATAATTGTAGGTGTGGTACCTGGAAGCAGCTCTAAGGCTGCTTTAAATTATTGATATTCATTGGGGATCTGGATATCAGAGGAGTTCTTTGGACTTTCAATCAAGGTAGAGGCTAGGGAAATCAAGACTTTATAATGACATGTGATAAAATGTGCAAGTCATGAGGTTGCATGCATGGAAATCATAAAATTAGAAGGTTGTAGTGACTAGAAAGGACTTTATGACTTGCAGAATCAGGGGTTGTTTGCTCTCTGACAATGCCTGCTCCCATAGGCCCTTCGTTGATGGCACTGATCCACAGAGGGCATTGGAGTGGATGATTGGGAATGTGGAGTGCTTGACCGGCTCAATGCATTGCAAGGTCAATGAAGATGCCTTCAGCTCCAGAGTCAATCAAACCTGACTGGTGAGGTTGTTTTCAGTGACCTTATAGAGTGAAATTCAAGACTGACTGGGTGCATCCTGAGTGCACTGGACAATTGCAACCAACAGGGAACACTTAGATACTTTGGGCCAGTGAAGACTAGAAGACGATCCAGTCTGATGGTCATATCAATAAGAGAATAGAGTATGGCTAGATCATTGCAACATGCAATTTAATTGAGGAATTTAGACTTTGCTGGAATGCAGCCTTGGCATCATTTTGCTCCATGCAATGTGCTAAGCTCAGTGGTGCTTCTTTTCTTCTACTGTAGGTCAAAGTGATTTATAAGAGGACAAAATACCATTACCCAGAATGCTGTTGCTGTTGTAAGGAATGTGGTGAAAAGCTTTAACGAGTATATTAAAAGGCAAACAATCCAAAACATTGTTCAAATGTTGTCAGTAAAAGGCAGGAGGTCAGGCGACGCACAAACAGAATACCAGAAAGCGGGTAAGATCCACAAAGAATACAAATTCCCCCCCAAAAAAACAGAATCACAGGACATCCAAACAATGGCAACGTCAGATCATAGGTTTGAGCTTTAACTTTGCAAAGTTTGCTATGTGGAGTAAATGCTTAAATATTGCTGATTTGGAATAAGTGGGTATGATCTCAGGACTTCTGTAATTCAGGTAGTCTTTTGCTAAATAAATGCTTATAAGAACTAAAATTATCTTAAAATAGGAAAGATCGACATTTTCTATTAGTTGCTACAAATATTTTTAGCAATATGACTGAACAATATTAGATCTATCATAGTGGGTGAAATTTATTGAAAGACTACTATATTCAGTATACAATAAAATAAGATTATAGCCTATATAATATTAAAATTACTAAAAATTCTGGTATCTGGAGTTTTGTTCATGAGTTTCTTTGTACCTCTTGAAAAAAATCCTCCAGAGGATCAAACTGTTAGAAGAATGTGTTTAATACACTGCATGCTGTTTTAAAAAGGACTGAGATGAACATTACATCTTCACTGACTGAGCAACTGACAGCGTTGCTCTGTTTCCTCCTGAGGAACAACCGTGAAATCAGTCATAATTTATTGACGGCTTAAAAATGGTGTCTTTAATACAACAGTATGCAACAGTGCAATCACATTTTTTCAGCATTAACTCTGCTGGATATTTTAGCATGCTCATTTTAATCATATAGTAAGTAAGTACAACTGGTACCCTCACTCAATAGCAAATAGATGAAACAGCATCTCCTTTGCTTTAAATAATAATAATAATAAAACAAATACTATAAAGGGAATAATGAATCATTGTCCTACTAGCATATGTACCCACTCCAATGTACAGACAAAACCTTTCTTTTATTTATATAAATATGGTTTTTCTTTAGTCCACTATAAAATGCAAAAAAAAAAGTGTGTGCAGAGTGGATGGAAAGAAGGACTCAGACCTATCTTTCTGCAGAGATTCAAGTCATTTTCAGCATATTTTGGATCATCTGAGAATCACCTCAAAATAAAAAAAGAAGAAGTTCATGTTCAAGTTTAAGGTCAAGGTCAAATTTTCTTTGTTGTTTCTGCCAGCTCCACATGTTCTGTCTCATCTAATCAATCTAGATGTGAACCTGGAAAAGTTTCAGAGTTTCATCAAATCCTAGATAGGCTTCTGGGCTGCATCTTGGATGAGCTGAGTCTGCATATATGAATAAACAAAAGTGGCAGCACTACACGACATTATCTGTGCTTTTAAGCTCCGTAGCAGGCCCTCTGATGGAACTTCGAAAGGGGAGACCCAAAACACTTACTTTGTCAGAGAAAGACAGCTAAGCAGTCCAGACTCTATAAGATGACTTTACCAATGTTAACATACTTCATCATCCATATTGCTCACTTACATACTATACCTACGTACTGTAGAACAGGTTAGATAATCAGAACTTTTTACGTTAGCAAAATTATTACATCCTTGTTTTATTTTCTGCAATTTAACATCACTTTGACATATTTATACAGATAATAAAAAATATGAAACTAGATGGTTTGTCATATATGTATGAAAACCCTGAAGTAGAGAATTTGTTTACTGGAAATGTATGGATAATATTCAGAAAGGACTGGAAGTTGATCAGATCCCACCCAATACTTCACTTACAGCGGTTCAAAATTCAATTTGCCAAGGAAAATGGAATAGGTCCAGATGTGCAAAGCTGATCTGAAGTCAATGGTGTGTACACCAAGTATCGACAGGCTTATGTGTTAGACATATGTACTACCAGTGTGGATAAGTTTAGATTTATTTTTTACATCCTAGAACAATACTGGAAATAACACATATGGCATTGGGTAATTAAGTAACAACAACAACCACACTCAGTTGTTATTTTAAGACATAAAGGTCAGCTGTTCTGGAATAGTTCTTGCAAGAACAGTATTGTCGAGTGCATTTGCAAAACCCATCAAGTACGATGATGAAACTGCCTCTCATGAACACCTTCCCAGGAAAGCAAGACCAAAACTTACCTCTACTGCAGAGGAGAAGTTCTTTTAAGGGTTTCCAACAGCGCCACAGATTAGAGCCATTATGAAGGCTTTGCAGAGCATAAAGAGCATAAATAAATCTTAATATCAACTGTTGAATGGAGATCATTGCATATTTTGAATGTCTTCAGCATTGTTCATACAATGTGGAAAGAAATAAAAATCATGAAAGACCATACTGTAGAATTAGAAGGTGCGTCCAAACTGTTACTGTACTGTGTCAAATACCAAAAATGTAATTTAAGTAAAATAAATAAGGCATGCTCATATTGCTGATGAATGACATATGCTGCTCTCATTTTCACCTGCTAAAAGTTCTGATGATGTTATGATAATGCTGCTATGGCAACCATTCTTCCACGCAAAGCTGCTCTTTGAGGCACTGATGCTGCTGTAATCGGTCTGAATTAGAAGTGTTTGGCAGATGCGCTGCTGCCTTGAATTCAGAATTCATTTAACAGATCAATAAGTGTAGCTAATTCTAGCACACATGAGAGGGAAGAACACACACAAAAAAAACAGGCAAAGTAGAATTAACAAAACTCTGATGCATGTATGAACATATGATGTGTGCAAAGAAATAAATATAGAGTTGGTGAAAAAGACAAGTAATGAGATTGATGCTTTTCTCTGTTTGAATATGATTTGTATATGGTCAGCATGTAAAGTTTTGCGTGTCTGGCGTTTGTATGGGACTACAGTACATGTATCCACTATGTACTGTAAGGGATGCACAAACTGATTCACAATACTCTGCTGTCTTGTCACATCTGCTTTGGATGAGCTGTCATGAAGCATGTACCTCTGGTGCAAATGCATCCACGATGTATCGTTTAAATTCCACATTCAATTAGTTAATGCAGACATAATCCTTATGGCCTCGATAATAAATCAACCCAAGCGTTTCGGCTCCATACAAATTGCTCTTGGAAACCACATGGCATACAATAGTTGTTTACTTGTGAAAAGAACATAGTCTGTGGTTGTAAGTGAGGTTTATAGAGAGAATGTGTTTCCTCTTGGAAGGAGGGCCAGGTAATTGCATGCAATTCTATGGCACAAAAAGCAGCACTGTGACTATCTTTGCCATCTCGGAAGGCATCAGGGAGCGGGATGTGCTCCAGGACCACACACAGGGGTAAACATCAGGCACAAAAAAGGGAAAAACAGAGAAGGTAATGTCTATCGGTCTTTTGGTTACTGGGAACAGCGAAGATGGTTTGTGAGGTAAATTGAATGTCACAAATTTTATATTAAATTATTATTGGATACAAAATGAAAAGATGAAGTGCTTAAGTAACATGAGCCAGAAATTAACCTGATACAAATTGTACGATCTGTTGGACACAGCAAGGTGATTGCACTCTGGCAAATAGTAGATCACATGGTGAGGAAAACACTGGACCATCTGTCCTGTCTGTCAGTCTGTGTCCATGTTGGACCAGCTTTTTAATTGCTTGGTAATTTATTTCAATGACATTCTCATGATTATCTCATGCATCAGGAATCTGATCCTATGCCCAATGCCTATTTTCTATGAACGAAAGGCGTCAGAAGCGAATGTCATAATCATTGGTCAGCCACACAATTGGCTGTCCGTTAGGCGGCAGACTGTGCGGTCTAGAACAAGCTTGCGCCAGTTGTCCTGATCCTGTCTGTCTTCATCAGTTTTACTTGGTGTCAGTCAAATTGCAGTGTTGATGGTGCCAGAAGTCAAATAAGGTTTAATTGGACAACCTTGCTTAGGAACTGTGAGACTTTCTGTGGGGTCATACAGCACATAATTTCTAATTGGTTAATTCGGCCCTACAATGGATTGGTGCCCGTCCAGGGTTACGAAGAGTAAGTAAGTGAGTACTGTAAGTGTGGAGTAAGCAGTTTGTGGCTTAGCTGTCTAACATTCTCCTGGTTTATGTGATGAGTTTCCATGTTTCATTGCCGTACATTAGAAAGCTGAAGCTTATGGCATTGAAGATTTAAACTTTGGTATCATTAAGAGTTTTAGCAACTATTGTTCCTAGGTATTTAAATCATCTACAATTTCAGTTTGCTTTGACTCATTCTTCTATTTCACTTGCTTTCTGTACTTGTGTTCTCTCTTTCATGTTCTACTAGCGCTATGTCATTAGTGTAGTCCAAGTCATTTAGCTGTTGTCTGAAGCTACTTTCTTTAGGATGGGTGATGAAGTCAAATTGTTCTGCAGAGTTGTGCATAATATAGTCCATAATCATGATTAATAAAAATGGAGCCACCATGTCACTTTGAAGAACTTTTGTTCTGAATTCTGTGTTAGAGGAATTCCAGTGCCACAGAATTGCAAACATAGCATC
This sequence comes from Clarias laeviceps, assembly GCA_030014305.1. Taxonomy (NCBI): domain Eukaryota; kingdom Metazoa; phylum Chordata; class Actinopteri; order Siluriformes; family Clariidae; genus Clarias; species Clarias laeviceps. The sequence continues at coordinate 16,107,412 of JAQMYJ010000037.1, forward strand.
TCTCTTAATTGAGTCGAATGCCTATTTGAAGTTTATGAATGTTATTTGTAGAGGTATGTATGCCCTGATTGCTGCTTCAATTACTCGCAGCTAAATCTCAATTTGTTGACTGCAATTTCTATATTTCTCAAGCCTGCCTGATTTGTTCTGAGTAACTTGTCAACCACTGAATAGATGCAATTTAGAAGCATGATGTATGATTTTGCTGCAATTGCAATTATGCCCCTATTATTCACCCTGAGTTACCTTTCTTGAGTACAGGTACTATGATGTTCATTGTCCACTGTGTTGATGCCTTGTGAGTCTCAAACACATCTTGTCACATTTTTAGGATTTGTGCACAAAGACTTCTTTTATACAGTAACAGTGTTTTTGATTAGAAATGCCTGTTGATTTGTTATCATAGAGTTGTGTTATTGCTCTGTCCAGCATGTTTTCTGTGTCGACTTCAAGGTCAAGAGTGGCTGGTAAAAGTAAGAAGTTGTTATTGCTTGAGATTTTGCCATTCAACAGCTTATTGAAATAGTACGTCTATCCTTCAAGTAGTTCTTTTGGTGTCTGGAGTTCTGTCAACAAGCATCTTAACTGCTGTCTGTTTTGTCTCTTTCTTTCCACTTGGATAAGTGACTATTTTCAATGTTCTGCCTAGATTATGTGCTCTAGTAACAAATTTTAATTCTTGCAATCGTTTTTGGAGGCAAGCTTTTTTGTCTACCTGGTATGAAGCTGTGACTTGTGTAACTAACTCTCTCCATCATTTGTTGGTCTTGGTGGTTCTTTTCAAATGGAAGATTTTTCTTTGATTTATCATGTACCACTAAGAAGTTGCTTACTCAATGTGCTATATGGCTCTTCTGCATTCTTTTGGTTTGCTTGCCAATCTCCCGTCCTTTGCTGCAACAGACAAACACATTAATTAGACATTCCCATCAAGTGTACCTTCCCAATTACCTGACCAATGCTCCCTTCACAGGCAGGTGTCGACCACGCCCCCATCGCCAAACCCATTTTCTACTGTTTACATTGATTTCAAGCACAGACCTGTATGATGAAATATGCATGTAAATAAAGTGCATCATTTCTCTAAAAATCCCATTTACATGAATTTTGAATTACAAATACACCTAATCTCATGTACTTTTCAAAAACCAAAACCTTTGAAAGCTATAGAGAAAAGAACTCCTTCCCTTGCTTCCTTTGTTCCAGACTGGCTTTGCTGTTATCCTGCTCTTTAAAAGAACTCCTTCCTGAAGAGTTTAGTATTGCATTTTAAGAGAAGAGGTCTTTGCATGACAGCTGGCTCAGTTAAACTCAAAAGAATAATGAGGACCAGGATGGCATTCATCAGATTTATTTCCAAATGCAATGAAAACATTTATTGTTCCATTTGGAACAATGATACTGTTCATTATATCAAAATAAGAAATAGTAAAATATTCTTTTGTTTATTGTTCTATGATTATACAGCATTTTAATGTTTCCTCAGTTAATGAATGAATCTATTCTTAAGTAAATGATAAAAAGTTAGGAAATATCACTATCAACGGAAAAATGGAGAAGAATACCCTGAATGCCATGAAAACTCTAATTCAGCACAAAGTAAGCCATTCTTGCCAGTCAGGCATTTATCTTGAAGGGGCACACTGGAAAAAAAAAGCATAAAATGTAGATGATGTAAATGCGGACAATCTGGAGTGCATATAGTGCATATTTGTGTGAATGTACTGTATATACTCTATATCAGGGGTACTCAAATATAAATTGGAAAGGTCCACTTACCAAATTTCTATTCAGTCCGAGGTCTGAATTCCAATTTCAACTACAAAAAAAGTCAACCCCAAAATTTTCGAACAAAAATGACATGGTAGTCCTTTTAGTGTGAAAGGTAACGTCATCTTTGTGCCACCAGTTGTTTGAACTTGGGCATAAAAGGTGTGAGGACCAGGTGGAGGCACTGATGTACATGTTCACTGGTGAGGGTGCTGCGCTATGTGTTTTTCACCATGCTCATAGCTGAAACGGTAGATTCACAGCAGTACGTTGAGGAAAACATTGTGAGAATTTGAAGGGCCATTTTATGCAGGACAGGAACACCTGCTGCAGTAACCATCTTTGT
>JAQMYJ010000037.1:16119478-16143694 GCA_030014305.1 Clarias laeviceps
TTTCAAGTCAAAATTTATTAAAAATCTTTGCTCGTCTTGCGGAACACTCGCAAACCGCGTTACTCGTAATCCGAGGTTTCACTGTACTGCAAAAGTTTAATGAAATTCTTGTGATGCTGTGATAAAATCTGGCTGGACAGAGAGACATACACTGAAAATTTTCTGAAACATTTATCTGGGCCTCCAGTGTATGAAACGTGACAATATCTTTCAAAGAACCAATATACAGTACTGACAAAAGCTTTTTTAAAGTTATGTAGATACTGTATGTTGCCCATACTAGGCAAGCAGCGGAACCTGATATTTTTAAGTTAAAAATGAAACTAATTATTTCCTTTACTAAAACATTTTTTATTGTTTAGAAATTGTGACATTCAGTTAGTAATGTTACACAAAAACGTAACTAGCAAGTTGGTATTAACACACTGAAATTAAAGGGTGTTTGAATGCAAGGAAGAAAACCAGTGTTAAATGTGATTGATTTTATTGCAAATGCAATATTTTCAGATTATTTTACTAAGTCTGACAAATAATTTTCTTTAGGCGCACAAATTTGTCTGAAGACAATCTACTGGTTTGTCAATGAAAAAAATACTGTTTTTTTATAGCAAAATTTGACTCATGCAAAAAAAAAAAAAGCCAATCATAATGCTTCTTAAGGTCATGTGATCAATACAGTGACCTTACAATCTGGCATTATAGTAGCTGTCATGGATGAAGTAAAAAGAAAAAACATGAGAGATGAAAAAGGGCTTTTACAGTTGAGTGCCATTGCAGTTTCCCCAGCAGTCATAGATAGATGACTAGATAGATGATAGAAGATAAATGGGCAAAGGGGAAGTGGGGGTGAGGGAATATCCAGCAGATGGTAACATTACATGTTGAGCTTTAGTCCCCGTACTGTAAAGATGAAAAAATCACAAAGAGGAAAATACTGGAAGATCAAAAAAAGGAAGATTGAAAAGGTAATAGATACAAGAAATGAAAAGTGGTGCATGTGTGTGTGCTACCTTGTTTGCATGACATTCATTTAATGTCTCGTTATCCTGTAATGCTAAGTTTCCTTCCATTATGAGAAAGCATCTTCTGCAGAAGACGACAAGGATTTATGTTATGAAGTCAACTGTGACAGGATAGCCTGAAGTTGGAGACCACAACATTCATTAGAGGACTCTTTTCCTACAGCCTTGGTCACTCTCATTTAATACATTTCTCTCCACAACATGTTCTGCTATAATCATTGCCCTAGACAATTCCTGTCTCCGTAATTGTATTAGCAATTCCTCCTGCAAGCTGGCACTGGTCCGGCAGAGCTGCCATGCAGATTAGCTATCCCACAGTCTCTCTCTGGTTGTGGCTGTTGCTTTTATCTTTAGTATTTTTTACCAGTCGATTACAGCACTTTTTTCCTGGCAGGATCCAAAATACACACACACACACATACATTCCTCAATTCAATTCAATTCAATTCAATTCAATTCAATTCAATTTAATTTGTATAGCACTTTTAACAATCGTGATTGTCGCAAAGCAGCTTTACAGAATAAAAAAAATGTGGAATTAGTATGAAATGTGATCTATTTTTAGTATGAAAATATGATCAGATTGTCCCTGATGAGTAAGCCCAGGGCAACAGTGGCAAGCAAAAACTCCCTGATATTGCACTAGGAAGAAACCAACCAGGCTGATAACTGATAGCAGGAATTGAGTCATACTGTGTGGTAGGCAGCTGGAAGTTTAGGAGATATGTTTAAGTTAATATGGAGTCTAGTTCATTATTGAGGCTCAGGTACAAAACAGTAGGAAATTCTAGTCCTGAACTATTAAGCAACTGCAGTCACCAGTCCTCAAAGAACAGGACCGTCTTTATGGTTAAATACTGTAGAACTGTCCCCAATCTAATCCATTCACAAAATGCTTGGCTAAATGAATAGGATTTTAGCTTAGACTTAAACACTGAGACTGTGTCTGAGTCCCGAACATTAATTGACAGGCTATTTCATAAATTTGTGGCTTTGTAAGAAACAGCTCTGCCCTGCTATAGTTTTCTTAATGCGCTGTACTGACAAGCAGCCTACATCCTTTGATCGAAGTACTGTAGCCGTGGCATTATGGGAGGCATGGCAATTGCTTGCATATACAGTATATATACATATATATATATATATATATATATATATACTAGATATGCCCGTTTCACATGGAATTTAATTGCACACTCATAAGCTTTAATCTGTTTTAAAAAATGTGAACTAAAATTTGTATGTGATACCATGAAGTGCACGGAATGAAGGTGTGAAATTGCATTTATTAAGTCGATTTCAATTGCACATTCATCAGCATGTATTAAAAAAAATTATAATGCCTTTTGTTAATTTTTTTTTAGAAAAAATAATGATTTGTTTTGACGGTCTTTTTTTCTATACATGTAATAAAACTGTAATGCTGATGTGTCTGTACATTTCTGTATATTTGCAGAAAAAAATTTTGGTTGGACATACAGTAAGATGAGTAATCGAACAGATTAAGATGGTTTGTGAATTTTTGTCTGCTTTTTGTTTGTATCACATAAAAACTACTGAACAAATTTTAATGGGGTCTTCACATGTGTATTTGGCCGAGCTTGAGATAATATATACAGTAGACTTATTCAGTACAGAATATCCAGCAATGGTAACATTCACAATTGGCCCACGAGAAGAAAAGGTACAGTATGCTAATTTGAAATTTAAATAGAGCTTTTTCGCAAATATCTTTAATGTACAGACACGCCAACTTTACAGTTTTTATACTGTATATCTATATAGAGATATATTTGACTAAAGGCCAAAAAAACACAGAAAAATCCTTGTTTTTAAAAAATATTTATATTTTCGGACAAGGCTGGTGACTCTAACTTTTTTCCAAATTCCAAAGGAGATAAAATGGTCAATACTGCAAATCTACTGACAGCGTTACAAAATTCTGAATATTGAATAGTAAAAATATTGCAATTTTTTTTGTTTAAAAAAATTAGTACCCCCTCATTAGTACCATTCAATGTGTTTTTGTAGTATTAGGCATATACAATCTTGAACAATGAACAACAACATGCCTTAACAAAAACGAAGCAACAAAAAATGTGGGCAATGCTAAATACTTCTGTGATTCAATAGCTTGTAGATCCACATTTAGCAGCAATAACTTGAAGTAATTTTGTCCTGTATGACTTTATCAGTCTCTCACATCATTGTGAGATGGAACATTTGTGGAAAACTTTGCGACATTGCTTTAATTCATTGAGATTTTTGGGCATTCACTTATGCACAGCTTTCTTAATCTCCTGCCACAGCATATCAATTGGATTGAGGTCTGGACTTTAACTAGGCTATTCCAAAACCCTAACTTTTTCAGCCACTCTGATGCAGAGCTTTAGCTGTCGGACACCAGCTTTATTAAGAACACCAGCACATCTACCCATTTGTGGTATTATCTAATCTTATCAGCCAACCATGTGCCAGCAGTGCAATGTATAATAAAATGCAGGTACTGTATGGGCCAAAAGCTTCAGGTAATGTTCCATCACAATGCAGAACAAATTGATCTCAGTTATTTTGACTGTGACATGATTTTTTGTGCAAGACAGGCTGGTATTTCTATAAATGCTGATCTCCTGGGATTTTCACACACAACAATCTATAATGTTTACTCAGAATAGAGTAAGGGAAAGAACATTCAGTGAAGGGCAGTTCTGTGGCTGGAAATGCCTTGCTGATGAGAGAGGCCAAGAGAGAATGGTCAGAATGTTTAGAGCCAACAGAAAGGCTAGAGGTACTTTGAGGCAGATAGGCTACAACAGCAGAAGCCCATACCAGATTCCACTTCTGTCAGCCAAGAAGAGAAGGCTGAGGCTGCAGTGGCCACAGGCTCCCCAGAACTGGACAAATAGAAAAACTGAGAAAATGTAGCCTTGTCTGATGAATCTTGATTTCTGCTGAGGCTGCTGAGATGATAGGGTCAGAATGTGGTGCCAACACACATGAATGAATGTGTCTCAGACTGCTTTCATGAACATGGTGGCCTTTCCAGTCAATAAATCTGAATCCACTAGAACACCTTTGGGATGTGGTAGAATGGCAGCTTCATAAAAGTGGTTCATGAAAAATCTCCAGGAACTGTGTGAACATGCCAACATGCCAACATGGACCAGAATCATAATGGGGAATCCATGGATTTTTGAGGAATCCATAGCACAAAGAACCAAGGTTGTTTTGCAAATTTCCAGCATTAATCACTTCATTAAACAGCTGGAGAACTCACCACTGGCTTCTTGTCCTGCCAGATGTGGGAACTGTGTGCTAAACAGTAATCATATACAGTATAAGCTCACTGGTAAAACAAATCACAGGTTTAAGAGGGGCCAAATTATTGGTATGCATCATAATTGAGATAGCTGTCAATGTATTATTAAAATCTGGAAGGATAGTACTGAACTTCGCAGAAGAAATGTGATTGGGGAAAATAATCATGAACAAAAGTGATTGTAGATCACTTAAACACTTGGTGAAATTGCATTGTAAAAAAAAAAAAAATCAACAGAAGAAACCCCACCTACGGTATGTTTAAAAGTGAAAGTAAGGGCATTTCCACACACAGAATCTGACAAGAACTCACGGGATTGGGACTTAACATCTTTGGCCATAATGGTACTAATACTAATAATGGACTAATCAGAATAACAGGCTAAAGTTTGCTAGGGAGCATAAAGTCTGATGAGTCCAGATTGAGCATATTCCCAAGCAATGGGTGGTTGGGGTAAGAAGGGAAGTGCATGATGCGATGCACCTACCATGCAAAAAAAAAATATATCAACAGTACAAACCTTTGTTATGTTTACTTCAGTTTGTCAGATCTAGACTCAGCAACGTTACGTGGTAAAAATAAAGAAAGAAAGTCAGCTGATAACCTGAATATAGTGAATGACCAGGGTATCACATTAATGCATTGTTTTGCTGATGGCATGAGCATATTCCAGGAATTTTGAAACTGAGAAATGAGGAAAAATTTTCACACATGAGAGTATGCAACTTTTCCAGACAGTATGTAAGAGTATATATTTTTTTTATTATCATGTTTATTACTTTTACATTTTAATAACAAAAGACAAAAAAGTTTAAACATTACAATAACACATTATATACAGTACTTAAAATAAACAAATGAAAAATTTAATAAAGAATTGCACACATAATATTGTATGTGTATATATAAGGGGGCTGCCACGGCTCCAGGGGAACACAATAAATGTACAACACAGTATGCATCACTAGGCTGTGAACAGTTAAATATGAATGCTTTTTCTGTCTTTGAGATTGGAGATTGCCCAGATAGGAGAGAAATGGACCCCAAATATGTAAAGATTTTCCCAGGGATTTGGATATGGAAAATAGACAGCATTTCCAACATCCACCTTAAAAAAGATGAAGGAAAATTTTTCTGTCTTTTAAAATGAGTCTCTTGGCAGTGTTCATATCAAGCCTAAAAAATTTTTTGTAAGGCTTTAGATAGATGAACCTAGATTCTGAACAGCCAAAGATTGGTAATTCAGCATGTGGAATAATGTATTTGCCATATGCATTGGAAAACAAAGAAAATTTGCCCGACCAATATCTTGCCAGTTTATGACAATGCAAAAGGGTGTGTGATAAGATATCTTCTGAAAGTTTACACCTATCACATGGCGCTGAAACAGATTGATAAATCTTTGTTTGGGTGATTTTAAACTGAATCACAATTTAGTTTAAAAATTTTTGGGGGGTTTTAGGGATTTTTAAGCTAAGGTATGTAATTTGATCACTGACTATCCTAAACAGCATATGTTCACGAAAATCAGGGCTATAGATAGGAGACAGGCATGAAATAACTTTTTGTCCAGTTGATGGTATATCCTGACAACTTACCAAATTAAATAATCAAGTCCAACAAATTAATTTTAATTTTTGTTTCAACCCCTTCCACTGTTAGGACTTCAAAATCAGGGTGGGTTCTGATTTTAAAAGCAAGCAGGTACAATGTATAGAGCAGGAGAAAGAGGGCAGCCTTGTTGGATGGAACGATGTAGAGGGAATAAAGTTGACCTATCGCCACAGTGACTCGCGCATGTATGGTCATCTGATCAAAAGTCTTCTTTGCATCTAAGAATATAAATGTTATTCGATTCATCTTGCCATGATCTGCATATATTGTGTTTAAAGGTCGTCTAATCTTCTTGGGATAACCCCAGTCTGATCAGGGTAATTAATAGAAGTCAGATGTTTACTTAGTCAGTTTTCCAGGACCTCATAATAGCTTCATAATATCTTTTCTGTCAACATTTAAAGAGCAATTGGCCTGTAGCTGGCAGGGTCACTATCTCTTCCTTCCCTTTTTTCATTATGAGACAGATGTTGGCCTTATGCAGAGTTTTAGGTAATGTCTTCTCTTCTCTTCTGCAGAATGAGAGGCCATTCTAAATAATAGTGGAATTAATATATCTGGAAATGCTTTACTGGAAAATCCATCAGGTCCAGCGGCCTTTCCGGAAGGAAATGATTTAATGGCTGAGACTAGTTCTTCAGTGGTCCAATTCTTCCCTAGCTGAATCACTGAGCTTTGGATTATCCAGAGAGTCAAAGAAGATGTGCAGGACAGATTGAGTGACATTACCTTTAAAGGAGTAGAGATCCACATAAAACTCTTTAAACCCGGTGGTAATGTCTTTAGTTTTTGTTATCAGAGAACCTGAATTTGATTTAATTCTGTAAATTTGCTTTTAAGTTTCTGTGCTACCAGCTTCTCTGGCTTATCTCCTAATTCACACTGCTTTTGTTTCAGTTTCCGAAGTGAATTATTAACCAGACATCCTAAAATAGGTATGCTGATTCAAAGATGGGAAGAATGCTTTCAATTTCTATTAGACGCTTGCTCCTTTCCTTCGTAAATGAAGATTCATAGGAGATGATACGACCATGCAAAACCACCTTAAGCAGTTTCCAAAAATATATACTACACTTTGATAAACTCCCTTATCTACACAACTTTTTGTCAGCTAATAATGAGGGATCAAAATGCCATGAGTAATGTAGTTTGGGAAGGGCAAAGTCCATTAATATTGGACTATGGAGATAAAAAATATTGTGATATTTGGTGTTAAATGAAATGTCCAACAGATTAAGCCCCTTTTTCCAAAATAATGGGTCATCAAAATTTGGACCATATACAATATGTAGATAAAAGTAACAGGGATTGAGTTGATACTGTCAGAAATAATGATATATCTCCCATTTGGATCTGTGCAAATGCTGGTTAGCTGAAAGGGATTTTTTTTTTCTTGATAGGGATAGACAAAAAATTGCATCCAGTATATGCATATGGTGAGAATGGTGGAAATGATCTGGCAGCATCATTTCCACCTAAAGAAACAGAAACCAGGAGATGGTTACAGAACGACTTAAGAACAAACAAATCTTAAACACAGAAACCTCTCCATGAAGGTGATTAAGAGAAATTACAAACATATCAGTATAAGGGTATTTGGCATAATAGCAGTGTGGTATCAATTATAAGATGGAAGAAAACTTCTTATTATATCAATATAAAACAATGTGAAAAAAAATGCAGATTTTTTTTAGTGGTCTAACCCTTGTCCAGGGTGTACCCTTCCTCGTGCCCTAAGCCTCCTGGGATAGGCTTCAGGCCCCTGTGACCCTGAATACAGGATAAAGCGGTATAGAAGATGAGTGAGAGAGTGATACCATGTTGATATGATACTCTTTTGGATATGAAAAGATGGTGGGTGTACCATTTGGATGATGAATGTAAAGTTTGTCTGGGTAACGTAGGCTGTGTTTGACACCGGAGTCTTGAAGGACCCTCAACATACAGTATAACGAAAAGCAGGCTGGGAAGTCTGGGAATGCTGGGAAGATTCCCTTCCCTTTGTATTCCAGAACGTGTTGTCTACTGAGGCAAAGGATCAGTTCTTTCTGTTTAAAATAGAGGTTACTTGTCATGACAGTGGGCAGACTTACACCTGGAGCTGGCTTTGGTTGGAGTGAGCGATGAGTACGGTCAATATACACAGACTTTTCTGTTGAGAACAATTTAGAAATCAACTTAATATTCTGCTTCAGGAATGTCCACAGCCTTGATGTTATTTCTACAGGAGCAATAAGGTTCCATGCTGTAAACCTCAGCTTGCAGGTGGTTAATAGCTTTGGTTAGGTCAGAACATTTATTTTCCAAAAGTTGAATCGGCACTTTGTCATCACTGCTAACTGGCTCTTGAGTAACTATCCGAGTCAGCTTGTGAGGTCAAAAGGAATTAAAATTTTACCTGGAAGGCATCGAAGCATTCATTAATGCTGAGATGAAGGGCCTCTGACATCTCTTTACAAAGTTCTTTGCACATAGCCAGTGACATCTCTGGTGATTGATAGGGCTCAGAGCACATTAATTTACTAGCCACAGAGGGAGAGTTAGTGTCTCAGTTTGATGGCTAGCATTAAGTTCAGACTGGATTGTCTTCGGCATGACTGACCTTATAGCTCGTTTAAAACCATTAGAATTTCACAAAGATAAAAATGGTTGGCTGATGCAAAAAAAAGTAAGTATATCCAGTACATAATCTTAAATAATTAATATGATGAAGAGGAGAATTGTGTCTACTCTATATATTCGCGATTACTTATAGTCATGGTGTTCCGTAAGTTGCTTTGGACAATGGTGTTGGCCAAATATTGAAAAACATATTTACTTTGTTACTCATGGCATCATTATAATGTGCCAATGCATATTTATACTAACTGACATGTGAAAGACTTAAGGAGTATAGGTGTGTGTGTGTGTGTGTGTGTGTGTGTGTGTGTTTTGGGGGAGTAATGTCTTTCTAAACACTCAGTTGGACAGACACTCATGACCAATCCCCCCTGCTCGTGCTGATATTTTTGTTTGGACCCACTTACATCATTTTCTCATTACCTTAGTGAACTTTATATTTACAAAGAAAATTACAAAAAAATACATAATTTAGATTCAAGGTAGTATAATCACGAGAAAGCAATAATAAGGAATGAAATTAACTCAATAAACACATTACATCATGCCCAGTGAGCACTGCTATTTCTGATCTTTTTCCATGTTAATCTGTGTAGTCGTTATTTGTGCTTCAAGCTTTATATCTGACAACCTGCTTTTATCCACATGAGAATAAAAACCATCTGTTCCCAGACTTTAATATCAATATCAACATAACTGTTTATGAGTGGAAAGTCTTACTGTCAGCTCGCTCATATTTTTTCCAGTGGGATGTGTGCTTGCAGGATTACATTATTTCCTTCCATTCCTTTCCTTAGCATTCCTTCTCATTTTTATTCCTTCGCTTCTTTTTTGACTATGTGAGAAAGAGATGCAAAAATCCATCAGAACATTTATTTTCAAAAAGTTGAATCTGTCATCTAAATGTCGTCCAAAGACGACAGATGAATCAGTGAAAAATGACTGTGCCAACTGAAATGTCCTTGTTCACTACAGCGTCACATAAAAGGACAGTGTAGTGACTATTTTGCCGAGTTGTATAACTTGCCAGAGGGCATAAGTAGTGTATTTGCAAATACACTACAAGGTATAACGCTAAACCAGATGCTTAAAGAGTGAAGTTAAAATATTTGACTGTAGAATCAACTAAGAGAAAAAGACATCTTGTGATGCACTAAGACGTATCATCACTAAGATATTATGTAACCTGGGATCATTTCGCATTTCATTTTTCTCAACAACAGACACCCTCACCCAGATGACCCTTGTGTCTGAAGACAGACGGATTACATTTGTTATTTTTCGACTCTTATGCAATCTGAGCCATACAAGCCTTTCCAATTACTATGGCTGTAGCAAGACCCTCTGGCACCATTATTGCATGCTCATTGCAAATGGTTCTGTGTGGAATCATCACATTATCCTAAAACCATACAGATATGTTTGCCTAACATGCATGCTTATTGCCATTGGTTTCATACTGTATGGATTTCTCCATACAAATAAGGCTACTTAACACAACTTGAACCATAGATTCATTATCACCATCACACATCTCATCTGATCCAAGTAGCATGCACCCAAAGATCCCAAGTTTTGTTCCTTTTGATACTCAGTCATCTAACGTGCTTTTTTTTCTGCTTTTGTGGTGGTTCTGATGTCCTTTGTCTTGGGCATGCCTGTGATGTTTATAATGGAGACTTACATCACAGGTACAAAGTCTCTGAAAGTGCACTCAAAGCATTGATATATCTGAAACAAAGATGGAAGTCAATCGTTTACTGACTCAAAGTCTGTCAAACCTGAAATGGAGGAAGTGTTTTTCTTTTTTTCTTTTTGAGACATCAAGAGCAATAAGATAAGGCAGTTGATCTATGAAGTCTAACATTGATTAAGGCATATTTGATTTAGAGCCCCATCACTATCAGAAGGACAAAAACATACAGAATTAAACATGACAAAGAAAGATTAAGGAAATAACAAAAAAGGAAATTCAGGAAATGACGATAAAGATAAAATATGGATAAATAAAGATTTTTTTTTTATTATAAAAATGGGGGTATATACATGAGATTTATCTGTTATGTCGGTATCTGTTTGAGAAGCTCACAAGAGGAGGTGCTACTGTATTTCTTTAGTTCCTCATAAAGTACAAAAAATTGGCTGTAAAAGAACAGATTTATGGACATGCCGATGGCCAAGGACATGGCTAAATGGATTTGTTTGCTTTTAGTTACCTCTTGCTCTAATGAGGCAACCTCATTGATTCAACTCTTATGGAGAGACAAAGAGCTAATAGCTCCTAGACTGATAGCAGCCTCATTAACATACCATTACACCTGCTTTTACTTTCAAATAGAGCAAATTAACAACACCAGTGCTTTTGTAGATATGAAAATGTGGTGATGAAATTATATGTGCTTGCAGCTTGACAAACCCACTGATAACTATCTGTTTGTTATTACTATGCAGGAAGCAGAGAGAGAGCTAGAGAGAGCGGGGAGAGATAGAGAGAGAAGGTCGTGATGTGCTCTGTATTGTAATGAGCCAGTCATTGGGGTGATGGTTGTTTAAACCCACCCAAGATGTTTGCATGCTTCACCAGGGCTCTAAACATTACCTGCCCAGTGGCAAGAATGCACAAGCTGCCATTGTCTGTGCTGTGACTGCATTTCTCTTTCTTTTCTCTTTCTAATTTTAACTTTGAACTGTAGCATTCTTGATTATTCCAGCAAATTAAATTAATAAAGCAGTCTCGCATACAACTCAACACAGTGGATACACAACACAAATGTGCCATGTTACATTGTCAAAGCAGCTTAGAATCAGACACAGCTGAGAAATCATCTATATTCAGCATACTGAGACAAGTATTGGATTCAGACATGCAATCGAATTTAAACAGCAAGTACAAGCCTCTATATTGGACTGCAGAAGAATGCTTCTTAAAATAACTGCTATTTTTGTATCTTGCCATTGTTGACGTCTGACTAATAAGCTAGCTAATTAGTGTGTTATCGCACCAGGCCGAGATACTAGAATGACAAGCAAATGTTAGCTACATAACTGCCATTACTATCGGATAATTAAGTAAGCAGCAGCTGGTCATGACCATCGATTTTGGTCGGGCAAGATGACATTAATAACAAAATAACCTCAAACTAATGTAAGTAGACAGGCTTTCACATATGATTTATGCTTAGGCTATTTAGTAAATTTTTAGAGTAGCGCTGTTATAGGATGATGAGAGTAGGCAGTGTAGAAGATTTATTTAATTGTGCCAGTGGGATGTTGCTGGACTGGTCAAATTTAAAAAATGGTTATTCAAGATCTAAACATGGTTTAGCCAACATATCCTGTACTTCAGGATTTGTTTGATATCAGTGTAATCTATATTTCATGGTGGACCGTGTGATGACATTATAATTATCCATTAAAGTTTAAGAAATAACATTTTCATTATAGGGCTTTAGACTTTGCAATGTGTGATTATTCATAAAGTGGAGCCATTTTGTCTACACAGAGACATTCTCTCATTTACTTTTACAACATTTGGCAGACACCCTTATCCAGAGCGACTGACATTTTATCTCATTATCTAAACAGTTGTGAGTTAAGGACCTTGCTCAAGGGCCCAACAATGACAAACTTGGTGGTTGGGTTTAAACCTGGCCTTAATGCCTTAACCACTGAGCTACCTCCCGACCCCTATTTTGTTAGACATCACAAAAAACTTTGGGTGTATCTGACTGTTCATTAATCTGGTCATCATACATTTTAAAGAAGCTCAGAGGACATATAAAGGTGTGCCGTACATAACAGAAGTGCCCTTTCCACCATGCCTTTATCAATTATCAAGTTCTATCTGCATTCGAAGCAATTTTGATATTTTGAGCTTCAAGGTTTTTACACTCCAGATAGTAAAACGGTGCTATTTTTCAAATAAAGAGGCCAATAACATAAAAAAAACACATGACATTATATTGATACATTGTCACAGAATAACAAAAATGCAAATAACTTAAAGTTGACAAAAAAGGTACCCACATAGGCTCACAAAAACCTTTTACTGTCTAGCAATGTTACTATGTCCACAATGCTGCATATTGATTCTGTACATTTTTACATTCTGTATCGTTTGTATTCATTGCTTTTATATAATAAATTATTGTATTAAGTAGTACCTGATTTCTCAATATTCCATCAATAAGAAAGTAAGGTCATTAAAAGTATGTATGGTTTCTTCTAGTATATGTTTGACAAGTGACTTCTGACTTGCCAAAATAAGCGGTTAATACTTATGTGTTTTACAATAAAATCTCTGACAGGTAATTAGAAAACCTAGACTTGCTTGTCGACTGAAACCTCTGAGCTAAATGAACTGAACTGTTAGGCTATAAAATCCTCTGACATAGAAGTTATCATTTTGTACTAAAGGTTATAGCACAAAGCTACTTTAGTTAAATTGAATACTGAGGTAATAGATTTCTAGTCATAATTAAAATGTTATAAATTAGAGTCAGATTATTATTTAAATGTCTTATTTAAATTATTAAGTTAAACTAGGCAATTAACCTCCACTGCCACTGTATTCCATTAGCAGTTAAGATCTAAATGTTCCTATTTGATACAGTATAATGATTTTTCTGCTGTGTTCTGGAGTCCCATTCATATTCCCAAGGTTCCTGGGATGCACTCTATTTTCAGAACTGTCTTAATCATAATAAAGCAATAAATCATTTTAATTATTTTAATGCTTAAAAACTATCTGTGTATGGCAATAAACATAATTTTGCAATTAGTTTTTATCAGTATAAACACTGGCATTGAACCTTATTTCATCAGTGCAGTTATCCCCTTAAATAATTTCTCACAGTATATCCATATGAGGTACTTCAGATGCAGGTGCATGTAAATTGAATTTCATGAAAAAAATGAGTAAATGTTGTGTTTTGTAATAGCTTTCCTTAATAACAAGACATTTTGACATCCAGTACTTATTTAAGTCTGTTTATATATGAACAAATTAGGCATTGCATAGCGTAGAGCAATTCATTAATCACAGCCTGCCCACAGTGCGATAAATGCTTTTTTTTACTGGAAGTGATTTTTGTGGGTCCCACTTTATTTATTTATTTATTTATTTATTTAAGTGCTGAAAGAAAATACGGTTTGGTCTTTTCATGGGGAATATTTCACTGTCATAATCTAACAGTTGAACTCTTTCCATCACAAATCCAGAATATTTCACTGTGCAGTTCAATCCAGTTCTGATTTGTACTAACCACTAGACAGAGTTTAGCTGGAAAACAATGATGTAATCCTCAGAATATTTCCTAATTATCTCTGGATAACTTTGCATGTTTAAAAAAAACTTTCCTGTTTCCTATCAGAAATCCTCATGTGCAGGATCATTGACACTTTGACTATCACTGACGACCAGTAACAATAATCCATATTACTAGAAGGTCGCTGTCAAAGTGACTTGTTTTTATTTGTTTACTGAAATTATTGTTTTATATATTTAATGATTTGTAAATACATGTACAGTTACATGTAGACAGAGCTACAAGGGATTTTGGTGTCAGACATTTTCCAGAAGACTAGGCAGCCTTCAAGCATAGCCACTATGGACTATAACACCCACCTATTACAGTATAGACTCTCACACATTTCACAAGTTCACATCTATCACACACTCTTAGTCACTTTTGAATGTTTGATATAATAAAGCGAATTCAACTTGCACCTATGCCTATACCTTTTTGTATGACAACCGTCAGTGGTTTTTAATTCTGAATCGGGTTTAGTTCTAAATTAAGATTATGGGTAGAAAATGTAAGCTCGCAAGGTTGTTGTTTTTTTCTTTAAAAAAAAAAAAGGTTTTGGACCTGCTATCTAAGAAGATAAGACCATTATACAGTATATATCTATGTTCATGCAGTATATATAGAACATAAGATTTTCTTTTCAGTCCAAATAAGAAATGAGAAAAATATGTTCAAACAATGACTTGTGCTTCATAAACAAATAAATGAAAGAATGTAAGCCGTGTATTTTGGACTAGTTAAAATGATTTTGTGCATTTTTGAAAGGTAGTGTGTCTAAAAAATCTGCTGAGACCTGGCAGCCCTGCATACAGAAAGCATTACAGTGTATACAAAACAACAATGATGTAGACTAAATTCACATCAACTTGCATAATAAATAAAATGCATGGAGTCTGCATTTTCACGAAAAATAATATTTGCCATTGTACCTAACATTGTGATTTATTTTTTCTCTAATCAGTACGGGAGATTAAATTCTTAAATTACTTGCACTTTCATTATTGTACATTATTACACACCATGCCTCTGTTTGTAGCACCATGGCACAGTATCAGTACTCAGCATGTATCATCTTCATTATGATCATGCTAATGTTGCTCAGGCTACATAGTGGTTTAGAGATGCGGTGTACTTTTCATGTGTGGTTTTCTCATTTTCCAGTTCCTCAAGTGCTGACTCAAGTTTGGAGAAGCGGTCCAGTCTTTTTAATGAGTTACACATGCTTGTGACCCAGGCACATTTTGTGAGTATTGTAAATTGCAATCGTATAGTGCAAGGACAAAATGGAAAATGGTCTGTCTGTGCTGTCTACAGCTGCAACTGATAAATAAGAAAAGCAGTGAAACACCAATAAATAGAATCACCATTACAAGACTAGGTTTATGAATGCGTGCTAACTTCAAAACAACTTGATTATATTCTTCAGCGGTATGAGCGATAGTATATCTTGAGGCCGTGAGCATCCTGAGGTCAGCTGCATATGAGTCTACTCATAGAACTTGTTTATTGAATAAGGCAAACAGATATTGGATGTGCATTTTCTTTTTAAATGCACTCTGCTTTATTCAGTCATGAAGAGCTGTAAACATGAATAAATGACTCTATATTCAATACATATCCACACACAGGGATGGAAGGATGGAAGGGTCCCTTAAGCATGCTTGAAGTTGTCTGAAATTAAAATCTTGTGTTGGTCCTCCATTGCAAATTTAAAGCTAAATTGGGGTAAACCAGAGAACTCCTATGGGTGGTAGATAAAATCTTTCTTTTCTAAGAGTGTAGAGAATAGTGTTATGGCATAATACAGACACAAAGTCAAATTCTAAACAATAAAATGCATCCATCCCTAATTTTGGCAGTAATAATGCAGTTCTGAAATTTCCTCAAGGACCAAATGAACTACTTTTGCAGCTGTGTCCACAGTACCACGAAAAAAAAAGTCCTGATAGAATTTGATTGAGAGAGACAATATCTGCCACACGTTGAGGTGATAAGGTTTGCTAGCATTCTATCAGTCAAATCTAGCTTTATAACAATAAATTGTGTAGCCTACTAGGGAAGTTCAGAGTGAGGCCACGTACTGTAATGCATGTGAGGAGGGTGAATGTGTTCTGTGTTCTGGGTGACCTTCCCCATGTTAGAGACACATAGAAGTTGAAAATTAGCATTTGAGTATTTGCTAATCCTTTTCATGCACAACCACTGAAATGAACCAGTTATCTGCCTGGACAGCACTAATAACAACTGTTACAGAAAGAAATTGCTTTTAGCAATGAGTACAGCTTTCTCAAATCTAGCAATGTACCGAATGTAAAACACTATACTTTTGAGAAAGTAGGATGTATAGAACCCCACTGATCTGAATCACAGAAACTACTACTTTGACAGTGAGCTACTTTATTGATAGAAGAAGCTAGTATCTTTGTACAAAGTGGCAAACTTGCCTTGGTGTGAAATCACAAATGCTCTGACATGGTAATGGAGGCAGTGGTTTGATTGAGTTGCAGACCGTAGGTTTGTCCCACAGTGCAGTGTCTTACGACCTACTGACCTAATTTCATCGTCACCTAATAAGCAGAGTTTACGGCTAAATGGTCCTGTTAGTAGCTCCTGTCTCCCACAGACATGCCCGGTAGAGCCCTTTAACATTTGAACAGAGTCAACATTTATTATTAGCACAGAAATCGGTCTGAAACGTGTTTACAAAATCCCCCATTCAGACACCAGGATTTATGAAGAAATATTTGATGAATGCCAGTACACCAGATTTCCTTACAAGGTGGGTAAACAAGCTGACATCAAAGAGCATTATGCAGAAATGTCTGGTTTCCCAGATGTAATCAGAGCAATTGACTGCACTTATGTTATTCTGAAAGCACATAGTCATAATGCTTTTTTCAATCAAAAGACTAACCCACATATTACAGAGGAGAGGTGCTACAATGATGAACACTACCTTGCTCTATCTATTTGTAGAGCACACCACTGACCTGCTTAAAGAGCATCGGTGTTGCCTGGATGCATCAGATGAGACACTGCTACACCAAACTATTGGTGTAGCAGTATTGATGGGGCTGCCCTTCCTCATACCCCATAATTAACAACCCAATGATTCGATTCACAACTCTAACTATAAGACGAAGCATAATCTCTAAAATGTCCGACCATCATCCATAAATCATGAATAACTGAGACCACTGCAAAGGTATTTAGGTTTTTAGTACTTATGTGATCTCATTGTTAATTATCCACTTTATTTTTAATTTTTTGTCAAGTTTCAGTAACATTAATTGTGTCTTTTCTACATTTCTTAAAAATTCTTCATATTTTTCCCTTTTCTCTTTGCCATGGGCATTGCTACCTCACTCAACTGTGCATGTGACACCCAATATTTTAATAAGCATGCGGTATATTTCATTTATGATTCATGACTATGGCAGGCAGAAGATAAGACTCGTTCAGCTGCTCATGTTTTCAAGAACATTGTGATTTATACAGTGAAGACAGCATGCAGGTACACGTATTCAATGCCTTATAAATCACTTTTTGTGCACATGAAATGTTCGTGTTTTTGTGCACACACACACACACACACACAAACACACAGCATTTCACTTTAAACAGAAATCAAAAGTTACAAGTTTTACAAAGCACTCTCTAGAGCTTTTTTGGCTGCAGTCCCAATGCGTGCTTCTGTCAGACTCTGTGTAGAGTCCAGTGGTGCTCCAGTCCAGAGATATCCATAAACCAGATTGGTTGATGACTGCATTGCATCCTGCTCTATGTGCAGGTTTTTGATCAGCACCATCATTTTGGGGTTTACAGCTGCAGATTGAAATGATTTTGAATGAAATCAGCAAAACGACTAAGAAATTATATGTTTGTGCAGTTTTGCAACATATCACTAACATGTCATAAGTGCATCTTCATCTGTGGACTAAAATCAGCACAAAAAAAACTTTCCTGATGAGGATTTCAATTTTAAAACTTACTGTAAATTCACTGAGTATAAGTGTCTGCCAAATACTGTAAATATAAACATAGTGGCTAATTTCGATAAATTTGCAGAGTTAAACATCACTGTCTTGCTGGAAATGCCTCCTACAAGCAGATTTGACTCAGGGTATAAATCCAAATCAGCTGCGTGTCAGCATTGGCATTGCTGATCCGTCAGCACAAGGGATGTCCAAACTGCCTTTCTAAGAAGATTAATGCCATGGCGGTGGAGGACAGACCACATTTTGTCCTTGGCCTCCATAGAACTTGCTGTACAAATGGCTGACATAGGCTCTACAAATATGAATCCTGTAGCATGGCTCATAAGTCATGCCAAAACTATTTATACACAGGCTTTTTTAAGTAACTTGCCTCATACACCTAGAGGTAATGACTGATGATGTCATTAAACTCTGTGGATATTTAAAATCCCTTGAATAAACCCAAAATAACCACATTGTTCCTGTACTACTGCCTGAAACGGGGGGGGGGAGAGATAATTTAAGAATGAAACAAATGAATTCTAGCGAATTTTATGCATTTTTAAATACTTAAGATTCCATGTGTGTAAGAGATCCATAAAATGATGCTGTACTGTAAGTATGCTACACCAATCTCAACCAGTAATGCATTACTAGGACACCAACCAAGAGAAAAATATTGCCATCAGTCTTTCTAATGCATTTATTATGATGCAAATAATACTCTTAAAATGTCATTACAAGTAAATGAGTAATTGCAAATTGTCAAAATTGCAAAACAACTAAAATTGGCAACAAATTAATAAATATCTCAAGCTCAGTGGTGATTATTGTTGTTTCTATTGACAACTCTATCTTAATGATCAATAACACAATAATAATTCTCCTGGTGAAAAGCATTGCTTTGTCCATTTAACAGACTTTCTTGTATCATTTTACCTGAAGCAACAAGTGTGTATTTCTTGTTGATTTATTTGTAGTTTCACACTCAATGAGGTCTCGAGGAAGACATGGTTTGTCGAGGCTGGAGGGGAAGAGCGTGAGTGGTCTGTACAGAGAAATATGGCTCAAGTCATACTTTTTACTGTCACATTTTTCTAGCTTCCCCTATAACTCCCCATAGGTTATATGTCTATTTAGAGACAGTTGTGGAAATCTAAACATATCCTGCAAAATAGTAGGCATGTCTTCTCATGACAGCATTAAAACAATTCTTTATGTATCTCAACTGTTCCCAAGGCAAAGAATTTTCATAGAAGATTTTCACTTTCAATTAAGTAACTCTTTATGAACTCTTTATTAACTAGCAGTTAACTCTTTATTTTATCCTGTAATTGATTAAATACAGACAGAACCAATGTTAAGAAAATGTGTCATCTGTATAAAAGTGAGCTGATTTTTTTGTTTGTTTGTTTGCTTGCTTTTATTTTGGGGTGAATTTTGGGAATAATTATACGAAATTTCAAGAAACCTGGAAAAAAAATAGTTAAACAGATTTCAGTGCCTTTGTATACAGTATCATCAATTGGTCAAAATTGCTGCCAATATTAGCCTATGTGTTATACAATTGGTGATATATGCAAGTTCAGGGCAACTTTACTGAAGCTTTAACTTCTGCAAACAAAATCAGAATCACAAAAAGGCAAAGCACCAGTAAAGCATAATTTTTTATAAATACAAAGATATGAGCCCTGGTCCCTTCCATAATGTTGATGGTTAAGTCTGTAGTGCTTCAGATACTATCAGAAATGTATGACTTCATTCTTTACATTTTCACATCCACGTACAGTAATGACCACAAACAAAGGACAGAGAGAGAGAGAGAGAGGTAAATATAAGGCCTTCATTTGTTCCATTAAGTATCCTGGTTTTGTTCAATCATAATTGGATTCTAGCATAACATACGGTAAGACCACTGTAATGTTTAACTATATCACTTTGTGTCCCAGGAGTTCTAATAATCATTAAATAAATTAACATGGGTAAAAATAGGTCAGTACAAATCACCATCCTGAGAAGAGAGCAGCTGCCTGCCAAACCCCACATCTGAAACCAGTCGGAGAAGCACTTTCAGCAAGAAGACACATCTGATAACATTATGTCATTCAAAAATAATTTATTTTAAGGTGTATAAAAATCGCCATCTGTGTTCTTTTATTTACAGCTACATTTACCAACTAGTTACTAATACATGGCTAAATTCCAAATCTCTCTCCAACCCTTGATCAAGGGCATTACTTAGTGTGTGTGACAATGGATTGTACACAATAACGCAATAACTTTCTGTTTAATACTATTTGGAATTCAACCCCGGGACCGGGAAATTAATGGAGCTTACGTTCCAAAGTGAATAAGTGGAAATATAAAAGGAAACTTACAAGATTTACAGAACTGCCCACCACCTACATGGTTTATTCTCCTCAACCTTAGGCTAAATAGTATCAGTAAGAATTTAAAACTACTTTCACCTCTGTTGATTACACTAACTCGTCACCATCTCAACCAGTTGCAGTTAGTTAGTTCTACCAGTCACGGAAAGATACAGTATGTGTTAGTGCAGCAAACTGAATAAACAAAGAAACAAACTGTAATCTGTTAATAATATGTTTGTGGAACTGTTGTATAAAAGCAATATCACACTCAAGGTAATGCTGTTGTAATGAATATCAGCACAGCTATGATAACGTTGTAGGCATGAGGGCACAGCTGATATTCCTCTTATGCAACCTACAAAAACATAAATGAGTTAAATAAATGGGAATTTTTATGTTTGTTCTCCACCAGTAACACTTTAATATTAGCCAATGTGAGGGATCACCCCTAGAGGGCGCTGTGCACCCGAAAACTGTATATGTGAGTTTGTGTAGTTTTTGTTTTTTTAGACTAAGTTTCCCAGAATGCACCTCGGTCAGGTGATGAGAGCACTCACCTGAACTGAGGTAGTTCATTAGTTTCTTTACAAATAGCTGTTTGTTCTGGGAAACTGGGTCGAGCATTGGTTTTGTTAAGTGGGTGTTTATTTTGTCTGGTTCAGTTTTAGTTGGCATTTGTTTTATGGAGCTGTTTGGTTAAGTATGTGTTGTTAGTTTGTCTCTTTGTCTGTGAGTATTCTTGTCCGTGTAATACCCTAGTTTGTGTAGTTACTGTTGCTGTCAGTATGTCTCCTTGTCTCTGTGTCTCCTAGTATGGATTAGCCTCTAGCATGGTTAGCCCCTAGTGGGATTAGCCCCTAGTAGGATTAGCCTCTTGTGTGTTTACCCTCGTGTGTGAGTAGCCTCTTGTGTGTTTCCACTCTTGTATGTTTAGTTCTTAGTCTGTTGAACTACTAACTTGCTTAGATCATAGTCTGTTTAGATCTTAGTCGGTTTAGCCACTAATCTGTTTAGTTCTTAGTCTTTCATACCTAGTCTGATGTGTACCTAAGTCTGTTCATCCCTTGGGTCTCTGGCTACTAGTCTGTTTAGCTACCGTCCATCTTAGCAGCTAGTGTGCGTAACAGCTAGTAGGCCTAGCCAAGGCTGTCTAGTATGTTTAGTCCCTTGTTTGTTTAATCCCTAGTATGTGTTGATACCAGTCTGTTTTATATCACAGTATGTTTAAGCTCCTAGTCTGTGTACGTTATTTGATTAATGTTTTGTGTAAAACATGCTCCAAAGTAAAGCCAACTTCCTTTGTTTAAAGTTTTGTTTTTTTTAAATAAAGACTGTACACTTGCTACCCTCTGCGTCTATGCCTCATCCACAAGCCACAGCCCAACACTACGTATAACATGACAGTCAAAAGGTATACTTTTGATGAAGACTTTTGAAATTCTAAGGATCACATTGCAAGAGTAAATTACTAATTCTAAGTTGTTTGAAAGATTGGTTGCCTGTCGTTCCAAGCTGCTTATTGCTTCCTGTTTCTATTTCTGTGGTAAATGTATTTTGGGCACTACAGTGCTCTGAGTCTCTTCTTTTCATGCACATTATTTAGAAGAATATTGTTCCAATTTTTTTTTTCTTTCAGTACTTATTTTACAGAATCCACTTTCTAGTACCATAAATGTGATCGTACTGTTGTGTAGACGGTTTTAGTGCTGAAATGTCAAAGTGGTACTTGTACTCTCCCCTCTGTCTTTTGCTGCACACTCTGTACCTGGCGGGTTTGCTTCCACTCTGTGGTTCTTTGGCTTAGGCTGAATCTGCACTATGTGCACTTTGCTGTGTTGTGAGAAAATATCATTATTAATATTTCATAATCAAAATGTTATCTTGTTTGGGTTATACAGGTTTATTTTATTTTTTTTGGTCTCACTTATTATTTTTTTTTATATTTAAGAAAATAGAAAACCGACTATAATCCAGGACAATCTTAAGTGTACCTGCACATGAGACAGGGAGGGAGGAATGTCGGGGGGGGGGGGAAGCAACAAGATGATGACAATTTAAAAAGTTGAGTGTTACAGTGATCTTGAAATTAGTTTTCAGACTGATGTCTTCTGCCTTTATCAGTCGTGTTCCAGGAATGTTCTCAAAGTATGATGTGAAGTCCAAACAGCTAAGCTATTAAACACAAGGAAAAAACGCATTCTAACTGATCTGGTACATTAAGCCTTAATCTTGTACCTTTCACAATCAATACCCACAAAAGACAGCGCTGACAAGGTACCTCTTGAGCTGCTGTTTAATGTGTTCTGTCCCCTTAAGGGTATTTAAGTTGTCTGCTTTTAAGCACTTTAACAATTTAATGTCTAATTTAAAAGAATGTCGTAACCATATGGCAAGAAATCAAATGAAGGGGTTAAGGAGGTCAGCTTTGCCGCTTGCACCTCAGGAGTTTAATGTGACTCTCCTCTACAACAGCAATTCCAACTTGATATTTCAGAAGTCAAGTTGGCTAATACAGTACGTGATGAACACAGTTCATTACTACCTAAGAAGTAATAGAAATTAATATCATTCACTTGTAATGAGGCTGTAGTGGACTAATTGATTGTGGTCAGCTTGTTGGTCCTGCTTTTAAGACCCTTTAATGTCCCCATAAAATGGCTTAAGAGGTATAAATGGATTTCATATCTTGACGAATTTCCGTCTAAAACATGTCAATTTGATGAAGTGCTTGACTGGTTTATCCTACAGCATTGAAGATCAGTAACCCTGCCATTGAATCTAAAATTCCTAGAAACTTATCCAATTTTCTGTTGCCTCTTGTTGAATGGTATGAGAAATATGACAGAGTTCAAGGTGTTTACTTGGCCTTCCTTAATCTACCTCACAACTTACAGCACTTAGAGGATCTGATGCTAACATGTTGGTGCCAGATATAACAGCACATGTTCAGAGTTCTTGAAGTCCATTCTTTAATGGGTCAGAGTTTTTTTGGTGGCACAAGGGAGACCTACACATTATTAGGCAGGTGGTATATACATACAAGAGTGAGTCAAAAATTGTCCGCATTCTGGCTGTAAAATTTATTTTAATTAACTTATGGAAAAGAGATTTTTTTTTTTATTTTATTTACAAAATTGTCAACAGGCTTTTGTATTCCCTCATTTAAAAATATTTTAGGCTGATCTGTGAGGCAAGTCTTTTCTGTCTAAAAAGAACATGTAAGCATGACTGATGTCTGCAAACCTGCATCCGAACAAACTACTTCTGGAATGATGTCCCACAACGTTGAGACAATAGTGAAGTTGTTTGGCCCAGAGCCATATTTGAGAAGAACCAAACACTGTTTCACCAGAAACTCTTTAAACTGTCAACTTGTCGAGCAACTTCACTATTTTCAGGTAACTTCACTTATCTCAACATAACTTGAACTTTTTCTCACAAGAAAAAGGGACAAATACAGTTTTTAGAGGCTATGAAGTTTATGTCTAAGGCATAGGAAACAGTTTAGCAAGGTTTAAAGATATGTTTGTACCCTGTTCTTTTAGTGTTATGGACATATCGACAGTCGTGTAAATACATAACAAAAATTATCAGATCGTAGCAGGTCTTGCTATTAGGCAAATACAACCTTAGATGAACTACAGCATATAATCTTTATTGCCAATATTTATTTAACAAAAATTAAACCAAAAAGAAAAAAAAAACGTGGACAATAATTACCCTCGTGATACAATAGCTTGTAGATCCACCTTTAATAAGTTTATTTTATATATTTATACATAGCAAGAGACATCTAAAAAACAACAAACTTACAGAAAACATGAAATCCATTGAATATGTGATTGGATATATCCATAGCAAATATCCAATCACATATTCAAAGATCAGGAAAACAGGACGAGAAGAGATGTTTTAAGGTGGGTTTTGAAATCCTGTAGTGAAGAAAGATCACGGATGTGTTTGGGAATAGAATTCCAGAGTGTA
>JAQMYJ010000037.1:16167450-16205024 GCA_030014305.1 Clarias laeviceps
ATCCAATGATGTAAACTTTAAAGCACTTTTTGTAAGTCGCTCTGGATAAGAGCGTCTGCCAAATGCCTAAATGTAAACACCAAAACATACATTCATAAACATGAACAAAATGCCCCAAATACAAGAATCTTAATGTCCTGCAAACAAGAGAAAGTTCATCAAGTTGGCGATGAAGAAGAAGTGAGAAGCCTGGTGTTTTAAAAAGTAGGAACCTGCAATTTCACCACTCTGATAAATGAGAAGAAAGCAACCCCTTTGTAACTGCACACATCTACTGACCAAGATTAATCCATGAGGAAAGGTGTTTTTTTTTTTTTTTTTTTCCCCCACCGTTTTTCCCTTTTCTTCCCCTGGGAGCTAAGAATCACGACATTTGCAATTAGATGAGCCTGAACACTGTTCACCTGCGCGCGCACACATTCAGACACACTTAATTCCAATCATCCTATCCGTCTTCATTATACACTTTAAACAGTTCTGAGTCAGCTGTGAGTTTTTGTGTTGGTGAGTGAGACAGAAAGGATGTGTATCAGATTGTAGCACAAACTCACGTTTTCTGTCCAAATGCTTTAGAAAAGATGAATCGCTGTGAACTTAGCAATGATTTGTGTATCTAGATATCGCTGGGTATCATATGTTTTGTAATAACACCTTGGATTTATTGATGGTCAATGTGGCCAAGTGGAAGAATTCCCGTTTTAATAAATTTTAAAGTAAGTAAATTTAGTGTAAGCTTACTATCTTAATCACTCTAAGCCACTCTAAGCCACTTGTTGCGGTGCAGTTTGCAGGCAGCAGGCAGCTGTTTGCAGGCAGCTGTTCTCTGAGCCTCATACTCATATCCGCCTATTTCTGAAAGTAAATGGTCAAGAGTTTAAACTGTGGATTTGTTTTTGTGGACATCCCAAAGGTTGTGTGTGAACTGCTTTAGTGAAATTGGGTGCATCAGCCCCATTTGGGTATCCTTATGAATCTAAAGTATAATATATGTAGGCAAAAAGCCAGTGTGTGTACATGCCCTAATGATAAGGAAGCATGGCTTCCTCTATGATAAGATTTTCCCCCCTTCAATCCCAGGTTTGTGTCATCATTGAACATCGCTACTTTTTTTTTTTTTTCTATAGTAGATTTTTATTTCCTGGATTTTTGCCCATGAATTCATAAAAGACGATGGCTGTGCCTCTGGGTTTTTGTTTGTGAACATGTTTCTGTGCAGTTGAATAATTCTCCACCCTGGCAGCTGAGGTCAGCCTGATTTGCGGCAGAATTTCATGCAAGCACTAATGAATATGGTTGTGCTTTAGCGTTCTGATGGCCTTAAGTGCGTCCCACCACTCCACAAACGCACAGCCTGAGCAATTGATGATGAATGGAGTGAAACATGATGCATGGCTCTTCTATGTTAATCCGTGGTGTTGCCTAAAAGGGTTTTGATGAGTGACTTAATGGACTTGTCACATCTTATTTTGGGAAGCTCAGCTTTGCCTTACACAATAGATGTCTATATTGGTTTAATGTGCTGTTTAATCCTATAAATGTTATATTAACAGGTTGGAAATGTTAATCAACCTTATTTTACTGTTCAATCCCACAACTTATTCTGTTATAAAATTGACACTTTTTTTTGGGCTGTTGTACACATTGTCAGGTCTCAAAAGCGTAGGCCGATGCCTAAGCTGGTGTACACCCTACTGACAATGGTGGAGCTCAAGAGAAGACTGAAAGACTGCCATCTGTCCACACAGGGACCTAGAGAGCAGCTCATCCGACGGCACCAGGAGTTCACTCAGATCTACAACGCGCAGTGTGATGCACTCAACCCCAGATCAAGTACGTGTTCATTATTCAGTAGGGGATGACCAAGCACATCAGCTGGAACACCACTTTTAAAAGGCTCAAAAATCAGACCAGAAAGTACAGGAAGATTGTACATGAGATGAACCTGTATAGATTTAGTTTTTTTAAAGATATTTTCTTAAATGAGCATACTGTTTGACATGGAGGTTTGTACATGAAGTAAGCTGTGTGATTATGTTAAAGAAAAGGCTAAATGTTTGCTGAATGGAAATGTATAGCTGCACAGTTAAGCACTCCATGGATGCCAGTGAAGCTAGTAAAACTCCTTGTCAGCAATGTTGTACCCTTGCCCAATTTGTTTCGACTTGCTGTCTTCCTTTAAGTGGAATGGATGATCCTTTTTTTTTTTCCTCTCACCAAAATGATGACCTTTTTTCCTTAGAAAAGTCAGATTTTTTTTTAGCTACTATTTTTTTCCTCTGGTGGATTGCAGTAGAAGCTGATAGATAGGTTTAAGGGTTTAGGGTTATTACATTTAACACCTACTATCTTAATATTCTTAGACCTTGATCTGTTTTCACTAGCACAAAGCCCATCTGTTATGCCTAGCATACTGTACTTACTGACTGAGAAACGGGGCTTTCCCACATTTCCTTTACTTTTGTAAAAATAAAAATTCTTAATGGTTTCAGGCTCTGAGACGTCACATGCCTTAAATTACCTATGAATTGTACATACAACTTAATCAATGTTATGGTGTACTGTACACTATGTACGATGTGCCCAGGACTCCACTATGAGCTAAGCCAAACTCAAGCCTTAGGACTGTGTTCACCTACCATCTGTTACAAAGTACCTGCAACACTTCACGACGTCTTGTTAGGAACTACTAGGATTTCTCACCTGTTAACAGCGACCTGGATACCAGGCTGAATGAGTTTGACTACAGAAGCTATGAACCTGCCATCCATTTCTATAATAAACATCACCATATGCACTAGTATTTATTAGAGCTTACATATAGTAATTTAGCTTCTCCCTGTGTTTGGTGGGTTTCCTCCGGGTACATCCTCACACAGTCCAAAAACATTCACATTTTGGCTAATTTGCATTCCAAATTGCCTGTAGTGTGTCAATGAGTGTCTATGTATGTATGAATGTATGTATGTATGTGTGCCCAGCGATGGATTGGCACCCCATCCAGGGTGTACACCGTCTCATGCCCTAAGTCTCCTGGGATAGGCTCCAAGTCCCCCGCGACACTGTAAAGCGGTATAGACGATGAGTGAGTGATTAAAGAGGCCAGAACCACTGCCTTGCTTTCTAGGATATAAAACATCATGCCATGCTGAGCTCTGATTAACTTCCTCATAAAGGCTCTTGCAAAAGATCTAAGGATCACATTGTATCGGAATCAAATTATATGTATGTCGGAAAGCTCCCTAATTTTGTCACTCAGTAACTGCTTGCTCTGTGCTCCCATGGCGAGTGCTTTCTCAAATTCTTAGATGTTTTCTTGGATCGTTTTTTTCCCCCCTGTCATGTGAGCAATCACTATTTTTAAGTATGTTTGAATTGAGAACAATATAACAAATTACCAGGTGTGCTTTGACAAGGATTTCTCCAGGTGAAAGATTTCATAATGACCATTCATGTAGTGTGCACACCTTTACAGTAGCAAACAACTGATTGCAAGCAAATATACTTGTTTTAATGTGTACAAACTATATGCCTAAAATAGAGAGAGAACCTGTTAAATAATAATAATAATAATAATAATAAATATTTTCAATTTGAAAAATTAAGACATCAGAAGACATCATATTTTTTATTCAAAATCAGTAAAGTATATTTTGCATATTTTATAATGTAATTTGCTTTTTCACTCTTACAGGTGAGGACATTGCTAGAGAGGTTGACAACAATGAGAAAATGAGGAGTCAGCTGGAGAAGCAAATTAAACCTGTATGTGCATCATCATCTCACAGTAAAGTGTGTCAGTAAAATTTGAACCACACGATAATGTTTTCTTTTTTCCCCCCTTTGTAGGCAATAGTCATCACTAAAAACCACACAGTTGATGAAATTGAACAGTTGCACTCAGATTACCGTAAGTTAATTTTCTATTTTCTTATGCACACATTTATTTTGTTTATATTGGGAACAAATCAATAGACCAATTAAATAAAAAAAATATTCAGGTGTTGAAGCAAAACAGTGGAAAAACACAGCAAAATGTCTACAATCCAAGGCAACGAGTGAGACACTGGCCACTTCAGCAAGCATTTCACTTTATTTCATTTCTGACTAGTCTGAGAAAGCTGCAGTGATGTGACTTTTCAGACTCCAGTAAAGGCATGTATGTGTTAAGACTGATGAAAACCAGCAAAATTAGCCACAGAACCTAGCGAACATATGACTGAAAAAAGACTAACAGACTAAAACTGTGATTTCTGAATTTGTCTTTTGAGCATGCTAAAGTGTTGGCTCTTGAGTTTCAGTACATTTGCACTACTGTTTTAATTTGGTCTGTTGCAATTAAAAAAAAATAAAACAAGGGACATGGGTAGGGGACATAACACTTAAGATATTTTGTGCATATTTATCCTCTTGCTTCCTGTGATTATTTGGATCATCTGCTGTTTCGTTTAATTTATTTTCCCACTCCATGTAATTACTGGAACGAAATAAGCTTTGCTGAAAAGTCCCTCATAGAGCTTGTTATTCATAGATCACAAGTACATTGGAATTGGATCGTGTGGACATAGTCATAATCACTTGAGTCACTTGAGTAAGGATAACTCAGAATCAACATTTAATAAATGATTAGATGATGGGGATGGAAGAAAATATCAATAAAAGAGTACAATACACTTTTATATTAATATTCATCCAATATTTTTGAGTGGAAAAAACTTTTATTACATGAGATTAAATTGTATTTTTCTCTCTCTCTTCTGCATGCGTGCACACTCTAACACTGCAGGCCAGAACTCACTCTGATTAGTACAGCATGGCACATGTGACACAAAACCAGCCAGCCAGACGGAAGAAGTTAATTCTGATTGGATGTTTCAGACTGTATGTAATTCAACTATGCATATGTGGACGCGCGCACACACGCACACACACGCACGCGCGCAATGAACTTAATGCTGCACTCAGACAGCATTTCTTCACTGGTCCAGACTAAAAAAAACACCACAACAATGGGAAACACATTGTTGTCACAGTGCGTTTAAGTGTATCATATCGAGATTGTAATATAAACATGTCTATTAAATCATATCGGGGGGGGAATTACACAACCTCCTATCCCTGCTAGATAATAATAGAAATATGTTGTGTGTCACGTCCACTGTTTTTCTCTTTTTGTTTGTATGGACAACTCTCCAGAACATATTGCATTTCTGCAGCTCTGTTGTTGCAACCGATTATTTTATCAGCACACATCGTTATAAAAATGGCTCCTACAACCCAAATACACACCATATTTGGTTTAGTTCCTGCGCTTTTTTTTTTCCACTGCATTCAAAACCACAATGTAGTTCAAGGGTGGTTTTCCACAGCTGAGTGTGATGGACCAGGGTTTAAAAACACTGCATCCTTGAAAGGTCAAATCACTCTTAGAAATACAATAGTGTGCATAAAGTTCTGAGCCACCCCTTATTTCTTCATATTAAATCCAATATATAAATATTGGAACAAATGTGGGCTATTCCTCAAGACCACATTAAATACAAGAAAGTCTGGCTCTTTGAAAGTAAAATATGAAGAAATGAGCGTTGACTCGAGACTTTTACACAATATTGTACCTTCTATCTTATTTATATATTTTGTGGCCAGGGCAAATCTCTGTGACTTAGACATAAAATGTGTTGTTCTCTACCCCGCATGTTAATATAAAAAAAAAATACAGGTTAAATGCATTGTTTATTCCTATCTTGCTCACCACATCTCACCAAAATCTCAAAATGCAATTTTTTGAACAGCTTGCATTTTCTTCAAGGATGCAATACACTTGGGTACTTTAACAGGGTGCAGTAATAAAAGAAAATAAAAAAATAAAAAGAAATCTCATTCTAGATTCTATAAATCGTCTCTGAGAGGATGTGATTGACTGTATTTAATCCCAGATCTTCTAGGTGTACTATATACTGTGTGTATGTGTGTATATATATATATGTACACAACCTTGAAATGAGCTTCATATCAAACTCCTCCACTGTTGACGGGGCTGTCAGTATAAAGCACGGCTCACGTTTTTTATTTATTTTTATTTTTTTTTAGATGAAGCCTGATCTCTGTGCAGCTTACCCTAATTCCTGGCTTCCTGAACTAAATAAAAGAAATTCACTTGGTTCAGATCCTTTGTGTGTGATTATTAATTTGCAAGAACCCGGTTAGTATTTGCTATGTGTAATCGAGCTTGCAGGAAGAGAATTACGCTAAGAAGGAAGCTGAAATATTGATGGGCAGCATGAGGGGGTCTCTATAAATAGCAGACCTGCCGAGATTACTTCTTGAATAATCAGTGAAAAGCATGATGAGTCACTCACTGATCTGGTGGAAGAGATGATAAATGAGAACACGAGTTAGAGATTGAATGAGGAGGGAGTGAACACAAACACACTGACATTGTGAAGGCCATTGGTGAGTCATAGTTCATCTTTCCTGGTTGAAATTGAGACATTTCTTTAATCTGAAATTGCGTTATGGGTTTCTGTGTTGCTATATAGTTAGAAACACAATAGACAAATTGTTTAGTCAAATAGGTATTCATGGATCATGAGCAGATGGAATCCTATGTTTGTTTTTGTTTTGTTTTTTTTTCTTTCACTGAATTAACCTTCAGAGTTCATGGTCTGCCCTTAGGCTGGATATGGCTTTAATCACTATTCCTTTTCTTTTCTTTTTTTGTGTGCTGTGTATTGAAAATCATACTTTCTCTTGCCAACTTCAGAGCAGCTGAACCTTTTAGACATGCCATGGAAGGACAAAATGTATCCCTTTTGGGTGGGTTTCTGTGCTTTGTGTAACAAGTGCTGTTCTTACTTGTTACACTGGAGATTAAACAGTGTCTTTCAGCAGGGAACTTTCACTGTTTGGAGGTTTGAGTATACGCATGCTTAAATTCATGATTGCTTTTGCTTGTAGATTATTGTAAAAAACACTACTCGACAGCTCTGTCTTTTTAAAATCGGGCGAGTAAGAAACATTCCCCTCATCCCATCTTATATATCTTAAAATATACTGAAGTAGTGCACATTAAAAAACAAAAACTATAATAATACATGCAATATAGAAGTTTGATTGTTTGCCTAAAAATTTACATCCTATTCTGCTTTGCATTAGCCGTTGTTAGACGCATCTGGTGTCTTCAGGATACTGGAATCAGTGGCGTCAAACATAATGAGCAGATGTGCTGGACTGGAGGTCACACACGCGAAGTAGTGCGAAGAGAAACTGCAGAAAACTGACACAGGCATTTCTAATAGATTTTATGCTTACAAGAAGTTTCCACATGATCAAAAATACTGTCTTACAGGAACAGTCAAGTTCAAGCTGTGAGGATTTTCACACTTAAATCCACTCATATGAAAACAGGGTTGCACATATCATATGGTCATATGCTGAACATGCATAGCATTGTTATAAATCTTGTTCAGCTGCTCGAACAGTAGCTCCTGACAGCACTGCAATGTTTGTTGTTCGTTCACATGCAGAACAGTGAACCACTGCACTACAATAAGGCTACAGAATATTCTAAGCAGAGATTAAAACATGTTGAGCCCGGCTGGGATAGGAAAATAGTCACTCTCTGGACATATTATTTCATATGAAGTGATAGAATTCCCAAAGGGAATTATTTTCCTGGGTCTGCACATGTGAAATTTTTTTTATTCCTAAGCCAGTTGATTTTGTTAATGAATGACACTTGCAGATTTTTAACCATTTATTTTTAATATTGTGAATGTTCACAAGGCTTGTTAGCTTTTAACACTTCTTCAATAGCAGTATTCACAAAAGTCCCTTTTTTTTGTCTTCATCAAGTTTAAAACACAGCTTGTTACAGAGGAACTGGATGGCACAAACTCCAATAGCTTGAAGACTCCCTGAGGTGGAAAATGTACTATTCTATCCAATCATTGATGCCTGAGAGTTCTCTGTTAATTTTAAAGAAATGTCTAATTTGAGAACTTAAATATAACAAAAAAAGCATGGAAAAGGTTCACAATGAAGAAAACCTTCAATATGAATTTTCTTATCTTAGCCTTATTAGTATAGAGTGCTTGGCATACGTGTGCCTTTTGAGTACGTTGTTACTACTGAAATTCTAACATTTATAACAAGATGTTATAATAAAAACCATTTTGTGAGTTATAGTACAAATTTTAGGTATTAAGACTTTGGGGTATTAATCATGCTTTTAGAGAAAATGACTGCATTCCTTTTGACCAATCAGATTCAGTAATTTAAAATTTTAAAACATTAACACTTCTCTTTAGCAATATTAAAAGCAAACAAATCTTAGTGTATTACTGCATAACTCTTGCAAGCAAGAAAAAAAGTTATGAAGCTGACATCAGGAGATGAGATTTGGCATTTCTTCAGTGCAGGCAATGTGACATTTGCGCACGACTTTACACCGTCTTTCAGCTCCTGCCAGGCACCAGATCCTTCTATATACGACACTTTTGATTGGCCTGGCATTTGATATTTTTCCTTTTTTGATTTTATGAGGAGAAAGACAGGAACTGAGATGATATGTAATTGTAAGTTTCCTCAGCTGGAACAGTTGGGGGTTCAAGGGTATTTTTAGGAGAGTTGTTTGATAGTCCTTGTGACCAAGCTGGAGCTTTGATAAGCAGAACACTGAGAGAGAAAAGGAAGGGGGAAAAAAAAGGTGTGTAATAAATAAAGGTACAGTCTACAGGTTGTAGTTGTAGTGCATTTTATTAATTTACCTATTTGTTTAAAGTAGCATTAGCGCTACATCCTAAGCTGTAATTCCCTGGTCAGAATTACACTATTTCGTACTTCTTACTTCCTGTTGTGTTAGCAACATGCAAGGCAGTTAAATTAAATGAGTAAAGTATCTGTTCTTTCTCAAACAGTGACCTGTATAATCAGTGTTATAACAAACAAATATATCATGTATGTTATTTAATCTGAAGATAATACTTGTATGTACAGTATCACTCTTATGAAGGTAAGAAGTGTTACTTTGATTGATTAGATTTGGGAATAAAACCGAGTTGGCTTCTGTTAAGGTGATATTTCGTGTCATAAAATACGTGCACCCCATTCACTGTTGAGAAAGATGGGTTCGTTACAAGTTAGTCATAGTACCGTACCATGACTTCAAAACTGAGGTGAATGCATTGTTTTGTGTACAGTTACACTTCTAGACTCCTGTAGCGGTGTAATGGACAATAGGTGATCCATACAGTTCACTCCCCAAGGATCAAGTATGAGCATGTAAATTACAAAATTTAATCATCATAGTGCAAACTACAGTTTTAGGCTGCTTTTTTTTTTTTTTTTTTTTTTTTTGGACAAAATCCTACCTACACAGTGGTGAAAACTTGCCCAAAGCAATAAAACAGCCCAAATAATAGCCATAGATTCTTATGTAGTTAGTAATGTACACTATACTCTCTTCCTTTGAGCAGCTGTGACCAAAATGTTTTATGTAGCACTTTAAAAATTAAGTGTTAAGACTATGTGTACAGGTTTGTTGTCCTATAAATTTACAACTAATGAATGGGAAGCAAATTTATTATAATTGAACCGTTGGGTTCATTGGGATTCTGTATTAGTGTAAATATTGCACCGCATCTGTAAATGTGTGTTGTAATGTTAACATTCTCAGATTTCCTCTTTATTGTATTACTGTGACAGTCCTGGCAAAACTCTGTATTCAGTACAATAAACAGCCCAGGAAAGGCATTTTAGACATTGTTTGGATATGCATAGTTATTTTACATATTTAATATCATTCAGCTTTTTGTGAATAGCGTCATTGTTTATGTAATTTTACCACAATATCAGTTTCACTTTTGCTTCTTCCAACACAGTGCCAGGAATTTCATATGCAGAGCATTACTTAGTCATATCACACTTGCACACCTCCATGTGTTAAGGAAATGGAAGATCAGATATATCATGATCACTAGTCAAGATCTGCTCAGAGTTTCAACCTTTGCCTCATGAAGTTTTTGGATATTTGTTCAACACGTGTTTTTTGTCAATGATTGTGTTTCTGGCTCAGTTATTGTTAACTTATGTTTAAAGTCTAACACTGACCAAAAGTTTTGTTCTGGCATTATATAAAATCCTTTTCTTCTATATTTCAGTTTAAAAAGAGGAAACGTACACCCCTGGTAACCATGTTAAAATCTTACTGTCTTTCATAGGAAAACAGCACAGCGGTGAATTTTCCCGTTTAATAGCTCAGGTCAGAGGTCGTTTGGAAAACTCCATGAAAACACAAAAGAAGCAGGAAGGAGGGGAATCGGCAGAGACTTGCAATGGTAAGGGCTGCATTAGTTCTGTTAGAGATGGGCCTTGTATCTAAAAAAAAAAAAAGAAAAGAAAAGTGAACTGTAATCAATGAGAGGATTATGGCTTTTTATATGGGACACCATTCAGTCAAGTGGTGTCACTGTGTAACATAATGTAGAGAACCAATTTATAATAGTAGACATGTGGGGTAATTAAAACACAGGGCTTGTCTCCTTTGGCCACAGAATAGGACTAAAAATATGATTAAAAAAAAAATTGTGATGCACTATACATTTATTATGCATTTTAAGAGCTTGACCTTTTTCTTTCAGCTAATGACACAGTACTACAAACCACAGTCCAGCTTCCAGTTTCTTTGCCGTTGGAAATTGCCAATAATGAGAGAACTTGTGTTATAGAACTTGAGTCAAGGTCACAAAGCCCTACTCTCAGTGACGTGTCTGTCAGCAGGTAAATTCATATTTCAGGTTTGCTTTTTTTGGCACCAAGAGTAACTCGGCACACTAAAATACACTTTAAGCAGCCCTTTACTATGGGATTCATGTTACACATTACTGCAAGAAAATATCTGGAAGAAAATTTCTGTTTTTTGAAAAAGATGGATCTTGGCCTTTTTATTTTTATTTTTTTACCCTTTTTAAAAAAAAAAAAAATTTAAGTTGCATGGGGTAAATAGTTAA
This sequence comes from Clarias laeviceps, assembly GCA_030014305.1. NCBI lineage: Eukaryota > Metazoa > Chordata > Actinopteri > Siluriformes > Clariidae > Clarias > Clarias laeviceps. Next base: position 16,178,457 of record JAQMYJ010000037.1, read on the forward strand.
ACAAAAATCAATCACAGGCTTTATGCTTCCTAAAAATGTTAGTTTTCAAAACAATATTGTTTTTGAGATTAAAAATGAGATGATCTAATTGTGTAGTTATGTTTTTAGTTTAAAGCATCTTTACAGTCCTTTAGAGCAGTCTTTAATTCATGAGTGAGATCAGCATTAGGGTAATCTCTATTCTTGTGCATTACAGCAGCAGCTGTGCCATTCATACATTCATTTAGCTTCTGTTTTCTTGTTCTTTGGCTACTTGTATCATCTGCATTGTTTAAACTTAAGTCAAACAAACTGATTGTTTTAAGTGAATTTGCCACTTTTCCTGGCCTGAAGCCCTTAAAGTATGTGGTTAAAAAAAAAAAAAAAAAAAAAAAAATATATATATACAATTTTATTTATATATATACATACAATTTTATTTATATATATATATACATACAATTTTATATATATATATCTATATATAGATATATATACAATTATGTTCTGAAACATGTACATATGGCTAGTTTTAACCGACATTACAATTCTCATTAATCTGTTGTTGTGGTCATGATACCATGATATAATTTTTTTTAATAAGCTGATGAATTTGGCACACTTAGACATCCATTGCACTACTTTTATTACTCCCTTTCTTGAAGGTTGAGGGTCTTTGACAGAAGATGGGCATCTCCCTCTTCGGGTCTTCAGGGTTATTTTAATAAGTTATCTATAGATCATTTCATAAGTTCTCAGTGTTCTGGGCTAATCTCATCTTTTTCTGAAAGCATTTGAGGTGGAGTTAGAAAACAATTAGGTTGAGGTGGGCTAAGGGTCATTATATTGGAAGATAAAGTTCTTCTTTATCTTTTATTCTTCTGATATTTGGAGCTTGTCATTATTCCTTCTATTTCTACTAGAGCCCCTGTCACAGCTGAAGATAAGCAATGCTCCAAACCTACTAGTGTCTAAATGTTTGGGTAATGAGTTTTGTCTTTGCATTTAGTAATTATGACCAAAACATTTTGTCAGACCAGCAACACTTTTCCCTACATGGTTTAGGGTGATTTAATGTGCTTTTGTTACTCTTTGATTGAGTAGGATATACCTCATGTATTTACTTTTCCTTGGTTCAGTGTTTGCTTAAGATATTATGCGCACAATGCAAGGTCATTAATCTTCATTTCTGACTGTCTGTGTAATCCCTTGGATCACGGACCATGATTTTAAATGGTATATGAGACTTGTCTGAACGGGGAATGAGCAGCACAGATCCTGACATACCGAGTCACCTATAGACCTCATATTCTGCTGTTAAGCATGTGGAAGAAAGATCAATCAAAGGACTTTAAAGACAGAAATTAAAGTTGCTGGTAGTAGACTTTAGACCAACAAGCACCCACTTCTTTTCATATACAGAGAATTTATTTTAATTAACTTTTTGAAAATACGAATACATAATTTTTTCAATATATAATGATCTCCTCGCTTTTCAATACTTTGTCCATCTGTCAACAAGTTTTCTTATTGCCCATTAAAAATATTTTATGCTGACCCACGAATCACCACTGTCTTCACTTCTTCATCAGAAATAAATCTTCTTCTTCGTGGCACTTCTTTCAGGGGATTAAACAGGTGAAAGTTCAATGGAGCAAGCTAGGGACTATAGGGAGGATGCTTTAACACCTCGAAACAAAGTTTTTGCAGAGTGTCGACGGTGTGGGGAGGAGTGTACAGATGTACATCGTCATGCAAGATCACAACGTCCTTGGATAGCAGTCCTCTGCGTTTATTCTGAAGTTTAGGCTTCAGCTCTTAATTAAGCTTCTCACTGTAACAAGCACCGTTGAACCTTTTTTTTCTGATAATGTTCCAGTACTGGTCTTTAAGAATCTCAGAAAACTGTTAGCATTAATTTTCCACTTGATGTGTTCACCTTAAACTTTTTCTTGGACAGTGATTGATGATGTTTTTATTGCACACTTTGCTGTCCACTCTCAGGCTTGTAGGGTTAAACTGATGTCTTGATCACACTTCTAGTATTGGTCCAAATTTTGTTTGCAGATATTTAAACGCTTATGTTTATGCTCTTCTGAGTTGATTAGGCACGATGTGCATCCTCAGACCACAAACGACAAGGTGTTGCAAATAGCCGTCCTGTGCGTAATGTACTAATTGTTAAAAAAAATGATAAATGAAAATGATACCATGCCGTTATTAATAAATTGTTTTGCATCAATTATTGACGAGGTCATGTGTTGACCTGCACATGGGTTTGTCATGTTTAATGACAAGCACACAGAAAGTAAATGTTAGACTAACACTAGAGTTGCCTGTGCTGTCTTGAGTTTGTTACCATATACACTTAGCTATCTGCTGCTTTAAAAATAACTGATCTACCCACTCCTGGACTACTGATTTAGAAGGTTGTGCGTTCAAGTCTCAGGAACATCAAGCTGCCATTGCTGGGCTGCTGAGCAAGGCTCATATAAATGCCTTGAAAAAACAATTCAGAAATCAAACATCAAGACCTTTATATTTAGCTTAAGGGTGGTATTATTAGCTGAGCTAGGGGTATTGTAGTATAACTACATAATTTGTCCATATTTTTAGGTAGGACTTAACAGTCAAGCCACAGAAACTTGGTAGTGGGCCAAGTTTCTAGGGTTTCTAGGACCGTGCCCGGTCTCATCTGACCAGTGTGTGTGGTCAAATCCATTTGAGCACATATGGGACAATTATGTATTGTGCAACCACCAAGTACCACCACAGACTGTCCAGGAGCTCACTGATGCCCTTATCCAGTTCTCAGAGATAAATCAAATTATAATTGTATTTGTCACATACACAGGCTTACACAGTAAAAGCTAAGCGCATTACTCCTAGAATTCAAACCCAGGATCTCCTTTTCAGTAGACGTGCACTTTAACCCTCCAAGCCACAGTGCGACTGCCACTGATCCACTACGCCACCATCTGCCGATTCATCAAGATCATGTCACATATTTGAAAGTGCATTCAGGGGTTATACACATCTTATAAAAAAAAATAAAAAATTCCCTCCCGATTTTCTCCCTAATTTAGTCATGTCCGATTCTTCCCCGTCACTAGGGGGCTCCCACATTAAGGCTACTACTACCACTCAGTCAGGAGGGCCGCAGACTATCACGTGTTTCCTCCGACCCACGTGACGCCAGCCGACCGCATCTTTTCAAACCGTTGGCGGTGTAATACACTCGGAGGACCGCGTTATCCGCTCCTTCCGCTTGCGTGAGCTCACAGACGCCCCTGATTGGCTGTAGAGCCGTGATTAATGTGGGAGCACTAAGTACCTCTCATCCCTCCCCTCCGAGAGAGCTCGGCCAATCAGCTCTGAGGCTATACACACACTTCTGAGTTATCATGATGAGATTAAATTTGAATGAGCTTGTGATTTTTAAAATTTTAGTATGATTTTGAATACAGCCCTCATGGGTTGATGAGTTTAGTTTTCATTAACTGTTATGTAATTTTGTTCTGAACAAATTATATAATGGACATGAGTAAAGAGTTTCAACTTGAATAATTCATTCATCAAGGTTCAATGTGAGTTAAGCCTTTCCTTATTTTTTTTAAGCGGTGTATTCAACCATTTAATAGCATTACCGTAAACTAGAAGTCACGTTTTCTTTAATAGTAAACATAACTACTCGAAAGTCTTAAAATATCTCTAATATAATTTCTGTTAATAAGGAGAGTTTGTCTCATCTTTATAGCTTACATGATAGACTGGTTCACCCTCAACTGTATGCACATGTACGACAGATGCAAGCACCTTAAGCTTCCATAGAAAGGTAATCAGCAGCTAGTCTCTGTTATGAGATGATGTGACAATTTACAAACTTTATTTAGCCTCGAGACTGTGCTTAGTGTTTCATGCACTTTGTATTAATTTCCTGATCTTTTTAAAAAAAGAGACAATTATTTTCACGTGCAGTGCATAGCCTCCCGTTTCTCTTCCCACAGTACCGTACAGTACAGCTTTTGAATTGCTTCGTCGAGAATTCATTCAATTAAGGAAGCAAGCTGATTAATTATGTTTCTAACATTCTGTGCTGTGCCAGTTGTTATGCTGATGAGACCTTTCCCCTGCAATGAGTGAAAAGTTGTGTACTGTCTGTTTCCTCAACAGACACTTTCTCACACTAATTTGGACCTGGATACAGTCTGCAAAAAGAAGCAGGGTTATATTTTTGCTCCAAAATCATCAATTCAGTATAAAGTTGTTGTAACAGTGTTTGGATTTGATCTTGTGTTCTTCAGATGATTGAGTGAATACGTTTCTGTTGTGCGACCCGCGAGCACAAGGCTTATCCCCTCCATTAGAGCGCGTGCTCAGGCGACACTGATGGATTTGATCTATCAGGGATTATCAGGTTTTACACAAACTTTTGGAGTACATGTAAGCTCGATTGCACACTGTCATTAAAGCAAAAGGGGATATAACTAATGCTAAGAAATTTCTGTGAATATTACTAAGGATCTGCTTTTTACTTATGCAAATGGTAATACTATTATTTGTAATTAAAAAACATGCAAAATAATATAGAACATTTTTAATAATGGTCACAGGATACTGGCCTCCACTGTGTTTACAGTTGGTGTTAAATGGCAGTCTCTTGAATGATGTTGGCTCAAGAACACAGAAAATGTTGAGGATTTACTTTGTCCAGAACCCTGATGTGAACCCTGATGTGTTAGTGTATCCCAAACTATTTAAGTATTCTTTCTTATGAATAGCTCTAAATGTGCAATAATGGCTATCAAACTAGTACATACAAAATAGACATTACATTTATATATAAAATATATAGTGTATATTAGTGTTGCTCATAATATTGTCTTGTCCCATTTGTGGCTTGTATGGCAACAATTAATGTCATCATTTTGATTGGATGTGTGTCCTGCAGCACCCTTAATAGAAGTAAACCTGTGACACAGTTCCTATTGCTTTGGGAATTATTGATCTGTTTACCCGCATAAATGCTTTGGGTGTTTTTTTCTTTTTTTCTCTCCTTTTTTTTTTTTTTTTTTGCATAATCGATCAAACATGTTTAGCCAAGATGGATTGCATCCTTTAAGGGTAGTGTATAACTTTGTACCAATATCGAGTATATTGATATTGGTTTCTCAAGTCTGTTCTGTGTTTTCATTAATTACACTTTCAGTGACAGTAGCTGAACACTAAAAGCCTTCCATAGTGGCAGAATGGTTCAGTGTACATGTAGAATTGATCACCAATTCTACATAATTAGGTGCAGCAGTTTTGAGTAGCCATTATACACCTGACTGAAGACGCTTGGGCAGAATTATAAAAAACCAACAATAAACCTATTTTTATGCAAAATTTACCAGGAGTTCATGGGAGCAAAGTTGTCTGTGCTCTTAGAGAAGGACGTCTGGCTTTGTTGGTCAATCACGAACTCTAGGCGCTAATGGGCGTCTGTGAGCTCACACAAGCAGAAGTGGGCGGATATCGATTTGCTACCCCTGAATGTGATGCACTCAAAAAGATGCAGGCAGTTGGCTTTCCATCTTGGTGGCTGTTGTGTGGTTCTAGCAATGACTAAATCAGGGGAAGTGTTATACGTTTCTGTTGTGCGAACAGAGTCCCCCCCCCCGGACTCTTAAAAATATTTATCATTTTCATGTTAGCGAACTGGAAGTATAGAAGTAATTCAAACTGTCTAAAGAGATCTAAAATGTTGCCTGGTACGTAAGGTGGTTTTGGAAAGGTACATTCTAACAAAATTTACACGACAAATTAAATTTCTAATCTTATACTAGATGTAATGTAGTGTACTGTATAAATGTTTACATGAGCTAATGAAACTTTAATAAAAAAAAAAAACTGACACTGATGGGAATGATGTTAAAATATTAAGTGAGACTAGATTTTCTGTAATTCTTTCAATTATTCTCTTATTTATTCCTTTTTATTTTGACAAGTAGATTAGGTTATAAGTAGAGCTAGATTGTTGTTGCAGTGACTTGACTAAAGATAAAGCGGTTTAGACGATGAGTGAGTAGAGTGTAGCTTTTAGAATTAGTTAAGGTGAAAGAGTATCAAAGGCACTCACCAATAAAGGTGCTCTCAAAAAGGATAGGTGATGAGTTAAAACAGTAAAGACTTGTCATTAGTTTTATTGCTTTTTTCCTCTCTTAAAACATTGATAGATTTAGGAATAACATCGTACAAATCACATGGGTCTTGTGTTAAAGGTTCTTACTGTGTAATTCTGCTGATTTCATATAGGTAGTATTTAAAAAAAAAAAAAAAAAAAAAAAATCCCCCAGTTCTCATGTTAAAACTAGTCCTTGATGCTCAACCTTACGTTGTGCTGTTTACCCAATAATAACTGTTTCCCAGCAGGACTTCTAAAGAAAAGAAAAGGTCAAGTTTGTTTTTATTTTTATTCTACAGGGAGGAAATGGAATTAGAGTGGACTAAGTGTACATTTTGTGCAGATCAATTTGGCATCCTTCAATGCTGTTTGCAATTAAGTCCTGTGAGGCACTTGAGTACTTAAAAAATTTTTTATTTTTTTTTTGTGTTACCAGTTCAGTCATAAGAAGTAAACTAATTAAGCCAAGATGAAAGAATGAAAAAAAGAAAAAGCTTTTGTTTGCCAGACACTTTGCAGCCTTTTTTGAATGTCAGTCTTTGTTTTTTTTAATGTTTTATTTATTTTTTTATTATTTGTTTACAGAGCCTGTGAGATCCCTCCAGAAAAAAGGAAAATATGATCTCTTCATCTCATTGCTGATTTGAGACAGTTTGACAGGGATGACGATGAATTGAAAGCATGCAGTATGTCACCAGAAGTGCAATATGCAATGAAAGTGCAATGCAGTACCAATATAATTTAAAGATATACAGTGTATATAGAGGAGTTTATTCCAATTTCTATCTCTCTCACACTCTCTCTTTCCCTCCCTTGTATGACTGCAGAATATTTGTGCTTCATTTCTCTTTTCTGCCATTAGATTGATTTCTACTGTATATGTAAAGAACAACCACATGTGCAACAGCATACAAATAGTATTTCTTAAACAAGATATTATATTGTATATAAGAAAGTTTTATCTGTGTCCTCCTGTGGACAGATTTTCTTTTATGTGCCAATCAGGGCAAGCACAGGGCTGCTTTGTTAATATAGTACGCACACACGAAAAACTATTCAAGCTCATTGAGTTTTAGATTATTATTATATAATTAACAAATTATATAAGAACAAATAGTAAATATAACGGCATATATTAGCTATATATTTGCACCCATGTATTGTACACACTTTTGGTGACTTGTGCAAAATTTATTATTTCAGGTCCACTGTCCTCAAAAAAAAAAAGCAAAAGATCGAATTTTTTATATTTAAGAATGCATATATATGTATGTGGGTGTGTGCACACAAACTGATCAGCCATAACATTAAAAACACTGATGGGTACCGTGAATAAAGCTGATTATCAGTTTACAGTGGCACATGTGAAGGGATGTGATTATAATAGGCAGCAAGTTAACTACTTTCAGTCTCAGAGTTGATTTATTTGAAGCAGGAAAAAAAAGGGAGGTGAAAGGCAATGCGTGACTTTGACAACCTTGAATTGTGATTGCTAGTTGACTGGGTCAGACCATCTTCAGAATGGCAGGTTTTTTGGGTTGTTCCTGATATGCACAGGAGTAGTACCTTCCAAAAAGTTCCACAGAAGGACAAACGGTGCAATGACAACAGTGACTCATGGTTCATTAAGGTGTGGGGAGTGAACGCTAACTTCTATATGCATGAGCTCACAGGTGTTTTGCCCTTAAAACAAAATTGCACTGCCGTTTTAGGCAATCATATTTTTATAAAAAAAAAAAATTAAGATTTAAGAGATGTTTGATTGAAATCAGTTTCAGAAATAGCAATACAGTCCTAAGGATTTTTATGGGATTTGCTATTTTCTCATGTTCTGCATTTTTTTTTTTTTTTTTTTTTTTTCCCCCTCGATCCCTAATGCTGTATTTCTACACTTGACCACGTCAGTGATTTACTAGGATTTTAAATGTCCAGTCCTTATTTTTTATTACAGCAGTGACTCTTACATCATTTAATTAGTTTATTTAATGTTGTTAAATTGCATTTACAAAACTATAACAAATCAAGGATTTATTTAATGCTGTGTTTTTGTTGTCTAATTGCATTTTAAAAAATTTACACTGTTTCAGTTTATGGCTTCAAAATCACATAACCATGAGGTTCACTTCTTCACTGTGCACTTAATCATACTTGCTAGCACTGAACATAATTACATTGGATTTAATCCGGATTATGCAGTGGGATTTGTCCAATTACACCAACTGATGAAAAGTATTCTTCTGTTCTAGAGCCAAATCAACTTTTTTATGCTTAATCATAAAGTTTTTCTACCATAATGAAGGATGCTGACCTCAGACGCTTTGAATAGTGTTACAGCTTTTTATCTGCTTAAGCTTGAGACATAAATGTTTTTTAGTTTTCTTGCCCAGACAGTGTGCTTAATAGTGGAACTATCGAGTAAATGTATGTATAGAACCTATGGTTCAGTTTTCTGAAAGATTGTAGGTTAGAACTGTTTCTAAAGCCACTGAAAATAAATACACTGTCAATTTCTTTACTATCAAGAACAGTCAGGTTTGAAGTGTTTGTTCCAGATGATCTATTGAACTCCAATAAAAGTAGTGTAATATGTCTGTGTGCACTGTTGTAATTTTGAATATAATCTCAGGCAAAAAAAAAAAAAATAGTGTTCTGTAACACTTAGCTTTGTCTGTGGCACATGCCCTCCTATTTCAACAATTTTGTGCAATTGGGTTACGGTCTGGACTCTGTGATGGCCAATTAATGTGAAAATGATTCCTCATGTTCCCAGAAGCACTCTTGCACAATTAGAGTCCTGGAATATGGCCATGCTATCAGGGAAAGAAAAAAACCTATTAATCAGACACCCTGGTCATTCAGGTCATCAGCTGACTTCATTTTATTGCCACATGACGTTACTGAGCCTAGACCTGAGCAACTGGAGCAACCCCAGATCATAACACTGCCTCTAAAGGCTTGATAGTTTGCACTATGATGGGCATGATGGGTACATCGATTAATACAGTTGTTTTCTTACTCCGACACGCCATCACTTTGGAATAGGGTCAATATGGACTTTTTTTTATTGCTTTAAAGCATTGGATGTCTTCTAATGTGGTTCTTTATGACAAGAGAAGCTACTCACTGCATTGAAATTTAAATGATCAAATTTTTTTTGGCCAAGGACTGTACTAATAATCCCCTTAAAATCAACAATTACTTTATTCTTGTTAAATTTAAAGGATCTTTTTTTTTTTTTAATAAATGTATGTGCTTAATATGCTAATTGTTTCTTCTCATTGTTTAGCTTGTTTGTGGAAGCACATGTTCACAAGAAATCCCTAAACTGTCACAGAATACACTGTCGAGTCTGTTTAACAGGATTGGTTTTCTTGAAGAAAACTAGCACTTTATTGCGACACCTCTGTCACTTCCCATCCAACATAAAATAAAATTTAAAAAAAGTTGTTCCCTTCGGTCTCACTTGGATGTGACTGCCAGCGGTCTTGGAAGTGCATATCCAGTGGACACTTTCATTATTTTCTGAGGCCAGTCCAGTTGTTACTGCTGAGCTGCCCCTGATGCACATTTTTTCAGCATGAATTTCATATGCTGGTTTGTTGTTTTTCATCAGTCTTTTGTTTAGGTGTTCATCAGTCACAGCACCAGCTAGTAACTATGGATCCTAGGTCGGTAACCATTTTGTTATACATGTTTATACACTGTCTGGCCAAAAAAGAAATCACAGTTTCAGGAAGGTCAAATTATTGGCCTGCATCAAGCAATGAAAACATTAAAATTACTGGAATTAGGTTAAGAATTGCTCAATGCATTAACATCTGTGAGGATAGTGGTGAACCGTTAACTCGTGGAAAAAAATATGAAAAGAATGATGAATAGAGATCAAGTTGCAGTGTAAAAAAAATAAAATAAATGAATCCATGTTTGTTAGTTTATTAGTTAAGGGATGAGCATTTCCACTCAATCCAACAAGAGCTCACAGGATTGGGATTAAACAGCTGTGTGTCCACAATAAATCCACTTGTTAAAGAGACTAACTAGGGGAAAAAGACTTCAGTTTGCTAGGGAACATAAGGATTGAACTTTGGAGAAACAGAAAAAGGACATCTGCTCTGATGAGTCCAGACTGATTCTATTCCAGAGCAATGGGTGCATCAGTATAAGAGGGGAAACACTTGAAGCGATACAGACATCATGCATAATGTCCACTGTACAAGCCTCTGGAGGCAGTGTTATGATCTGGAGTTACTTCAATTGGTCAGCTCCAGACTCAGCAATGTTATGTGGCAATAAAATTAAGTCAGCTGATGACCTGAATTATATCACTTTGACGCTTCTTAACTGTTATGCTTTCGATAAGACATTTAAGACCTTTCTCCCACTCCTCTCCACTTCTACACCTAAACCACACTATCAAACATACCTGCAAATAATAACTTGTACAGAGCACATAAATGCTGTCTGCTCCTTTTGTTTATCCTCCATAATCAACAGCATGTAAGACAGAACCAGATCCCTTTTCTCTTTTTGTAAATAAATGGATGCTCCCTTTTGCCCCTACCAACTCTTGCTCTACTGAACTATATGAATTATTTTGCTTTTATACCTTTCAGAATAAAGCTATATCAATTATAAATTGTATCAAATTTTTCTAACAACTCAAATCTAATGTTTCAGCAGAATTTCTTTTCGCCTGAGTTTTCTGCACACTTTAGCACTGTCATCCCTAACTGTATGTTAGGGATTTTTAGCTTTTTATGTAACACACTATGTAAATCAGTTGCAGGAACTGTCTTACCAAATAATAAACATTTATTTATTATTTATGGTATTTTTTAAAAAGTAATATTATGACCTTAAGATGCAATTCAATTCCTGACCATCTGGTATAGATCCTGCTGATCTAGATAAATATTGATTGATTTCAGACATTAACAAGTGGGGTTTAAGGTCTATGTGTCTCCATCATCAAATGGATTTGCATCATCCAGCACTGAGACTGATCATCTACAGGTCGTTAACACATTCTTCCTTGCTGCATTTAACACTTGGGCTTTTCTTGTTGACCTTAGCTCTACATTTCATAGTCTTCTTTCAGCATTATTGGTTCCACCCTCAATAACACTTCAGCAAATCCCCCACTCTTCCAGGAATTTGCGATAGTCCACCGAGATCTCTTCTACGGCCACAAATTTGTGTACTAATTTTAAAATTCTAGAAAATTATTTGGCTTAAACTGTCATATTAAGAATTACTAATAGTTTTTTTTTTTGTGTAGTCTGTTGCAATTTCATAAATGGTCCAAACCAAACAGTGCTCTAACCCTGTGCGTGCAGAAATTCAAGTTTCTCTTAACTGCAGGAGATAATGCTACTTCTACTTTCTGTCCTCTGTTAAAATAGAATTTAAAGATGTATAGCTCCTCTTGTATAATTCATTGTATTGTTTAAACCTTTTACTTTTGAATAGTAAAGCTTTGTAAATTTATAGCTTTTTTTGTTATTGTGCCCAAATTTTAGTAGAAATCTTTTAAGGAATAATAATTAATATGAATTTTGACGTGTTATTAACCTTGTGAATGGTAAAATGTGATCAGCATGACGTTTGCTCCATGCAGAACAAGTAGCCTTATGAAATGATGCAAACCCTGTGTAGTGAGTATACATGCAGCAAGCACTTTCATTAGAAACGCTCAGTCTAATCCTGAGGACGCCTTACTTTATTCTCAAAACTTTGTCCTGGATTTCACAAGCTGCCTGAAACATTACTTTGAAGATCTGGTTCATTTTGGCATCCTTACATCATGCGATTCCTTCACATCTTTTAGGTGAATTTTTATGATGCGAATCTCCCATTTTACAACATCCCAAAGGTCTGGGATAACTTTCATGACTGCGAAGGCTGAAAGTTATTGAATATTACTGAAGAATATTGAATTTATTTTCATGAAACTAGTCTGAAATGGCTATTGCTTTGTGACAAGGTGCATCATCATGCTGTAAGTAACCATTAACAGATGGCCAAATTGAGGCAGTGAAGGGATGATCCATGGTCAGCAACAACACTCAAATAGCCTCTAGCCTTCGATGATTGATTGGTTAATGGGAACGAAATGTGCCAAGTAAACATTTCCCACACACCATTACACACCACCATCAGTATGGACTGAGGGTACGAGGCAGATCAGGTCCATGGACTCCACATTTTAACCCCATCATCCCTATGCCTTATCAGAAATCTGTATTTTTCTGACAGGCCACATTTCCAGACTTCAACTGTCCAGTTTTAGAGAGTCTGTGCCCACTACAACCTCAGCTTTGTCTGACAGAACTGGAACTTGTGTAAAAATCTGCTTTTAAAGTACCAACACTCGTACCATAGTTGAAAATCACTGATCCCTCATGATCTCCCGATTGTGTTGGTTGATATGAAAATTGACTGAAGCTGCCAGCCATGCAGTGCGCATGTTAGACTGAATTTATCATATAGACGGGTGTTCTTCAGGACAATGTGAAGCTAAGCGCAATACTGTGAATATTGTCAGTGTTTTGTTGAACCACGTTTTGTTTTAATAACCTTTACTCTGTTGGGGTATGTTAGTATTACCTTTGCAAATCTAGCAGTATTTGCAATATTTGTCCACTCTTCTTTGCAGAACTGTTCAAGTTGAGTTAAATTTGACTTTGTGAACTGCAGTCTTCAAGTCATTCCACGGATTGTTTTTGCATGGCTTAGTCAGAACCCAGACTTAAACCCCACTGAAAGTCATAATTCTTCCTTAAACCACTGTGTTGCCATGTTCTTTAGATCATTATCATGTTAGAAGGTAAACCTTCTTCCTATTAACAACTTTCTGGCAGAGGGCAGGAGATTTTTCTTCAAGAATTTGACAGTATTTTGCCCCATCCATTTTTCTTCTATCCTGACAGGTGCTCCAGTCCCTGCCTCAGAGAAACACCCCCATAACAGGATATTACCACCTCTATTCTTTACATAGATTTACAGATGGTGTGCTGTATTGGATTTCTACCCGGGCATATCATTTGGTGGTGTGGCGAAATACTTAAATTTTAGTCTCATGTGGCCTTAGAATCTTTTAAGCAGCTTTTTTGCAAAGCTTATTTGTGACTGCGTGTAATCTTTTATGAGGAGTGACTTTTTTCTTGTAACCCTCCCATACATGCTAGATTTGTGAAGAATTTCTGATATTGTTGCTGTATGCACACAATGATCACACTATCGTACATTTGTGCAACTGCTTCAGAGTGGCTGTAGCCCTCTTGAAAGCCTCTTTGAACAGTTTCCTCCTGGCTCCTTCATCCAGTTTGGGGTGACGTTCTGATCCAGGGAGGGTCTGTGTTGTACCAAATACCTTAAACTTCTTCTTAATAATAGACTTCACTGTGCTTAAAAGTGGTCATAAAGCATTTGACATTTTTTGTACCAATTTACTGACTGTGCACAACCCAGAGATCTTTTGACAGTTCCTTGGAAGCCTATAGTTGATTGTTCCCTTTAAAAATAATAATAATAAAATTACTGAGTAAATACCTGTATAGCTGGGGAAAAAAATTTCTTCACTTCAGCCTGAAAAACAACAAAGTGTAAATTATTTTAAAGGGTGATTCTTTTCTCTACGTACTGTTTGGGTTTAGAACTTTGAGCATTAATACATAATTGTATTATTGTGCTGCAGCAATAGGTACTTATAGCAGCAATTTTATGACTTTGAACACAGCACAGCTAATCAGATTTTAGAACTGTATGTTTCGTAAATGTGAAATCTAGCTTATGTAAAATTAAAGTTAAATCAGGTTTCAAGCACCTGGATAGATGAGTGTACAGTTTATTCTACTGTATAGTTAACTTTATGGGAGATAGGAAATGGTCAGTTCATAATTTTTTTTTTTTATCAATAAAAATGATGTTTCCTTTTTTTCCTTGTGAAGCAAGACAGCCAGTGAGTATTTTTTTATTTTTATTTTCATCTTACAGAGAATAGATTAAAAAAAATAAGAGTTTATGCAGTTTTATTCTTTTGTTGTCTTCAGAAAAAAAAAAACACTTTTGTTTTCTTTCTCATTACCCATACAGTGCACACAGAAAATCAGATGGGTTAGACCTTCGTTGTGGCTGTCTTGAAATGATTGTAGAGTCTTTACTCTGTCCAACTAAAATGAGGAGGTAATTGCAGGAATGAATTACTTGGAGCTTTGTAATCTGTTTGCTGAAACTAGTTTGGTATTGCATTATGAATGGACTCCTGATTGGATATAACCTTGCAGACTTGCACCACCTGCACCTGCCCCAGTCCTGATTAGTTATTCCTTCCCGCTCGGTGTTATTTTGATGTTTTTCTGAAATGTTCCTGAGAGACAGGCAACAATTCATTGGTATTCATCTGCGAAGGCATTCCCCAGGGGTCTGTTCTTGTGCTTCTCTTCTTTACAAGGTACACGATTTACTGTTTTTGCACTCATTTTTAACTTGTATGCTGATTTAATTCATGGTATTGCAGCGCTGAGGGCATGACACATTTCACATGACTGTTTTATAGCATAGCTGTGAAGAATCTTAAATTGCCTTGTGTACATTTGATTTATTTTCAAGCATTTTTCAGTGTTTTCCTGCTGTCCCAATAGTTTCACTCATTTTCATGATAGTCCAACTTTATTTTGATAATTCTCCCTGTTTGTGTTGTAATCATTTTAAATGCATTACATATTAATCTACTGTGAAATTTTTTCCCTAAATATGGAGGTGTACAAGGAATGAAACTGATCACAGATGTAGTCACTGATTACTCTGGTCTGTTACAACAGATTTATTTTATCCTCTCATGGCCATGGTGATGCAGTCCTGATGTGCTTGAACTCTGCATGATCATGACATTATTATTATTATTATTATTATTGCTATCATTATTGTTGTCGTTTCTAAAGTTAAATACATGTATTTTACTAGATATAGAGATAAGAACAAGAAATGTAAACAGAGAAAGAATAGAGTTAAGTGTGACTAAGGGCAAAAATTTATCATCATGTACTGTACATTACAAGAAAGAAATAACAGTAGACTGAGAACATTACATATAATGCATTTAACCAAATAAAGCATTCAAGGTGACTGCATGAAATTACCGTCAATCTTTTTATCTTTATAGGAAACAAATCTTTTTTAATTTTCTTCCCCATTGTAATTTTGTTTTCCCCGCCTATTCATTACTTCAGTGGTGAAGCTTCTCCGCACACCACCCACCTCCAGCTTTTCAATTTCCTCACTGTGTCCTGACCTGAACATGTGCTTTGTTCTATTTGTATGCTTTTCATTAGTGCAATGCAACACTGTAATTACCACATAGGTAGACCTGGATTTAGATCCACCCTACGCTTTCCCTGCTGTAGATAGATTGTCGAGTATGTATAACTCTTAACTTACAAGGGTTATAAGTGCTCCGACACTGCTTATTATATTTTTTCCTCATCTTTACATTGTTTGTCTGTTAAGGTGAATTAAATGTGGAAAATTAGCACTTCTCTTGAACACTTGAAAAATGATGGATGAAACTGCTAACAGAAAATGGTCACATGTGCAGACCATCATTGTCTAATTTTGTCTGCTCTGGCAGCTCCTTAATCTGTCTTCATCTCAAAGAATGGCTCTGCCTGCACCCTTTGTTAATATACTGTAGTGGAGCATTTGAAAAACCAGGATATGACTAAATGATCTAACCAGACAACTTCTTTCCAAACACAATTGACATGTATTTTCTCTATTACAGGTCTTTAACGTTTGTTTAGCCTGTGGTGGCATTCTTGTCCTTTTGGTTCTCCTGTAGCAGTGCTCCCTAGCCCTTACCTGCTCCAGAAAATCCGTCTGTGTGATTAGTTAGAACAGCTTAGCTGGATTAGTGTTGGAAAGTGAACTCTGGGCTTATCTCAAGGCACAAGGCTGGTGATCACTGCTCGGATGTTCTCGTATATCAAAATGCCTTGTCTCACTTTGATTCTCAACATGTATGAATGCCAAGTAAATATTTCTTTGGTTTTGTGTTGTAGCTCCATTTCTGATGTTTTCAATTGAAGACCATAAAGAAGCTACTTGTGTAAGTCATTCTTCTAATATACATTTATTTTTTAAAAGGACATCATTTTAATCGCACTATTATTATTGATTTTAACAGTAACCAGGTGTATGGTTAATAATAACAATTTTAATTTAGCCAGAAGACCAAACAAGTGGGGAAAAATGAAGACCTGAATAGCATCTTTAACAAATGATGAGGCAGCTGTTTTTCTACTTCAATCTATTTAACCCAGGCTTTGTAAAGTTCTCATAAAGTGTTTAATGTGATAGTGAATGAGATACCGACTTGGCATCTATTAATACATTTATTTAAAATGGACCATTGAGGGAACACCTTGTATTTCTGCTCTTGATACAAAAAGTAAGAAAGTTGTTTCTGAATGTTTCGGCTCAGAGCTATAGTTTTCTCATGTCATATGTTAAAAATGCTATTCAGGCCCACACTTGCTCCCATAATTAAGTGGAACTTGACTCCATGTATTCTAGCCAGAGAGTTATGATGATTTAGGCCGCGTTTTGCCGCATTTGACACAGAAGTGGGAAATTAAAATTAATTAAGTAATTTCGACCTTTAGGCTTTTAGCTAAAAAAAAAAAAAAGGAAGGGTCTGGGGAAAACAGATGTCTTCCTTGAAAGCTTGCGTTTTTAAAACAAAGAGTGAAAATGATTGAGCAAATCTGATGGTTTATCCACTACTATTTTTGAATGTTGAGTAATTTGAAGCATATGGCATTCTATTATTATTTATAAGAGAAAAAGAGAGAGAAGTCAAGTAGTGCTATGTTGCTGATATGAAGTTATGCTCTGAACTCGAGTTTGAGGATTCCTTGATGTTCCAGGTAGGGATTCTAAGCTAAGGAGGTGTTTTATTTATAGTGTTACAGTGAATACTGAAGTATGAACATGTTCTGTAGCCCTGGATGGGCTGACAAATGATCTGCCTGCTTGATTTTAGAGAGCTGGTGGAGAGAGATAAAGGGCCAGAGACAGCAGGCAGAAAATGATTAAGAATGGAGCAGAATGTGGATAGAAATCTATAAGCCTATACTTTACAGAGGAAAAACTAACAATTGACTAAGGACTATTTGAAGTGATTGCGGGCTTCACATAATTTTTAAGTTTACAGAAGTATAAGGAAGGGTAATTTTGCTTGCATTGCCTCCAATTTCCTTGTGGTGCATCTTCAGAATCGATTGATTAAAATATACATGATAGATGTTAACTGTGACAGTTATTTATACTTTTTGTAGTTTGCAAATGGTATTTTAAGAGCTCTTATTCCAGTCTGTCCTAACAAACTATTCATGGTAATACCCTTTTTCTTGCTTTTTTTTTTTTTTTTTCTTTACTTCATAATTGACTTTCTCCACATATCCATCAAAGCTTCTTAGCTTATTACCTTCGGCTGTTCTGGAGATATTAAATTAAGAGTTTAGCCAGTGCTTAGGCAAGCTGTTTGTGTTACACTAGTAGATAGAGAGCAATACTGGACTATAGAACCGATTCCAGATTTTGATCAATATATTTTTTTTTTTTATTGTGTGTGGAGACATGTCACATTCATCCACCATTTACCCACTGTTACTGGTAATGTTATAAGGCTGTTAAATTATCAGGCCAATCTCCTCTGAAATCCCTAGGAATTTTATCAAGAAGAACTGATTTCTGGGGGATATATAATATAATATATAAAAGAAAGCATAAGAAAAACAAAGTTAACCTAACAGTTTGTAACTTTTTAAATGAATTACAGTGCTGACGAATTGCAATTGAGAGACCAAGTTAAACAATACCATTAGTGAGAATGTGAAGACCGGAGATATGATTTCATGAAATAGGCCTAGTACACTTTCAACCATGACTATCAGGCATCTTTTATCTTATGCTAGTTTGTTTGTATGTAGAATACTAATTGTAAAAGTCTGGCCATTGTGGAGGCCACTAATAATCCATTTTAAATAAATGTATTAATAGATGCTAATTTATTAATATTAGTCAGTATCTCATTCACTATCACATTAAACATCACAAAGCCTAGGTTAAGTAGATTGAAGTAGAAAAACAGCTTCTCCCATAATTAAGTGGAGTGTGATTGCATGTGTCACTAGCTGGAGAGTTATGATGCTGTTGCCTGGATTTTGCTAAATTTGACATGGAAATGGTAAATTTAAACATCATTTAGATTTCCAGACTTTCTAGCAGCTAAAATGGGGGGAAACAGATGTCTCTAGCCTGATACATAAAACAGTTATGTATTTCTGTTTGCTTTATTGTTTATTTTTAGAATGTTATTAGTTGAGCACTATTGTCAAAATTTTTACATCCTTATTCAATCTTGAATATGGACTTTTCTGTAGATATAAATGCTACCACAACAGTTGCACATTCATGACAAAACAGAGCTACTGTAAGTATATAGTTTATGGTTCTGCTTTTTGCTATGGTAATGTATTGCAATATATTGTACACCATCTTTTACTTAGTAAACTTAATATGCTTTATCAGTCTGCTTGTTTTAAAGATATATTCTTTAACTCTGATTGTTTTAAAGCAAGTGGTCTATAGTCAAATAAGATCTGGCAACCTCAAATGTTACATTCATGTAATTTTTATAATCTGAATGGGGCCCCCCCGAAATAATAAGTTAAATAATAAATGGCTACTTTCATAGCTTCAATCAGTTCAACTCTGAATATGGCACTATTAACATTTGAGACCTGTGCAGAAATAAAGTTCACCTATTTCTTAAAGCCTGAACACTAATTAATGCTAATTATAATTTTTCAACATATGATTGGTTTAGTTTTCTCTGAAAGCTGTCATCATGTGACACCAGGACACATTATAGTGGCATTAATGGTCTCTCTGCTTATAATAGAATGAGAGGGAAATTCATAAAAACTGTACATTCATAATTAATCTGTGCGCACTGAGGGTGCAAAGCTAAAGCTTACTGCAGCATTCTGGGTAAGATTTTACCTAGGCCAGTTTTTCTTCACTGAAAAACCTTATCTGCAACTTTCAGCTTGTGTCATAAACCGTCTGACACAACTTGTAATTGAAATGCTGTCAGTTTGGTGAGAAGTGAACAAACAAAGTGTGAAACGTACGTGATCCGTTTGCATATACTGTATGAATGTAAGTGTGTGTGCGCATACACACACATGAATACATGCATACATGTATGCAAGTACATTTTCGTGTACACACACACACACACACACACACACACACACATATATATATATGCACGCACACAGTTCCATTCAGAAGTATTGATACAAGTTTGGATTTATTTTCTACATTCTAGAACAGTACTGCATTTTTTAAAACGGTCAAATAACACACATGATATTAGGGTAACACGCACACAGACACAAAGAGCAGCCTTGAGCAGAGAGAGAAAATCTATTTTTAACCTCTTTAATGAGACTTGCTTTTGCTTTACACGCGCGCTGTACACACGCATACAGACACAAAATAAAATGTTTTACACACACGTTGTGATTACGTGACGCTCGGCGTCAAAACAAGAAGCGCATGCGTGATACATGATACTCGGTACTCGTGAACCAAGACTTGCTTATTTTACAAGTCAAAATTTATTAAAAATCTTTAAAGTTACTTGCAATCCGAGGTTTCACTGTATATATACATTTTCCCATAAGAAATAATGGAAACTAAAATTATTCGTTCCACAGCCAAAAATAAATAAATACATAAAAATAATTAATACAAAATATAAAGTAAAAATAAAACAATTTAACCTGCACTTTACCTTTAAAAAAAGTAAAAATAAATCCCGACAGATAAGTGTTTCCGTTTCTTCATGCAAGGAACATCGCTAATGACACTCGTGTGAGCGCAGTTTTTCTGTGTAGAGCAGACAGTGTGTTTGTGTGAAGCATAGAGGGGTTGGGTTTGCAAAGGCGAGAGAGAGAGTGGGTGTGTGTGTGTGTGAACAGACACACTGTCAAATTAACGAGTGCACACATAACGACAGGCTGAAACAGATGGGGAGAAAATTTTACCTCTCTAATGAGACTTTTTTTTGCTTTACACGCGCACACACAAGTGTTTTATAAGAAACGGTACACACACGCTTACAAACACAAAATAAAATGTTTATAGCAAACAGTACACGCGTGCACGGATGTTGATTATACCAGTGAGAGACGTGCACTAAGATCCAGCAGGGGAGACCTGCGATTACCCACAATTCCGCAGCGCAAGAGAGAGAAAAACCATTGGCTCAGTTGTGATCACTGATTAAGTTGCTCTTAATACTGTTAGGCTTATACTATTTAACTATAAATAAAATTTTAATTTTAATAAAACTTGTCTGTATTGTACATTTGTTTGTTGAATAGTCTTTTGTAGTTGGGAATAAGAAAATATGAAGTAATGTGCAGCTGAGTCTCTAAAGTGCGTAGACGTGGATGTGTGTTGTGCAAGTAGTTTCTAACATTCAGTGACACTGTTTGTTAGTGTTTACGTCTCAAATGGCTTTGTTTGTTTGCGATGTGGTGGACCTGAAGCATCTGTCAGAAGGCAGAAGGTCAAACAGTTGGTGTCCAGTGTGGGTTGGGTCTTTCAGTATGTTGTTTGTTCTGCTGTGGAACTGACTGCTGAATAGTTTCTTCAGGGAGGGTAGTCCGTAGCCGATACATAACCATTTTGCTTAGATATCAAATTACATAAAAGCTGGATATTATGGCAGCACACAAATTTAAACCAGAATGAGTGTTAGAGGTTAATGTTGAAAGCTAATGTTAACTAGTTGCTACAGTTGAGCTTACACAGATACACATTTTGGTTCTGTAGAGAATTTATTTTCTTCTGTAGAAGAACCTGCAAAGAAACAGTGCTATTTCAATTCATTTTCTAAATATAATTTCCCCAATAGACTATTCTCTAATTCACTGGCTTTCCACCCAATTTCTCAGCTGTCCAGAACTTTTGCACTATTAAGTTTGTTTCTATTTTGATAAAAAAAAGTACTTCATTTCTGCATGTCACTATGGATTTGCAGTTTCCTTAATTTTCCCCCTCGAAGCCAAGGATAAAAGTCCTTGTCACGCGAGCTCTTGCTGCTCAAAGAAGCCTATTTAAGCTGGCCTAAATTGATTAGTTCCACTCGTTGGGAACTGATCTGAAAAATATTTTACTTGGCTACTTTGTTAAAAATTCTTCACAGATAATTGTCCAGAGAGTGCAAAGTGGTTTATAATGGTGTTTATAATGGTGTTTCAAATGGTCACATTGTCCTCCAGGGTGCTAAGACCGGTTCCCCTGAGGAGCAGCTTTGAGGAGCTTTAGCCATTCTTGGACTAATGAAAGTATATCTGAGGGGCCTGTTTGCTTCCCTTTAATAAAGCTGTTTTTAACAAAAGTCTCATAACTATGACAGAGGGTACCATGTAGAGGAGATATTTAATAGCCTTTACCGTTCAGCTTATTGACCAGGAACCCGATTGCTGCCACATCTCGTTCTGTGACCAACATCCCATTTTTACATTTGTCTGATTACTGAAGGGTTTTGTCGGGTTTGTGATTTGTAATGTGAACATGGGTGGAAGAAAGTGAAGCTGTCAAAGTTTATTTTCTCGCTCTGAAGAGCGTCCTAGATTATTCATTCATATGCTACCAGGCACACCTTTCCATGTATATCAAAACATTATGGTTTCCTTGCAAACATTTTTAAATATTTAGTGTAATCATATATCAGAAATTATTTTTTATAATTTCTTTTTGCTTCATTTTAAGGCCTGGTTATTCTTCTACCCTTGTAATATATTACAATTCTGTTATTAAAATAAAATATGGAGATTCATTGTGTTAGAATCAAATGTGCAGATATTCTTCAAAAGTATTAATTCAGTTACACATCTAGACACATTCTTTGTCTTTATTACTTATTTTACACTCATTTTATTTCACAGCTACAGATCATTTATTTGCAGTTAAACGATACACAACAATACACACCAGTCATGTTTTAGTTAATTTCATGATACTGCATTCACAATTCAATTGTTTGATTTTGTCCTGAACAGTGCAAAACAATGTGCATGTTTGTCCATATAAAATGAAATAAAATAAATTTAATATTTGTAACAAAATGCACAAAGGATTTGTATACATTCTCCCCTAAATTTGATTGAATAAGTAAATGTGTCTGGCCTGGGGGAAACTGTCAATTGAAACACAATGAGCTCTACAGCAGGCATCATTTTAAACAGAAACAGAGCTTTACTGGCCGAAATGCACAAATTCTTTATCCTATTTATCAGCCATTGGAGATTTTAGTAATATGAAGCTGGTGTCATTTTGACATCTACTCAAGAGCTTTTAAATCTTATGTTGTGTTATTGCAGTATATATTTGTCAGCCCTTGAGATACAGAGCCATACAGGTCACTTCCCAAGTTTAAACTTTTAATGAAATAATGTGAGAACGTGTCTGTCCTTTGTGCTCTTTATATGTTTTAAATCGGTTTAGTAATGTTCAAATAGTGAAATTGCATAAGATGCATGAATTAAAATTATGCTTATTTCCACCTCGTGACATGAACATTTCCGCAAAGCACAGTCACATTTTGGCATCGCAATGTATCATGTCACCCCATGTCACAATGATGGCGGCCAGGAAATCCCACTGCTTCCAAAAAAATAACAATGTTATAACAAAGCATTTATCAAGTTCATCCTACGTCCTAGAAATTTCACGTTGTTACAAGTTTCCTATCATCCACATGATCATGTGCTCATCAGGTGCTATGAGATTGAACGGATTTATTACCATGTCTGATCAATATCGCACCTACTCTTACCAGCTGCTTATCACACGCTTACTTCAGTATGTTGTCATTGCGTCCGGCAGGATGGTAAAAAATTTAAAAATAAATACACAGTGCTTTTCATCACAAAATTGTTTGAAATCGGATCTAGTACTTGTACTAAATTCTCTGAATGTGACATAGACATGCTGATAACCTCCTGCATGCGCACCATAAACTGGTAAGTGCTAGAAGAACATATGAACTTGATGCAGTCTTCTACAATATGGCCTGGACCTACCATGATCTTAGCCCAAGCGTGAAGATGTTCTCGTGAGAACTCCATTGACGGCAACAATGACATGATGTCCCAATGGGAACTCCTCTTCCTGGATCTTGCTTTGACCTCGCCCTCGTCAGGGTTTTCTTTAAGTACGTCCAAAAATGTCCAAGGGAGACAGTAATACAGTGCATATGAATTTTATTTGTGCTGGAGGCAATTGCAATACAGATTTTCCCATAAGAAATAATGTAAATGCAGATAATCAGTTCCAGCCACCAAAAAATATCACAAAATAATGTTCAAATAAATCACGTAGCATGCCATAGGCAACGTTGGTTCAAAACTGCTTTTGCTGACTGGAAAAAAAATTGTCCACTGAGTTTAGAACGGCTCCAGGACGTACGCACAACTTAGCCGGCACACAGCTCAGTTCGGTCGTTCGTTCATATGCCAAAAATGCTTTGTATGCCGATGCAAATTTTCTATTCTTAAGGCAAGAACTTGTATGCCGAGGTTTCACTGTACGTCCTTACTGGTTTCTGCTGCATTCCTGCCAGGTTGTACAAGTTCTTACTGCGTTCACCCAATTATTTTGAGGATGTGGTGGGAATGTGGCTCAGTGTGACGGTGGTTTAAATGAGGGAGGAAGTATTGAAGCATTGACGTGTTGAAGATGATGCTGTACCTTCAGACCTGGTTTATAGATTGTCGTCTATTGACGGTGTGTAAGAAAAGATGGGTGGGTGGAGTTCAATATGATTTGAATTAATGTACGCATGTCCTCAGAACCTACAGTGGTTCTGCTTTTACTGCACTATTTTATTATATCATTATTTTGAAGCCCTATGTAGTATTTTTGCTCATATGAAAATAATCTGGCTATAATGGGTGCTTGATCATTTCAGACTGAAATATGAATAGAGCGAACATGAATGAGTCTATAAAAGAAGCCCATCCAATAAAAATCATTTACACAATACAACATACAGTATTTTACAAGCTATTTGTACAATAAATATGGAAAAATTTGCACCTGTAAATAATCCAGAAATATTTTTAGTCCATTTGAAGGTGAATTGACTTTTTTTTTTTTTGTCCTTGTATCTCTCTCTGCTGATTGAACATGAATTGAATTTTAAAAACAGCTGTGAAGGAAAGTCACTGCTCAAGGCTACACAGTGTATTTAACATCAGAGTTGAAATGCATGAGTTGATGAAATTAGGTTTAAACATGCGTCAGACGTAATCAGTCAAACATCAGAAACAAGACACCAGAAGGAGACGTAACTCGAGTTGGCTTGATCCCTCCAGACTATTAGACTCTCAAAGTCTCACTTCAAACATGTCAATGCTGAGGCTGGGGTGGCCCTGGCAAGTCCCTACATCTAATCTTAAAAAGATAAGAGTTTTGAAGTGTACCTGCATGCATTGCTTGAACCCCACACAATCGCTTGATTGGATTTCACTTAATTCCGCTCCGAACCATACATCGATACCTAGTGCATTCTCACAGGTTTTGATCTGTACTGTTTACTGAAATTGTCTTCTTCCAGGTTTTCTTCACTTCACTGCCTCCTTCTTGCTTGCTTGCTATCCCACTTCCCTTCTGATCATGCCTCGTTGAGTTGTCTTGCGTGAGATGATTGCAGGAAATGATGTAGGTGGATTATCGACCTCGAAGCTGCTTAGTTCTAGTGTTAATTAATTGTGTAAAGTTTTCTAAAGCGAGCCATGTGATTAGGCTCAGTGTTTCAATAAGCTCTCTAAGAAGCATTTGAGCAGAGAGAAGATTGAAGGGTGAAAAAAGGTGAACGGGTTGGAGCTGAACTTCCAGAGAAATGTGAGACAATATATAATGTCATGTCAGAACAAATTACTTAAAGCTATCCAAGTTAGCCTCATATTAAGCTGTAATCAAATTTGAATATCCTCTATGGTTTACTGCGTGGTTGTCTCTGTTGATACAGCCTTTGCTTGTTTTTTTTACATAATCTTGTTTAAGAATTTTGTGTATGAGTGAATTGCAAACAGAATTAGACCTGAATTAAAACTTGTTCATTCATTTTCAATACCTCCTATATCCTAGTCAGGGTCACAATGGATCTAGCACCTGCCCCAGAAACACCCTAGAGAAATACCAAGACATCGCATGGCACCTTGCCTACTCAAGTTCACACCCACATTGGCCCAATAAGAATAGCTTGAGGAAACAAGAGATCCCAGAGGAAACACTCACATCATGCTCAGACAGTAACCTGAGCTCGGGAGACCCTGGAGCTGTGAGGCAGCAATGATACCAACTACCCTAGTGTGCCTTACTTAAATTGAGAAAGCAGTACGGGGAGGAAAAAAAAATCTGGTCCTCTCATTTGATACTGTCGTGTACTTTGTGTAAAGAGCCGATTGATGGTCTCTCGCAGAGAAAATGATACAGATTGAGAACGGCAGTATAATGAAACCACTCAAGGGAACACTCATTTATTTCGATATGCAGTCTAGTCTTGGTGTAGGCTTTTCAAGTCTAGACGTTTGATGTTGCTGTTTTCTTTTTGTTTTTTTTTAAACGTTTACTTCTCTTAAATTATATCTTCTGCTCAGTAGAGCTGTGTGTTACTTCGTGGCAGACATGTTGACTCTCTGATTTTCTTTCTGCAGGGTCCCAGAGAGTGGTCTGAGAGGCTAACACAGTGATGAAGACTCCCGGGAGTTAGCTGGGAGTTAGAGAATCCTCTTGTTGTGGGCGGAAACATGCACTCAAAACTAGACAGACCCCATGACACCTGGACTCAGTTTAAAATTAACACTGAATTACACCTTTTTATACCTTTGCACATGCTTCCCTGTTTTAAGAACAGGATTTGTACATAGATTTTGAACAATAAAATCTATTATTAAAGTTGTCTGTTGTCCCAGTAAATTATGATTATTGTTTTTTCAATTTTGTAATTTTATAATACATATAACTACAATCGTACAGTACATTTTAATGAGGTATTGATTTTGTGTATTTGATCATAAAACTAAATCAGTATCAACACACACTCTAGAATAATAAAAATTACTTGATATACTCATATAACGGAATCTTTTCTTTTAGCTTCATTGTGCTTTAGCATAGATGTGCAAATTAAGAGAGAAAAGAATATACATACAGTTTTGGTCAAAATAATAGCAGTCCAACATCAGTAACCAGGTCAACAATTGTTTTTGGGAGAAATTATATTTCTTCATGGTAAATATTTTACTTGTAGGTGTAGTGGAGTAATAGAAAACCAA
>JAQMYJ010000037.1:16216518-16228026 GCA_030014305.1 Clarias laeviceps
GGATATATGTGCATATATACTGCATATAGGTTTCATATATGCGCATATATCCTCATATAGGTTCTTTCCATGTGGGGCTGTTAGTCAGCTGTTTTGTAAAACTTCACAAAAAATTAATTTTTTAGTGGTATTCTACCATTTGCCCCTAAATTAAATGTGTACATTGTTTTGATAAGATTAAACAATATTACTTGTGTTGGTGTAAGTAGGCAAAGATGTCCTGTTTACTGTAGGTATTAGTCACAGTCCATTAGAAGGAGCAGGGTCACTCAGGAGCTTTTAACCAGCATGAGTTTTGATGGTCAAAACGGTGTGGCAACATTCAGACTTTCAACAAGTTACAGACTTTGAAACACTGTTAATATTAGATTAGTAAGATTATATGTTGTTGAAACTTCACTATATTACTATAGTAACATGGCCATAGACCAACACTGACTACATGATAATATTGTAAATATGACTTTGAAACAGTTATTGATAGATTTATTTTGCTCTCTTCTGAAATACATCTTTGAAATGTTCATACTGCTAACCATACATTTTTTTAACCTTTTCCTTTGCAGTAAAGCCAGTTCCCTGAGTGGGACTCAAACCCTGGTCTTGACAGTGAGTGCTGAATGTTAACCACAAGTCCACAAGGGTATCTGCTGCTGATTTTAATAAATGCACATATATTGCTTTGTCAAACAATGAGCACCACAAAATAACTCCTCCATGTCAGGAAAATACTAGACTAGCACAATTTACCAAACTATTAAGCCTGTAGCCAAAAATGAAAATTTCTGAGATCTATTCTGTGAAGTCAGATGTTTTCCAGTTTGAATTTAAAGCTATACAGTATGTGATATTGCAGTGTACTGTAGCTGCAACATACAGTATGGGTTTGACGTCCCCAAATCAAGAGCAATATCGTGTACTGATCTTTGCGTTGTCTAATAAACTTTAGTTTTACTTTGAAATCAATACTTCTCCTTTACCTCTTGTTGCTTCTATCACAATTTGTGAGACATATTGCACATAACTATAATATTTTAGAAAAAAAATTAACTGACTTTGTGTAGATATGGCTTGTATGTATGTTCAGTTCTCCAGTTGAGATTTCTGAACTCTAGGTTTCATGAATGTATATGTATTTGGCTGGTATACAGTATGGTATATGGCATTATGTTGTTGTGAGGTTGTATTTGCAAGATTATCTTTTGGTCATTCATATAACTTTATCCCAATGTCTTTTTAAAAAATTACCTTTCTAAACTTTCAAAACACACCGCTGTCCTGATATGTTTTTGCAACAATAATATATATATGTAATATAATATAATATAATATAATATAATATAATATAATATATTAGATTAGATTCAACTTTATTGTCATTGCACATAGTTACAAGGCAACGAAATGCAGTTAGCATCTAACCAGAAATGTAAGTTAGCAGTGCAATATAAACATATATATAGATCTATAAAACTATATATATATATTATACATAAATAAATACAAATAAAGGCTATGTATGAATTGGATTTACAGAGGAATATATGTATATATTTAAATAAATATACAGTGTAAAGTGAGCAGAGATGGATTGTTCTGAATAAGTGTAAATATACAGTACATTAATTTATCCATCTCTGCTACTTTACACTGTATATTCATTTAAATATATACATATATTCTTCTGTTTATATATATGTCTAATTTCACCAATATGACAATGTTATACAACTGCAGGGTTCCTGCTGAATGGAACAGCGTGCTAGCAGGCTTCAGGTTTGCAGTAATAGGATTTGGGTAGTAGAAGAATTTTTAGACCTCATCCACAGAGTGCATAATGGTTACATTAATTAACTGTAACCCATAGATGGATAGCATGATCCTTCAATTATGTGATAAGTGATATTCACTAATGCCTTTGGATTTGCAATTCAAATATCTACATTCTTTGTAATTGTTGTTATCACAGGAGTTAAATTTGCATGACAGGGGTCTAGAATTTCAGTCCTGATATGGCAGAATACAGTGCAGTATGCTAACCCCCTGCTTGAACACATTTCCTAACCTTCTTGAGATAAACAACTTGTCATTAAACAGTTACATCACTTAAATATACTCCACTCCAGTCCTGTGAAGTGGAATCTGTGTACAAATGCCAGGAGAGAGTATGTGATGGGATGTTCACGCATAGTGTATTTGTGTTAAATTGAGATAAATTACTTGGCATGTCAGAGTGTTTTCCATGAGTGAAGGCAAATAATGCAAAATTGCTTTCACTCTATTATATGTGATTGCTCAGCATGTACTTTTAAAACAATTTCTTCCAGGAGTCATGGCCCAAGGCTAAAAGAAGATAATCTGAAAACAGACCAGTTACATCATACAGTCACACACACACACACACACACACACACTTTAAAAAAAAAATATATATATTACAGTATATGCAAATAGTGATTTTTATTGCCTGTACTGGGGAGAATAATCTTAAAGAGAGCAAACAAACACAGCAATGATTACATTGACTTTATTTTACTGTCTTTAAAGTCTATTGGTGAGATCTTGCTTAATGCAAATAAAAACGGCTGAGCAACTGGTAATGAAAACAAGAGCAAATCTGGTTAGTTAGTACACTCATAAATGCATATACATACATATTAAGCCACAAGTTACACATGCTTTTTATAAATATGCATGACATTTCGTGTGACACCTGGCGCTCAAGGCCATCCAGATCAACCTTGAGCTATGTTCACAATTTGATCGAAATTCAGATGTGTGTATAGATGTAGATCTTGTGAAGAATATTAAAACATTTCTGAAGAACATGGTGACTTTCACCAGATTTAAACAGAACATATTTAAAGCCAGTGTGACATTGAAGCAAACATGAACAAGGGCTTTAATTGTGCTGACCAAAAACCTGATGGATTTTTTTTTGTGGAACGCTGGATGTCAGGTGGTAAGATATGAGAATTTCCCAAAAAGACACCCGTCAGTAGCCCTCCACGAATCAGAGATCTTTATTGCAGAATGGCCAGTTGGAAGCCACTACTCAGTAAATGAATCATGATAGCCTGCTTAAAATATGCTAAAAGGCAATAACTTATCCTCAGTGACCTAGCCAAAGATGTATTGCATTCAGGATCCTTTGTGAAGCTCTGCTTACATTACATATAATTCTATTTTTAACTTAATATTAATTAATGTTTTTTTAATTTAAATTGCTACTCATTGTCACATCTTCCACTGTCATGAATCCTTTGTTTCCATAGTTGTCTGAAACCATGAACACTACCAAAGCCATATTGTCAATTCTTGTGTATGCTTTCACAATTAGGCATAATTTGATTAAATAATTCAGTTCTGCTTACTGGAGACTCTGGAGGCATGGATTCTATGATTAAGAAGTTGCTTTTAGATGTCCCTATCCATCCAGCATTTCAGATTTCCCGTTCAGTGCTAGAAAATGCATTAGTGCTCAAAGTAGTATCAGGAGTGCAGTACAGTCTCATTGACATTACAGCATTTGGCAGATGCCCTTATCCAGAGCAACTTACATTTTTATCTCATTAAAAATCTCATCTGAGTAGTTGAGGGTTAAGGGCCTTGCTCGAGGGCCCAAGAGTGGCAACTTGGTGGTCATGGGGTTTGAACCTTGGACCTTCTGAACCATAGTCCAATGCCTTGACCCTGAGTTATTTGTGGTTTTAACAGGGACTATAATTCTGGTATCCCAACAGTAAGACATTATAATCAGTCCTGCTTGTTTGATCTCATTGTGAGCTCATTGTGATATTACTGTTTGTAGACCAGAAACATTTTTTATTTTTTACATTTAAATGGAGAGCATTTAGGCGGCACGTTGTTGTAGTGGTTAGCACTGTCGCCTTGCACCTCCAGGGTCCGGGTTCGATTCCCAGCCACTGCTTGCTTCCCATCTCTGTGTGCATGGAGTTTGCATGTTCTCCCTTTGCTTGGTGAGTTTCCTCCGGGTACTCCGGTTTTCTCCCACAGCCCAAAGACATGCCCATAGTGTGTGTGTGTGAGTGTATGTGCCCTGCGATGGATTGGCACCCTGTCCAGGGTGTACCCTGCCTCGTGCCCTGGGCTTCCTGGGATGGGTTCCTGTGACCCTGAATACAGGATGAAGCGTTTAGAAATGTAACTTATCCAAAGCTTAACTTACCAAGGTGATTTATAGTCCCTGTTTAAACCATGAATAGTTCAGAGTCTAAGAAGTTCATTGAACTAAAACCAGGTTTGAGTGAATTTAGTACAGCATGTCACTTGGGTTATGTTAATTAAATATTGTTAATTTAAATGCTTGGTGGTTGATGTTTATTCCTAATTTCAAGACAACCAGAAGATGTTCATTCCCCCAACTGGATGCTGAGACAGGGAAGAGTCTTGATGCTTCCTTATATATTGAGAAATGGTTGGTGAAGTCATGAAGTCATGGAGCTGATGTATGTTTTCTCAGTTAATGCCAACCACTTTCCCCATCTGCTTGTGATTACTTACAGTATGAAGGGCTATTCTATTGCTGAACTGGTTTAGGTAGTTTTTCCCTTTTCCCTTTTCTTACCACAGTCATGACATCTGGGACTAAATGTATCACTCCTCATTAGCACCAGCATCATTGTAGGTACAGTGGCTCTCATATTAGATTATATTGATGACCCAAAACAGATTGGAATCAAAATACAGTATCATTTCAAAATATTACTTCACAACAAATATTTATTAATATAGCTTCGGGACTTTTGTTATTTATTGTTGGTCCTACATAAAGTACATTTTAAACAATGTAGTATAATAAAAATTATATGTAATACCCTTAGTCCACTAATTTTGTTTGGAATATCTGCATATCTAAATTTTTGTTAATTTACAATCAGATTCATTGTCCTGAATATTGTAACTTTGAGGAAAAAAGTATGGCGTTTGAAGGCGCTCATATCATGACTAAGAAATATGCAGTAATATGCATTATAGGTTACTGCAAAGAGCTATATAATAATTTGAACTGAATGATTATGGATTTTCTTTTTCTAAAAGGATGTCTGATTTGTTGAGAAAACCATCAAGACACAATAACAAAACTTTTCCGCTACAATCATTAGGTCTTGAAACAGTACACTGAGCACTGGTTTTGAAATCCCACAAGAACTCTCAGGGCACCATATGAAAAAAAAAAAAAAAACTTCTGCATTAACTTTGATCTAAAGTTTTATTTTATACATTTGGAACAATGCAAATAAATCATACCATGTCTATCTATATTTACACACTTAGCCAAAAAAGTCACATACCTTAGGATTTCATTCAATCACCTTTAGCTTTGATTACAGCACACAATCTAAGTCCTGTGCCAACAGGAAAGAAAAACCCTGTTGATGTTATACCCTTGTCATTCAGTATATTCAGGTCATCAGAACATTGCTGAGCCTACAGTATACCTGACTACCTGACATGGCTTATTTCCATTTCTCCACAATCCCTAGCAAAGCCTTTTTTTCTGATTGGTCTCATTAACAAAGTGGATTTATAATGGCCACACAGCTGTTTAGTCCCAATCCTGTGCATTCTTATCAATATGTGTGTATGGAAATGCTATGGTTGTTAAAATGTTTTCACCATGCAACTTCACCAAGTGTATAAGTGATCTCCATACATGATTTTTTTCCAGACCACATTTCTTCTACAAAGTTGAGGGTTTAACAGTACCCTTCCAGGTTTTGATAATGTGTTGGATTCTTTACCCATTTCCAATAATTTCAAATATTCATAGTTGT
This sequence comes from Clarias laeviceps, assembly GCA_030014305.1. Taxonomy (NCBI): domain Eukaryota; kingdom Metazoa; phylum Chordata; class Actinopteri; order Siluriformes; family Clariidae; genus Clarias; species Clarias laeviceps. The sequence continues at coordinate 16,222,317 of JAQMYJ010000037.1, forward strand.
TTTGTTTGCTAGATTTCATGGCTAGCAGCCCATTCATTTGACCCATATGAAATGGCAACTTTTTTTGTCCGGGCAGTGTATAACTCTCTCTCTCTCTCTCTCTCTGAGGTGCTGTGTATAACTTGGAGGTTATTGCAGCGGGTAACTCTAAACTAGGGCTTAGTAGTGACAGCTTGAACCCCCAACCTTTCGACCACAAACCCAGATCTGTCAAACCAGACAGATTTATTCATTTAAAAAAAAAAGAATAAATAAATAAATAGATAAATAAATCACTCATAAAGACACAAGATATAGCAGATAGACACATATATGGTATATAAATGTGTGATACCCATGTGAGGGTTTTGGGACAGTTCTGCACTTTAATATTAAATATTTTCATGGGTTCAATTTAATAATAAATATTAAATAATGAATTCACAATTTACACAAGAAATAATGAGAAAATATATTTAATGAATGAATGGGGATATGAGTCATGGTTGTGCATGCTTTCTTACTCAAAATTTGTCATTGATGCATTTTGCATATAGAGCACATTTATAAAGACCAATTTTCACTTTCAAGTGGTTCATGAGTTGTTATTGGCAGAAGAGAAGAAAGGTTGTCATGACTAATTAATCAGTGATTATTATTCCTTCCTTTGCTTTTAACTTTAGAGTACACAAAGCACTCTAATTTACAGTAAGTAGCATTTATCATTGCTGGAGATCAAGGCTTATAAATATAGTATAAATATGCCACTAAAACAGTAATTTAAATGCATTAAATTTACCAATACTGTATATACCAGGAACATGTAGCACCAGTAGTCTACTACTAATCTGGTTACTGGTACTAATCAGATTTACAAATCTGGTCAAATAAATTGAACAAGTATTTTGATCTCAGTTCTAAGGAAAACATGCCACTTTGTGAAGACGTTGTTTGCCAAGGTTGATGCGGATCAGCTCGAGTGTCCAGCACAGAGCCTGATTGCAACACTATTGGACTAAATTATTGCCCCAGATCTCACCAGTTATCAGTGCCTGACCTCAATATTATTGTGGCTAAATGTGAAGAAATTCTGAGAACCACTATCTTCAATATAATGGAACTTCCTTGAGGAGTCAATGATATAAGAGCTTTGGAATGGGAACCAACTTCGTATATGATGGTCAGCTGTCCTCAAGCTTATGACTGCATAGAGTGCTGCAGGTTTGGCACTTATACCCACTACTTCAACTACTGCCAACTATTTCAATTCAATTCAATTGTTTTTTTGTGTAGCGCTTTTAACAATGGTCACTGTCATAAAGCAGCTTCACAGAATCAAAAGATTATGGAAATGTGAGGAAATGTGTCTGAATCAAAATGATCAGATTGTCCCTGATTGTCCCTGATGAGCAAGCCGAGGCTGAACTATAGTGGATATAACAAGGTTGCGGGTCATTGGCAACAATATGGGGTTTTAATGTTAAATGGCTCCTTAGATTCTCAAGCGAGCCTCTGTCAATTAGTTTCTTTTCATCTAAGTAACCATGGCTGGGACATCTGATGTTTACTCAGGCCAGGCAACAAAGTTGTGGTGAAATGTCCTGCAATGCTTATTGATTAGAATTTTAGCACTTATAAAATTCCAAAAAAAGACCTTGCTTTATGAAATTTACATTTCTGAAACATGTAAAAAATAGATAATTATCTAGTAGCTTCTATAATACCATTTGTGTTTTATGTGGTCTTTATCGATGTAGAAACCAAATTATTACAAAAAAAAAAGTCTAAGACTATTTGTTAACATGTCTTTCTATGCTAGGACGGTACATATTGTCTTCCCCCTGTTAAGCTCTAGTTCCACCCAAAATATTCTCCTCTTCGAGTTATCCTAAAGTATGTGATTGTTTTTGCCACTGTTACTCCAGGCTTGTTGACTAGGTGTTAGTCCTGAGCTGATGTAAATGTTCTATGGGTCTGACCTCTTTTGCCTTCAGCACTGATGCAGCATCTTCAATTTAACAGCATGTGATCTTCTTGCCAGACAATCTGCAACACTTTATATGCACTATCTCCTTTTTGGAGGTTTTTACTAAGACTTGTCTTTTTTTTTTTTTTTTTTTTTTTAGTTGGCTGAACTTTTGAGTCTAGGAACTGTTCATGCCTCTAGTTCCAACTTCTCAGCCACTGGTCTCTAAAACATAAACAGATTCAAGATGGTCTATTAATCAATAAACTCTATAAATCAATAAAGGTTTTTATTTTCCTGTTTCAACAAACTTTCATTTTTTTTCTTTTCCCTGACAAATGTTTCATACATGCAGACTCCCTATCTTGTCTTTACTGTTCAATGACCTCTAGACCTACAGTATATTAAACCTGCATGCTCCCATGTTCTTCTGTTGATGATATAAACCGTATTTCGAATTTTTTAATTGTGTCATCATTTAACATCTGGGAGTTGAATCATGTTTCGAGCAAACCAGTACTTGGTATGCAGATAATCATAAGCATCACAAATATACAGATTGTCGACTTTCTAACCTCTGCCAAGTTTTTAATTAAACTGCATTGTAAATACAGCTGGCCCAACATCAACTGTCCCCTTTCTGCATGTCCCCATTGTTGTACAATGTTTTTTACATTTGAGATGTAGATAGGATGGGCAGTTGCCATGTGCTGACACAATGTGTTCGGCGTGATTACCAGGTAATATTGCTCCAGTGTAAACATTTTTCCTTGCAAGTTCTCATGGGCCAAATGAAATGAGGCAGCAGTCTGGATTTGGGCTGGATTTGACACCTGTGCTTCAATACAGCTTGGCTTTGGAACTTGATAGAGTGTTGTTCTACATTCAAAACACTGTTATTTTGATTTCGGCTCTCTCCATCATACATGACAATTTAATTTTATTTTTATGATTTTGGAATAAATGAGCATTGCAGACACAAAACTTACAAAACTCTTTTCCAAGTTTTATGTCCGCAATGCTCTAACTACTGCATTTGTATTCTTGAGCTGGAATACATCTCACTTGTTCTTGATGTGGTACTGCAGGTGTCAATCCCACTACAGATTCATTTACATTTTTCAATTACCTGCAGCCTCAGTGGATCCAGAAAGAAATATTGATCCGCCTGTGCATGGTGGGATAGTGGAAGCACTTGAAAGAGTTCTGCCTTACTTAATCTATGATGTTTAAGTGTTATGCAACCATCAGCGTTGCACTACAGAGATTCCAAGTGAGATGCTTGTAAGGAACTGAAGTTAAAAACCTGAACATATGCTATAAGCCAAAACTAAATACGGTTGCAAACAGAGAAGGAAAATTCTAATGAAAATATGTTTAAGAAATAAAGAAAACCTAAGAAGCACTGCTTTTTGCATGCTCTAATCTTAATTAGTGTGGCCTTCTATACCTCCCACAACATACAGTACTTCGCAACATACTTTTTTTTATTATTATTTATTAAAATTCATTCAACATATTTCTTATACTACATTGCATATTTAAATTGTCAAAAACACAACTACATGCTGATTTATCAATTGTGACAAAATTGTGGAAGGTGACCCGTATAGCATTTTCAAAAATAATACAGAAATCACACTGACATACCTAAAACAAATTAACCATAATATCTTTGCCATTTGTGTTTTATTCTATTCTCTATCAGTTTACATGTTTTCTTCAGAAAATATATAAAATACAAGCGTTAGTACTCATTGTTGACGAGTAAATAGTTAAAATGTTAAAGCTAAAAAAAGCTGATCAACTTTAATGTAATCAGTGATATTACATGTCTGTACATGTCTGACTCTATTTCTGTACAGCAGATCTCTCTGTCTAGCTTATTAATACAAAGAAATAAAATTTTGTACGGTTTTTGAAGTTGTACTTATTTCATCATCAGCCAAATAAACTCCCTGTTTAAAGTATATTATTAAATCCGTCATATAGCATCACTTTTAACATCACAAATCTCAACATTTTGATTTGGGCACATAACATTCTCAGTTCGGATATTTTACACGCTCTCACCTCAGACTGCTGCGTTTGCTCAAACAACCCTTGTTTTATCTCATAGTGGTGCTTCACGTTACTGCTTTAATTAGTGCCACAGTTTCGGAACATATCAGATAAATTGGTTTTAAACTTCCTGCAAGAAGAATATATATACAATGTCTCTCCATACAGCTTTGAAGGTTCAGTTTTCAAAAGTTACATACCTTTTTTGGAGTAATCTATTCTACTGTATGTTGCGCTTGTGGAGATTTGGGCGCTTTGTAGGTACAGTACATTAGGGTCGTTTCTTTGTTCAACATACAGTACTATTTGCATTTATGGTAAACTATCGTGTTGATTGGCTCTGTTGAGTGACGCATATAGCCACACCCACTTTGAGGGCAAAAGCGCTCTATATTCGTCCAAAAAAGGAATGTCTGCAGTGAAGACATATGGCACAAAAATGCTCATAATGTCCCTTCTACTCAACATTTTCATTTTATTATGGTGCAGATTTAACTTCAGGTAAATACAAAAGGACTGGCAAAGTTTCATTATATTCTGTCCATTGGGTATCGGGTCCTCCAATGTATGTCAATAGTGAGTTCTGACCAATGTAAAGACAAAATCTATCTTTTATTTATATAGACTATAGTTTTCATCAGTTGTTAATTTTCTTGTCTTGTTGTAGAACATAGCCATGTTTTAACAGTTTTATTTCTCCTAGTAGTTTTGTAGCTGACAGCAATCACCAGTACTAAAATAGAAAGTAGATATAAGACACGACAACAGTGTGCTAAAACCATTAATGTTTTTTCTTCTAGCTTTGAGCTGCTTCTCTTTGGATGCACCACTTAACTAACATTTCCAAGCATAATTTGTGTTTATATTCTGGCCTTGCTACACTAAGTTTAAAACACAAAAGTCCTTGTGGTAAAGCTTTACTCTGTGTCATTTAGATCTCCTGTGAAATGATCTGTTATGAAAATGTTGATTTTATTCGACATTATTTCTTCTCATATCGTTTCCTAATGATATATTAATTGTAGCTGTTAGAGAACAGTAATGATGTTTCACATGCTTAGATAAATCGAGTGTCATCAAATAACAGAAATATGGACATTTTCTATATAAACTTAGTGTTTTTGAAGTGCATACTGTAGGATCAGTTGTTGTTCCTGGTCTTGTGAATATGAATACAAAATGAACACTGAGTCAGAGGAAGCAAAAACATTCTGATCTTTCAGTTCTTTCAGCGAGTAATTCTGACACTGATGTAACAGTAATTCGCTGTCAGCACTTTACTTACTGTATATAAACGAAATAAAAGCAGAAGCTTCAACTTTTTTTTTTTTTTGCTAAACAGGTCAGATGTTGATTTAATCTGTAATTTGGTATAAAGCTATTAAATAATAGTTAGGTGGATTGTCTTTATGGAATGTGGTTCAAATCTAGCCCTAGTTGTACTACAGAGGTTCCCAGATAGATGATGGATATATGCATATCAGTGGTGGCTGCTAGCTTTTGAAATAGGGGAAGCTCATATTAGGCCTTCATCATACATTTTTTTATTATAATTAAAATTTTCATCATAAAAAATCACCTGCAAATCCGCATGGGACTGAACTTGAATCGCTGATGTATACTTAAAACATGCTGTCAATCAAAAAAGGGGTTCCGCCCTTTAAACAGCTCCTCCAATCATCATGCAGCAGCCCAGCGTCCTGG
>JAQMYJ010000037.1:16230596-16265783 GCA_030014305.1 Clarias laeviceps
AGTCTCTCCTGATCAGAAAAGCTTACCGAAGCACAGCGGACAGACCGAGCAACTCGCCTCTTCTACTACAAAACTTTACAAAAACCTTACAGTTGGATTCTGCTGCTGACGTGTATGCTAAGCACCCATAGTCTATAGTAGCTCTCATTCAACCCAGTTTCCCAGACTAAACAGCTATTTATAGATGATCTAATGAGCTACCTCGGTTCAGGTGATGCGGGTTGCCTTCTGGGAAACTGAGTCTGCAAACAAAAACTACAAAAAACAAAACAGTGACCTCTAGTGGTGGTCCCTTACATTCTTCATTCTTTGTTGTATCTTCTTGTCATCAAAGGGGTCATCAGTAATGTAGATCCCAGAAAGTGTGCTTTATTGAGGTAGATATATCCGTGCGTGCGTGCGTGCGTGCGTGTGTGGTCAGCAATGAGCTCTTGGTGAGATGATGACCAAGATGTTTTGACACACCATACTGCCAGGAGCTGTACTCACTCCTTAACTTTCATTATTGATAAAACCAATGACTATGATGTCACATGTGGACCTGATTATGGTGCAGGTGATATACACTGAGAAAGATTTAAGTGTAAAAATAATATTAGAGTAAAGGGCTCTGCTGGATCCGTGAACAAGTACCTTAAGCTCAACTCCTCAGTTGAATCAGTCAAATACTGATTGTTTCTACATTTCGTCTCACATTCTGCAGGGATATATTCTCTTCTCTTTTTAAATGTCTTCTGGCTTTGTTAGACATGCAGGAGCATGGAGCTGACACATGGCATTGAGCATGCACCTAACGTAAAGATGGATACGTCTTCTGCCTGCTAGTCAAGATGCCACATACACATCACACAGAGCTCTGCCTAAATATGGTTCTTGTCAGCCATTAATAAACACACACAGACACAGAGCCTCCAACTCCTTGTTGGCCACCTACAAAATGTGGCTCCTCACGCAAACAAGGGAATGCCTGTAAGAGCTGATAGGATCAAGCTTTCAAGCATTCCCAATGAATAAAACAATGTTTATTTTCTCGAATGTCCCTAAGATATTAAATATCCCTTAAGATTAGTTTACATATAAACACCTCTCATTTGAAACAGATTTTATTTTTAGAAAATTAATTTCTATCTGATTAGCAATGGAATGGAATGGATACCTCCAGTCTTCTAGTATTCCATGTGAAGACTATAAAATTGTTCCTTAATATTTTATTGTATAAACCAGTACATATGGCAGAAAAAAAAACCATATAACTGGTTTAAACATTTTATATACAGTGACACAGGGAAAGGTGATTAAATAGCACTCAGAAGAAAATTCCTTATTTGGTTCGGAACACTGCACTTTTTTTAAGAGCTTTTCTTCTCTTTATTTTTGCCTTTTCTAAAAAAGCAAACAAGTCTCCCTTTGCATGCATTACTTCATGACTGGCAGCTAAAAGCAGTTCCATTCCTTTCGTTGTGTTGTGTGTGATGTGGAAGAAGATGACATGTCCTTTTTGAATATGTAGGGTAGATTTTTTGGAGGCAATTTTACTGCGGTAAATCAGGTATTTGGCTCACTTCAAGACTTAGTGTGGTTCATTAAAATTATATTAGTGTATATAACGTACCTAAAGTGTATTTACATGACTTGAATGCATGTTGTACAGCAGCTTTCCTACTATATATGCTCATCAGCTATGAATTGCATTTTGCATTTTTTATTTCTATTATTTTATGCCTCCTGTGTAGTGAGTGGAGAGTCTGCTTACACACCATGAGTCAAAAACTGATTTATGCTCAGGTGCATATAGGTTATGCTCTGACATTTAGCCATTGTTTTGATGTGTTTAAAGGGATCTATCGCTTCTGTTAAAAAAAAACCTAATCAGTCATAACGTTACTGTATATGCACTGAAAGGTGAAAACTGAATAACACTGATTATCTTGTAACAATGACACCTGGAAGTGGGTGGCATATGTTAGGCAGCAAGTGAACATTTTGTCCCTGAAGTTGATGTGTTGTGACAACTGGGTCAGAGCAACTCCAAAACCTCAGCTCTTGTGGGATGTTCTGGGTCTGCAGTGGTCAGGACCTACCAAGGTTGAAGAATGTAGAAGGAGTGATCCAAGGATGGAAAACCTGTGAACCTGTGACAAAATCAAGGATGCCCTAGGCTCATTGACGCACATGGTGAGTGAAGGCTGTCCCATGTAGTAGAAATAGAAGAGCTACTGAACTTAAATTGCTGAAAAGGTTCATGCTGGTTACAGTAGAAAAGTGTTCCCCACCAAAAGCACCAGCAATGAGCACATGAGCATTAGAACTAGACCATGGGGCAATGGAAGAAGGTGGCCTGATGCGTTTGCCCCACTTACCTGGGAAAGAGATGGCACTAAAAGGCACTATAGAAAAAAATCAAGCTGAGAGAGGCAGTGTGATGGTTTGGACAATGTTCTGCCCGGAAACACTGGGTCCTGGTATTTATGTGGATGTTACTTTGACATGCACCACATACCTAAACATTGTTGCTGACCAGGTACAGCCATTTTTAGCTCTTTCAACGGGATAATGTGCAAGAAAGGTTTGAGTAACTGAGTGGCATGTGATACCTTGCACCTCCAGGTCCCGGCTTTGATTCCCGCGTCGAGTCTGTGCGCATGGAGTTACCATGTGCTTGTTGGGTTTCCTCTGGGTTCTCCGGTTTCCTCCCACAGTGTAAAGACATGCAGATTAGACCGATTGGCATTTCCAAATTGTCTCTAGTGTGTGAATGCATGTGTGAATGTTGACCAGAGGTCCTACAACAGTTGTATAAAATGGAAATAAATACAGTGATGACCATTGGCCTCCACGGTCCCTAACTGAACTACAGAGGTTCCTAGATGAATGAATGGAACAACAAGTTTGAGACCACTAAATTTTTCAGATCTCAAACCAATTGAGCATGTGTAGCATGTGCTGGAAAAACATGTCTGATTCATGGAGACCCCACCTCACAACTTACAGGACTTAAAGGATCTGCTACTGATGGTTTGGTGCCAGATACATACATGCCTTCAGAGGTCTAGTGGAGGCCATGCCTTGATGGGTCAGGGCTGTTTGGTGGCAAATGGGGACCTGCTCAATAAAAGTGTTTCTGCTTATTGCTGTTGTCTTTGTATTGGTTGAATGAAAATTACATGTTCTATATGCAATAGCCAAAAAATTATTATATCATGATCACTGAATGCCAGTGTGCTCCATATAAAGTCCAAATAAACAAGGATTGTTAGCAGTAATTTGTGAAGAGGAAGTGACTGGTTCAAAAGCCAAGAATAAGCTTAGAACATAATAGGAATATTGTTTTTGTTGCAATATTGTATTATTGTTGCAAACGTTGTTGGCAGACAAAGACTATTATTTCTGAGAAATTGCTGTTAGAGTTGGTTGCGGTCAGAAGAATGTGAATGGAATCCTCATCAAACAAAGACATAGTGGGTGAGTGAAGGATAAAAAAGATCGAAGAGAGAATGATATGACACACCGTAAAAGTGGACAGTATTTCGTTTAGAAAAAGAAAATCTTATAGGTTTCCAACTATTCCTTAAATTAAAGCAGAGATGAGCATTCAGAATGGAGTGTAGATCGCAATATCTCCCACTTAAAGAAGATTGAGAGAGGTGGGGATGTTCAGTCACACTTTAAGAAGGAGAAAAAAATCTTACAGCTGGACACTAGTTCTAGAATGTGCTCTTCAGTGACGTTTCCATGTTTCTGCTCCATAGATGGTGATGGATGACTGTATGAGAAGAGTTTAGAAAGACATGCACTCGGGCAACTGTAAAGCACAGTGAAACTGCAATTATGGACTGTGGATGCATCACAGCCAACTGCGTTGGATTTAGTTTTTTACCCAAAGTGGATGGTGGGCTGAATGGTAATGCTAATATTGACTTACCAGCAGGCTCCAACTGTCCTCCTTTCAGGCAATGCCTAGAGACTGGACATCCTATTAAGAACTTACGAGATTACTTGGGAAGAATATGGAAAGTAGTTCCTGTTTTTATATCATTAAAACAGTCTTTATGAAACTGTAGTGTCCGATCAAACTATTAAATAACAAGCTAGGCAAAATAGATATGTCCTAACCCATTCTGTGAAGTTCATAAAGAGACACATTTTGTGCTGTGGAAGTACCATTACTATCTAAAAGTACACAAAAGTACCTCTTTTCTAAATGAAAAGGTCTGCCAGCATGTGTCAACTTAATAGTTCTTGTGAAGTACAAGAGGAAAAACCAACCAAGGAAACCAACGCCATATGCACAACTCAAACCAGATAAGATTCACAAGATAACATCTTAATTAAAGTAAAAGACACAAAGCAGGCAGTTTGCTTATTCACGCACTGAAGTAAAGGCCAGTGAAGTCGCAACAGGAACAAGACAAGGGGAGAGCAATCGAGTGAAAGCAGAGCCAGCCTTGTATAAACTGTGCAACAAGCGGAGCAGCACAAACATGAAATGGAAACTTCCACACTTAAAAGCATTAATTATCCAAAACATGTAGTGGGAAATTTTTTTTTGGAAAACCACACAGTGGTTTAAACACATACTGTGTACTGTTAGACAGAGACAATGGCTGGGTGTATTTTCACATTCTCTTTGTAGTGGCAAAATAAATGAATGGATGTACAAATCAGCAATGAACATCAGTTTAACTCACTTCCTGACCAAGAAACAGCTTCAATAAAATACCCAGTAATCAATACTTCTTGTGGCCGACAGCGACATATATTACTAAATGCAAAAACTGGGCTTACGCATTAATCCAACACACTTTCTCTACTTCAGGAGTGGGAAAACCACATATTCCACATACAGTATGCTGTCAGCTGTGTGCAATCTTCCATCTAGCGCTTCTGTATACATAGGTGGCCTACTTTCATATGCACTAGTCACATGGCTAAATCAATTACACCCAGCATGTGGAATTATTCAACTCATTAAGGTCCAATATCACAAACCATAAAAAACTACCCAAAACACAGAATGCTAACAGTGTGATTAAGTCATTAAGGCTTGGGAAAGACCCACAAAACCCTACTGTAAGCATTAATACCCAATACTCAGTCATTTTGTATGTTTGCGTACATTTTTGTTAGGTATTAATCATTGTGACAGACTTTAAGACGGCCAGTGTAAAATATCAACACATTTTCTGCTTACATTTTAATCAATAGGTGCCAGAAGAGATTCTATAAAGAAATGGCACAGGGGGGAGAAAAATCATTTTTCAGTGTGTGAGAGACAGAATACCTGTCCAGAGCTTGGCTGGTTTTAGCTTCCTTGTAATTCATCCATTTAACAACACTTCTCCAGGAGTTCAGTCTTAGCAGCAGCCTCATTTGTTATGTAAGCTATCCCACAAACATTGGAATAGACATACTGTGAAGTGCACTGACAATTAGGCACTGCAGAGCTTATCTGCTTATCTGGCTCACTATAAGGGATTAAAAGTTTGAGGAATTACAAATGAACACAAGTGAGGGTATAGTATTAAATTGATGTTGTTTTTTTGCCTATGATAGTTTATCTGCTGAGAAAGCTGGGAAATTTTCAATGTTGTCTTATATCATTTTCTGTTATCATTATATAAGAACAGCCACTGTTTGAGCAGCTCTTAAAAAAGATTTCCCTCAGGTTATGGGTAATAAGAAGGTATAAGTCAATATTTTATTAGATTAGGGAATTCTATTTTTTTCATGCAATTGAGACCTTGGAGAGTGTAATTTGTTGTTCTCTGTTAAAGCAATGGCACAAAAGGTCACACACACACTTGTAACATTCCATCCATTAAAAATGCTGACCTTTTAAAATCTAATTATTTTTTTTTTTGTGTGTGAAAATTTATAAAAATATTGTGTACATTCTTTTCAGAAGCAGGGATTATCTCAAAAGCTAATGAAAAAATCTAAATCGAATAAACAAAACCTTAAAAAAAAACAACTTACACTTTATGTAAAGTATACTATCGTCCCCAGAGTGATGAACTCAAAGAAGCCGCTTTTGACGCTCTGTATAAGTCGCAGGAGGAACATGTCCTTACATTAAATTCTCTTCGCAAACGTCCTGCTATGATCAAGAGAATCCAATATCCAAAAGTAGCAGCAGTGCAGATTATCGAACATATGCGCACACATATACACACACACAAAACTGCCAGGTTGACAAACGGTATTCTTTCGTCCTAATTAACCAAACATGGCTGTCTGTGTGACTTGGACCTACACCACACTTGCTCTTTTGTCACTCATGAGTAAAAGTAAAATGAGTCTCCAGTACACTCTCACTCAGAGCCAGGTCTCAGTAGTGCTCGGCGCCGTGCTTCTTAAAGCGTTCACATGCCATGTTCTCCATGCTTGAACTTCATATCGAGCAGGATATCTATGCAAAAAGCTGTGATTACCAATATAATAGATCCAGTATTATTATAGACATGGTTGTGTGTCTATATTTGAGAAGCTTTAAACCTCCACCTTTTAGGCAAACCATAACATGGAGTGACATGACATGACATGACATGTTGTAACAATTCAATCCCATTGTTTTTTTCTGTCACACGGACAGTGAAGTAAACCACCATTATGCAAAACAGAAGTTGCAATGAGTGAACTAAATGCTTTCAGTGGATTTTTGAAGAATGTTACCTTACTTGTGTGAGTTTTGTGTTCAAGAGACATGAGATGCACATGTTGTGTTTGGGAAGCTGTTGGGTTTCCATTGGTATTTTTGAAATACTGTATATTTAACTTCATGGGACAACAGATATATCAGCAGTCAGATGGTGCTTAGATGACACTTTTAGGGTGCATACCCGGACTAGATGAGGTGTTGGCAACAACTACAAGTAACACTGAACCTGGTAAAGGAGGATGCTAATGATGCATTGTAAGTTTTGTTGCTGTTTTTAATGTTTCTCAGGACCTTAAAATTTTTGTAATTAAAAGAATTTTGTGTGCAATAAAACCTAACACTTCCTTGTTCCCATTTACTGCCAGTGACTTAAAACATGAATTTGTTTTATGTGATATGTTAAAACTCAACCAACATATTACTGCTACTAACTTGCATACCTAAATAAACCACAAACACAACTGCAGGCTGGTTTATCCATTGTGACAAACATGGGAGGTGGAGTTATAACATTTTGCAAAATCACATAAAATTCACACTGATATACCCAAAGCAATTTTGATATAATAATTTAGCATTTGTGCTTTTCACACCCTGGTGAATCAACAAAAACATGCACAAAGTATTCTCTATCTGTTTGCAGTTCTTCTTGTTTCATTTGAAAAAAAGAAGAAAAAAAAACCTCATTTTTCTGAAAACCTCAAAAATTAAGTAATTTTGTTATCAAACTGTTTATATACACCTGGGGTCTATTTTATTTTTAATAAATGCTATGCAGGACTTAATTCACTGATGACAATGTTGGCCGTTTTCAAAAGGATACAGTGGGTTTTCAGGTGGATTCAATTTGGCAGTGACACATTATGGTTAAAGAAACTGTCTGACAGTGGCACTGGACTTAATATTGCTCCTTACAAAAAAGTTGATATCACACAAGAAAGTTTGTCTGTAAGTCAACATATCTGAGCCCAGAACACAAAACCTAAATGCAGCTATATTTTGAATATAACTTTTAGTAATTACTGTGATTGGAAATTTTACTATTGTAACAGGCATACTACGGTAGTTAATATTAATTAGACAAAGTTGGATTATCTTGTTATATCTTAAATGACAATAGGGACAAATTCAATAGATGCATGGCCATTCCTATAAGGAAAATAATTTAATTCACATAAATTTTTATAAATAATGTGTAATCATAGATATGACCACATTGAGCTTTAAAAATAGACAAGCAAAAGTTGACAGAAGCAAGGAAAAACTACAATATCATGAAAATTGTGTTGATATGAGGATGAAACCTTAGGAAGGTGGGATCAGGGAACCCATTCACTTTTATGTGACAGCAAATAGTGGGATTATAAATAATATGTCAAAGACCAAGTGTCTTGTGTATTGAAAAAAAAATATTAAAAACATGTTTGGTGTAAGCATATTGTGAAAGGAGTCTTGGGATAAAGACAGGGCAGGTTTTATGACTGCAACAACTGGTCCATGAAAGTACAAGTCCACAGTATCCACATAATCCAGTTATTGAGGAAATGGCAGGACTGTAAACACACTAGAATGCTATCCCAATATGTGTGAAGATTATTCATTGCTTTCTGGTTCTTGAATGGAATCTGGCTGCTCCATTCTGACCTATCTGTGTTTTAATTAAGCACCTACAATCATCTACTATCACCTACAATCACACTACATAACAATCGTCTAAACTGGTAAAATTAATAATAAAAAATAATAATCTGCATCATGTAATGAAATATACTGTATTTCTAATTTTATGTTTATCCTTTCCTAGTGATGTGACCCTTCATGAGCTTTAAACAAAAGACTGGAGTCAATAATCACACCAAGGTCTTTTAATGCTGAAAGGCCAACAAGAGTTATTACATAACCAGAAAGCTTATTTATAGCTGCCTATGGTACCGGTAGAAGTAATACTTCAATCATGTCAGAATTAGAAAGGAGGACGTTACTCATCATGTATAATGTCCTTTATATTCCTCTGGGTTTGCTGAAACATGTAGTAGACCAGCTTTTTTGGAACACTAAACTTTACTTTGGTATACATAGAGAAGACACCAATGTACAAACTGATAACATTAAGTTAGATATGATCTGAACCAAAAATAGCCTTAATTCCATATATTTTTTTCTAGTCAGCTTAGAAGAATAATTTGTTCTGTGATATCAAAAGATGCACTGATAAGCAATTCAAGCAGAGACACAATCCTGATCAGAGGCCAGTAGTAGGTTATTTACTAGTTTAATCAGTACTTTTTTCAGCATTGTTGTGTGGTCTGAAATCTTGCTGAAATATTTAATGTATGTGATTTAAATTAATTGCAAGTACACTATATAAACATAAGTATGTGGACACCTGACTATCACGTCCATACTGTATGTGCCTGAGAAACATCCCATTCCAGCTTGGTTCACCCTTTTTCCTGCAGTAATAGCCTCTATTCTTCTGTGATTTTGGAGCGTGTTTTGCTCACTTAGCCACAAGAGCATTAGAGAGATCAGACACTGATATGGGCATTCCATTTCATCAGTGGGGTTGAGGTCGGTCTTTGTGCAGGACACCTGTATTCCTTCATTTCAACCCAGAAGCACTACCTTGCTGGAACCGGTTTGTAACCCTTAATTCCAGTTCAGCTAAATTCTAAAGCTACAACAATATACAAACACATTATATACAGTTGTCTACTTTCAATTTTGTGACATCAGTTTAGGGAAGGCCCATACTGTATATGAGTGTGATGGTCAGGGGTCCACATACTACTAGCCATATAGTGTATATATCAGTCCTATTGGGATGACAGGTCGTATGAGGTGACATGGAGGGCATCCACATCTGCCCCACATGTACTAGTGTCCCACAAGGCTCAGTACAAGGTCCTCTTTAGTTCTTCCTCTTTACCCAATCTCTTGGTAAGGTCATATCTTCACATGACTTTTTATTCCATTGTTATGCAGATGACATGCAACTCATTCTCTCTTTTTCTCCCCCAGACACTCAGGTTTCCACATGGATCTCAGCATGTCTGGCAGACATCTCATCCTGGATGACAGCTCATCATCTGAAACTCAATCTCAGTAAAATCAAACTGCTATTCATCCCAGGTGATTCATCCCCCTGTCAAGACCTTGTGATCTCACTGGACAATATTCGTATAATTTCTTCAGTCACTACCCGCAATCTTGGGGTAACTCTGGACAATTAACTGTCCCATGTACATGGTAACATTGCTAACCTTACTCACGCTTGTTGATTTCTTTTTCACAACATCAGAAGAATTTGCCCTTTTTTTTTTTACACAGGCTACTCAGGTGCTTGTTCAGTCCCTGGTTATTTCAAGACTGAACTACTGCAACTTAAGCATGCGCACAGTAATACATCGTGGGCAATTTGGCGTGTGTCTGGACTGTGGAAGGTAGTCCACCAAGCACTGGTAGAACATGCATGCACACAGACCGAGGAGGGGTTTAAACCCTCAGTGTGCCAGGCCACAGTGCTAAAAAACACCACTATGCTGCCACTAAGTTACCATTTGCGATTATATATTGAGGAGAAGTACAGGATCACCGGTAATTACAAAATATTTAAACGTTAATTGTACAAGGGAAGCTACAGTACGTACACAAATAAAGAAAATAAATAAACTGCTTCCCATACTCCATATTTAACCAACAACACACAGACAAAAATGGCCACACACTGTAAAAATAGAAGCCATGCCCTACACCTAAAGACCCAAAATGAACAAAGGTTGTCAAGGGCCTCTCAGGCAGTGCCTTGTATGCCATTGTGACAATGATGTAAGTGCCACTGTAGATGGCATGATGTGGCAGGGCACACTGTGTCTGGCCACAGACAGAGAGAGAGAGAGAGATGGTGGTGGCGATGGAACATAACATCTTTTATGGGTGTTAGACATCTGACAGTGTCAGGTTTTAAAGTAATAGAGTGATAAATGCTACTAATTATTAAATAGTTTTTAGGCCATTATTTTAGAAATATTACTGCATTTCTCATGAAATATAACTTAATTTTGTTTTTATTATTGGTTCACCTCAATTCAACTTCAAGTGTGCTCTGATCTCACTTTTAGGATTGAACTTCTTGCAAACCCAGAACCCTGGAGCTGTTTGTTCACATATATTGTCTATCAATTATTGTTCATGCCACAAAATTATAAATAATTTCACAAATTACTCATGCATAAACAACTACAAACAGAAAATCAACCGTGAAAGGACACTCTCTTAATCAACATTCTGGTTGCTAGGAATCAGTGGGTTGACTTTGAACCCAGCTGTTATAGAACAGTGGCATTTCCCTGGGCTTGGTGTCTGATTATGATTCAGAGAATGACCTAAAATGTTTGAACAAGCACCAAAGCACCACGTGGAGTTGTTTTCAGTATCCCAAAGCTTATCTATGGCATATGTGCAGTCAGTCTTTATAGTGTTGTAAAGCATTCTGATGGGCAATTAGATTGGACTTAGGTCTGTAATTTATTTATTTATTTAGGAGTTTAATAAGCAGGAATTTCAGTCACTGACACATTTTACTATGAACCTTGCTTTACTAAATTTAGGAATTGTTTTTAAAAAACACTAAAGATGGACAAGTTTTTGAACATGACCTTGATAAGGTCTATTGCAATTTCAAATGAATTATTGGATAATGAGATTGTTTAATCCATTATTGATGGTCAGAACAAGAACCACCAAAGACTCTCACTATATATTTAGGCATATTTAAAATCTGTACTTCAAGTGCTGCTTACAATGAAAGTGATTATATTGACACTATCATTAAAAAAAAATCACGAGTTGTCTAATATTATTCAAATATGTACAATAACGGAGTGATTTGAAGGACCATAAAAACACATATCTTATATTTTCAACAGTTGCAATTGTTTGTACATTTGCATGGACTATATAACTGCCATTTTTTAAATTATTAAAATTAAAAAAATTTAAAACTGGAATGAAAACGTCAACAAGCAGAAAAATAATATAACATTTGAAACCACAACATGGATAGGCATTTTTTAAAAAGTAACTGAATAATTTGTGCATGCTGTATGTGAGCAAAATATTTTTATGGAATTTATGGAAAACATCTGACAGCAGCTTCATATGCTTGGACTTATGCTGGGAAAGTGCATTTTAATCATAAAGGGTCTACTGGCATCATAATGATTCTCTTTTTACCTAATCATTCATATAAGCATTTAAACAGTGGCCAGGGGATAATAAAGAGAATATTATATTGTGATGAGCCAAAGAGCATTAGTGCCATGGAGTGGCCTATTATCCAGAGTAAGTACACTTGATGCTGGCCTTGCACTCTTGTCTGATAAAATTGGGGATTTTTCAGTTAAGTAATATGAACGTAAATCACAAATTGCTTGCAAAATTTAAAATAGGTTTACGAGGCAGGGAAAACGGTCATCATTTTTTACTGACTTTAGTTGAAAAAAGAATAGTGGGTAATGAGAATTTGATTTGTACAGAAACAAATTATACTGTAATCAATATTGATTTTTGCAGGCAAGTAAGTCCATTTGATGATCAACTTAAAAGCTGAGTACCTCGCTTAGGGCAATATGTCTTCCTCTGCGTATTGCAAGTATATGGTAGTTTAAAACTGTAGTTCACTCATTCCACATCTTAGTTTATTTTGTGCATTGGGGATTTTTGCTAAGTGCCCCTGACAACAGAAGCAAATTAAAGAAAAAATTCAGAGTAAACGAATGGAGAAACATTGCCCTGCCTCGTAAACCTATTTTAAATTTTGCAAGCAATTTGTGATTTACGTTCATATTACTTAACTGAAAAATGTACAAAAGTCTGTACTGTAAGTCTTGGACCACCCTCATTTCTTCGTATTTTGCTTCCAGTAAGCCAGACTTTCTTGATTTTTTTATGTATTCTTGAAGAATAGTTCTCCAGGCTTCCTGAAGGACTTTTTTGGCCCTTGTTTTTGGCAAGTTTTGGGCTCTCATTTTCAGTCCAGGCCCTGTACCTGTCCAGTTTCAGAGTGAGGGATGCTTTGTTTGTTAAGTGACATTTGAATTATTCATGCATAAAAAAAAAAATTACTTAAAGCATCAGCCAGTGAGAAACAGATACAGATGATAAGGCTGGACATTTGTATACTGATGACGCTCAATGCTGAGTGGCTGGAACAGACAAGAGGGGAAATGAGGTTGCTGCGGAGGTGGTTAGATATACTAGTGATTTAAAAACAAAAAAATGTATCTTTACACACTTTGCAGCCTGTAGCAGTTAAACATTTGTCCAATTTTTTTTATTTAATCTGCATAGGTAATTTTGTTTATTATGAAGGTGAGTGGTTCAAGACAGTATTGTATAATTAGTGTAGATACTTCCAGACTGGTGTACTGGATGATACAGTTAAGCTGTTAACACTATAGGCTACTATACGTCTGTATAAATATGCTCTATGGGTAAAACATTCAAAAAGTAAAGACCTTTTAACATCTTCCCATGTTAGATTCTACATTAATTTAAGAATACAACTTAATCAAAATCTATGATAAATTGTAACACAAAAGACAATCGCTGCATTGTCCATTGACACAATATGGGATATAAGGGAAACAGTAGACTGAAAGCACATTTGGTAAACAATCAGTAAATATTGTTGAGAATTCTGGTTGAAATCAGTACAAAAGTGATACAGGTAAATTATGATGAGAACTATTGTGAATAGATAATTTGTGATTATAAAGATGAATGCACATTTTAGACTACTAGTTTACAGAGATACACGGATCAGCCATAACATTAAAACACGAAACATTAGGACCAATATTGTGTAAGTTCCCCTTAGCAGCTCTGGCCCCTCAGGTTGTGCCTCCACATAACCTTTGAGGGTGTGCTGTGGTGTCTGGCACCAGGATATTAGTGGAGGATCCTTTGGGTGCTGTGGGTTACGAGGTGGAGCATCAATGGATTGAACATGTTTGTTAGGCACATCCCATGGGTGATTGATTTGACTGGAATCTGGGGAAAAAAATTTGTACTGAGTGTTCTGACACCCTTCTGTCGTGGCCAGCATTTATTTCACTATTTGACTTTTTTCTACTTTGGCTTTTCTGTAGGATCTGACTGGACGGGCTGGCGTAGATGTGCCTTGAGTGCCCATGATCCTGTCAGCAGTTTACTGGCATACTGTATAATTGATCATGATTATTATTCAAGTCACCTAGCAGTGGTGAGTGTGTATATGCGGCATACAGAATGACATCAGACTGAATGCTAGATGTGTACAATGAGGAGGTCTGGTGGTTGTTTTTTTCTGTCAGTTTGCTGGCATGGTTTGGGTCCACTTAGCCTCTTACTAAAAAAGGGGACTGCAAATCAATACAAAGATATTCTGTCTCATCACCTTTATCCTGTGATGAAACATTTCTATCTTGATGGGAGTGGTCACTTCCAGAATAACAACAGTAGTACTTTCTGTAGGATGCAAAGACTCACTGTGTGCTTTCAAAATAAATGTGTAGAATAAAAATTTAATTTTTATCTGTAATGATATGTTATTGCCTTCATATATATTTAGCAAAACAGTTTTATACAGTTATGATAGAAAGTGCTCTCTAAGACCATCATCACTTAAGAAATGTCTTTTGGAAAAATTGTCTCTCCAATACAGTTCCAGAGACATGTATAATCTATGTCAAGGTCCATTGAAGCCATTGAGCTGATGTCTCATGGTGGCTAAGAACCTTTTTTTATATATTTAATTGTATTTCTCTAGAACAAAAAGACTTGTTGTCATGTTGTGTCCAAGTTTTTAATTATAAACACATTTAGAGACTGTGCATATTGACATATATCACTCCATGAATAATTCATGCCTGTGCCTTTTGGTAGCATGCTGGACAGGATTTGTGAATGATTTTAGGATTCCTGAACATTTCTACTAGCTCCTGTGACGTGCCTTAGGCACAAGCCCAGCACGCAGTGGCTTCAATTGATTATGTAAATGTTTTTATTTACAAACGTAAGCAGTCCTATTTCACCATGAAAAATAGCCTGCAGTTAGGATTCAGGCAGGACCGTAGGCAGAAATACTGGGACCCGTGAAGGAATCGTGGTGTATACCCACAACTCATTAGTTTTCTGTTCTGAAAGGGCTTATATTTCCTGAGTCTTTTCATTGTATTACATGAAAATAAAGCAGCTGTTTTTTTAAATGCAATACTAAATTTGCATATTTACATTGTCATAAACATAATCATAGGCGGATTTATCAAATTTGACAAAACTGTCGCAGTTCAATTTATAATATGTTTTGCAAAATGAAACAAAAATGAAACTGATATAACCAAAATGATTTTGACATAACATTTTGCTATTTGTTTATGTATCAGCTTTGTGACTCAACAAAAGGATGCACAAACTAATATCTTTCAATTTGTAAGTTTGTATTACTTCTTCTTCTGTTGCAAAAACTTTTTTTAATATTTAATTTAGAACACTTGTCATTTAAAAATGAATGAATAAATAAAAAGGTTATTCCCTGAGCCCCTCCTTTACTACTCATTGCCTCTCTCCTTTTCTGCCTTTTTGAATGTGTTTGCTTATTTATTGCTTGTTTGATAATTTTTTCATCAGAAAGAAATTGGCATCAAGGCTACTCACTCGAACAAACTCATCAAAACTACTCAATCAATCTCATGAACTATGGACAATGAACTAAATAATTTTTCAACAATTCTACAGTATTTTGTCTATTGTATCAAAATGCATGGGCCAGCCTTCACCCCCCCTCCATGTGTCAATGAGTCTTGCCTGCCCATGACCCTGTCACTGTATAGGTTGCCCTAACCCAGTCATCTAGCCATCAGAATTTGTCCCTTGTCAAAGTCACTCAAATTCTTTAGGGACAAAAGGTTCACTTGCTGCCTAATATATCCCGCCCACTTCCAAGCACCACACACGAGATATTGTAACTGCAGCTACTGTGACAAGGGCCAAATTATCATGGTTAGACAACTTGGTCAGAGCGACTCCAAAACTGCAGCTCTTATGGGATGTTCCTGGTCTGCACATACCAAAAATGATCAAAATAAGGAAAACCGGTGAACCAGCGACAGGATCGAGGGGTGGTCAAGGCTCACTGATCTATGTGGGGACGAAGGTTGGTCTGTGTTGTTTGTCCCAATAGGAGAGCTACTGTAGCTCAAATTGCTGAAAAGATTAATGCTGGTTTCCATAGGTGTCAGAACACAGAGTGGGACCTACTCAATATTAATAATGAATTTATGTATGAAATAATGCATTTTGTTTTTATTACACCTTATTTGTGAACGCAGCTAAAGTCATTCTCTGGTAGCAAAGAAGCCAAAAAGTCATTTAAACCAATTTTGTTATCAGTTGCAGTGAAGCATACGGACATCACTGCGTGTGTGTGTGTGTGTGTGCACGCGCGCGTGTATGTGCGTAAGAGAGAGGGGGTGAAGTGAAGAGAGAGGAGGGATCGGTGCTTCTCTTCAAGCACTTTCCTCTCACACTAACGTCAGTTGTAGGACCGGCTGCAAAATGCACAACAGCTGTAAGTAATCAGATTTATACACCTTTTTGACGCAACGGTTTTAAAAAAAATAAAAAACTTTCAATCTTTGACGATTATAGAATATATCAAGCGCGTCTATGTTCTTCTCTAAAGTTAGGGATAACTACGCTAGAAGTGTCATAGACGGCGTTTTATTGCATTTTTGTTTGTTCGTGTGCGCGTAATAATTTACCTCTCTGGCTGAGGCACTTCTGACCCTCAGCATGTCTGGAGAAACCGTGTGTTCCACCTAAGATAAAGTGTCACGCGCTGTGGAGAAGTTCCCGTGCATCCCAGAAGTGGCTTTAAAATGGAGGAAATTCTGAAAGGACAGTACATCTGGGCTCTCAACGAGTCGTGGAGAAATGACAGTCTGGGGAACGACACGGATGGCGCCAATCACACGGTGAATCCCCTGAAGCGCAATGAGGAGGTGGCCAAGGTGGAGGTCACGGTGCTGGCCCTGGTCCTGTTCCTCGCGCTCGCCGGGAACCTGTGCGTGCTGCTCGCCATCCACACGGCCAAGCACGGCCAGTCACGCATGTACTACTTCATGAAGCACCTAAGCATCGCCGACCTGGTGGTGGCAATCTTCCAGGTGCTGCCCCAGCTCATCTGGGACATTACCTTCCGCTTTTATGGGCCAGATTTTCTGTGCAGGCTTGTGAAGTACCTCCAGATAGTCGGCATGTTCGCCTCCACTTACATGCTCGTTCTGATGTCCATAGATAGGTGCCTGGCCATATGTCAGCCGCTGCGCTCCCTGCACAAACGGAAAGACCGCTGCTACGTGGTGGTGTCCTGGGTGCTCAGCTTGCTCTTCAGCATCCCGCAGGTTTACATCTTCTCGCTACGGGAGGTCGGATCTGGAGTCTACGACTGCTGGGGGGATTTTGTGCAGCCGTGGGGCGCCAAAGCCTACATCACCTGGATCAGCCTCACAGTCTACATCATTCCTGTCGCTATCTTGAGCATTTGCTACGGCCTGATAAGCTTTAAGATCTGGCAGAACTTCAAGCTGAAGACCAGGCGCGAGCAGCAGGTCGTCACTCTGAGTCCCACGGCCGCGCGGAACGGGGCGCTTTTGGCGCGCGTCAGCAGCGTCCGGCTCATCTCCAAGGCCAAGATCACCACTGTCAAAATGACCTTCGTGATTGTGCTGGCTTACATCGTGTGCTGGACTCCGTTTTTCTTCGTGCAGATGTGGTCTGCGTGGGATCCAGCTGCGCCCCGAGAAGGTGAGTGACTTCTCGTTTCCGTGAGTGGGTCAGGAGAAACGCATGTGGTTTCCCTTAGCGCGCACACTGGATCTGTCAGAGAAAGGTTCTCTCAAATAAAATGCTTCTCGTTACTCTTAAAAAAGCGTTATGATCGCTGTAGGAATGTTAAGAATTCTGTTTCTTATGTTGAATTCTTCGCTCTGTGCAAACTGCGCATCTCTCCAACAGTACTCTAATGATGATATTGGGGATTTGCCATCTGAGCAGTTATATTTCATACAGTATAAACGCTTCATTGCTCTAATAATACAGGCACCTACTTATTATATCGAATCGAATTAATACAAAAATAACCGTCTCTGTAGAGCAAAATCTGTAGTTCGTATCTCTAGATAGAAATTCAACACTGGGCTACACTCTTAACTAACGGCAGTGATAGAAGTGCAACTTAGTGCAAGTTTTTCTAAATATACTTAACCCTCCTGTTACCTTCACATTTACTAACATCTTTCATCCTTGTGGTCAATTTGACCCCAGCAATTTCAATCTCCAGAAAGTTATCATAATTAAAATTGTTACCCAAGTGTGTGAATAAATTAACCAAAGATAATAGAAGGGTTAAGCATGCTACCAGTAGTGTAGTCATGTGTCATGTGTTATCTAAAACTTTTTTGTCAAAGGAAAGCATACTAAGTCTTTTGATGTCTACATTTTTACTCAGATAGTGGTAATAGTGGATAGTAGATCTACTCCAGCTGTGAGGTCGATCACTAATGTGACAACTGTTTTACTTTTAAATCACTCCATTTATAGGACCACTGGTCTGCACTCTAGATCATACACCTACCTGTAAAGGCCCAGAACAGCCTTGAGCAAATGCAGTTTATTAATATTTAGCATGAGTGTAGCCCTTTAAATCATGACCAAGTACAGCAGAGAGATAATTCATATTCTACAATATCCCACCAGGCCAAGGACGAAACCCGTGATGCTTCTGATAAGGACTATATTTCTTAAACGATATCCAGTCACAGACAGCATTTCATATCTTTCAGCACAGTGCAGTGATAAATATTGCCAATGATTCTTCAAAAGAAGTTAATAGAAAGCTTTGGAGGTCAAATTGGTAACATTGCAGAATGAGCAGACGTTTAAAATCAATCAAGTTGTGGGAGTTGTATGTGAATTTTAAACATTTTAAGTACTATGAAGAAGCAAAATGTTAAGTTTTTAATTTAACTGAATGTATCTATTTAAAAATGTTAAGGAATCCTTAAAATCTGTTCTTACCTCATAGTGCTGACGGGATACCACTTAAATTCTCATTTGGAAAATATGTTCAAAAATATAACCAACATTAAAGTGATATGCAGCTATCTTACAGTATATGAAAAGACAGAGAACTAGATATAACAATTAATACTGTACATGCTATTTTATTTCGGTCTTTATGCATAGGAAATTTGTCATTTGTTAGTTGTCTTGCAATGATAGAAAGTTCCGTAATGATAGATCAAAGTGTCATGTTCCATGCATGAATTATGGTGCCCTCTGATTCTGAAGCAGAAGATACCTATGCTGCAGGGTGCGGAGAAAGCTGCAGACAGTCATTATTAAAACGGAAGATGGAGTGAATGAAGCCCTGAGAGTAAAGCCATTAAATCATGCACAGCTGTAGTATTTAACAAGAAGCTGGTGTTAACAACTATACAGCTGCTTGGCATATCACACTCCCAGCACGATTTTCAGGTATATGTCACATTCACTTGTTATCACTATCAGACAGTAAAAATGCAAGAACAGCCACAGTGTCAGAGGCTTGCAGTGCTCTGACTCAGATGTAAATCATGCACCAGTGAGCTACAACATAGATAAGAACAAAATTAGAGTCCTTTATAGGTACAAATACTGTATACCAGTAAAATTAATTATTGTTCCTTTGCTTCTAAACTGATAGAACTTTTTTCTTTAAAAAAATGTGTGATTCAAAGGGTACATTAATGTTATACAATGTAAAATAATTATATCAACATTTTTACCATCAGCGCTAAAATATTACCACAATGTAAGACTATGTTATTAACAAGTGTGTACTTTTATTTAAATCTGTGTTCATAATAAAGCCAAATCAAGCCAACTTGATTAATATTTAAGAATAATGCATGCACTGTCACAAGCTGTTGTGATGTGAAATGGAGAAATGTGTGATTATGTCTGAATGAGAGATGTTTGGGTATGTGGATGTGAGAGAGAAGGAGTTACAGTATGGTTTGAAATAAAAGAAAAGAGCTATTTCTTCTCATTGTGAAGTCAACAGCATACATCAGATTTATCAGAAAAACAAATTTATGGGCAAATCACAATCACATTTGTTCTCATCTGTATTATGATCTATAATGTAAAATTATAATTTATAGAAAATTTGTGATGACATTTCGTTTTTTGTATAAACACACATCTCAATTATGTTCCTGTTCTCACTCTGTTAGGTATGAATGAAATGTCTGAGTAGATGCTATAAGCTACTTCTTTAAGATACTGTAAGCCTACTCACATTGCTGCTTAAATCTTGGCTGGTTTTCTGTCAGGCTGAATTGACATAAACATTAATATTGATTGATATGAAGATTTCAGTAATTTACTTCATTAGAGCCCAAGAGGAAAAAAATGATATCTCCTCTTTATTATAGACCTTTGTACAACCGCTGTACAAACTTTGCACACAAAATTTACAGTTCGGTATGTACCACAGTTTTAAAGTCACTGTTCACTATGTTTTCAGGAAGATAAAGTGAAAAAATAAGGAATGAAAGTTATTTTTATTTACTATTAATTTGTAAACTTGTAAACATATAAACTTGTACAATAATTAAAATAAACTTGTAGAATAATATTCTTTAAAGTATAGTACTCTGTTTGTATTTGGGTGGAACAGCCTATACTGTAGGTGGGTGGCACAGTGGCTTAGTGGTTAGCACTGCACCACCAGGGTTGAGGGTTCAATTCTCACTTCAGGTGTTTGCATGTTCTCCCCATGCTTGGTGGGTTTCCTCCCACAGTCTCAAGACTTGCAGGTTAGGCTAATTGGCATTCCCAAATCCTATATTGTGTGAAAGAGCATGTGAGTGTGTGTATGTGTGTGCCCTGCAATAGCTTGGCATCCTGTCCAGGTTGTACCCCACCTCATGCCTTAAGTCTCCTGGGATAGAATCCAGGCCCCCTGCGACCCTTTATACAGTATAAAGCAGTATAGACAATGAGTGAGTGAGGGAGTGGTCATATAGGTGAATTATACCTTTTACTTACTTTAAGTAGACTTGAATTTAACTAAAAAACATCTCAGGATTATGAACATTATGAATCTGAGCAATTTTTATCAAATATTGTGCTGACACCAAAATATAGTAACTCAAATGAAAACACAACAAACACTCTGTATGATGACAGTCTTGATCAGTGAAGGTTGAGATTAGAATTTGTCATGGAGCCTCTCCAAATGCCAGGCTGTAAAATTCTGCCGTGTTAAATGAGTAAGCCACAGGAGACTTAAATCGAAACAACTGTTCATACAGTGTACATACAGTGAATAAAAAGATTCATATTACAAACAATGTAGTAACCAAATATAAATATGCACAATAAAAACAAATGTGAATAAACCTACCTTTCTGGCTCCACACACAAAGGAGGATGAAACCATTCAGAGAAACATAAAATATATAAAACAGGCAATGCAATTTCACATGTAAATCACTTACATATAAACACCTTCACATGCATTCTCAACAGAAATAGCAACAAGTAAAAGTGTCCGTGTTGGTGTACAACATTAAACGTATCATAGTTACTACTAATTATTAATACAATGCAAATAAATATTCATTAAAATTCCCCAGGAAAATAATAAATGTAACAAAACATATCAGAGAATGACAAATATTATTATGTGTGGTATTATAATATTATTTTAGATTAAGAATATCATCCTTGACATGTTCTATCCTGTGAAATATTACACTCAGTCGGGAGGAAGCAGCATTCAAAGTGTTACACTGGACCATTGAATAAAACAGAAAAAATGAACAAACGCAAATTACATTATATTTGGAGATGCACAAGCAATTATTCCCGCACATGTGTGTGTGTGTGTGTGTGTGTGTGTGTGCACGTGTGCGTGCTTTTGTGTGTACTATTGCATCTCAAAAAATGTTTTATAATTGAATTCAAAAAATGTTTAGATTCATTACATGCAAAGTGAAATATTTGAAGCCTTTTTTTGTTTTTATTTCAATGATTATAGCCTGCGGCTCATGAAAATAAAAAAATCAATATCTCAAAATATTATAATATATCTTAAGTAAATCAAAAAAGGATTTACAATATGGAAATGTCCAACTTAAGAAAATTATACATATATGAACTGGCTTCTTTGGCACAAATTACTGCATCAATGTGGCACTGCTGAGGCGAGTTGGCTGGTTGGCTAGCACAGTAATGCCT
The DNA here is from genome assembly GCA_030014305.1 of Clarias laeviceps. NCBI lineage: Eukaryota > Metazoa > Chordata > Actinopteri > Siluriformes > Clariidae > Clarias > Clarias laeviceps. The sequence goes on from JAQMYJ010000037.1 coordinate 16,252,585, forward strand.
TGGTCAGCAAACCATGTAGTGGTAGTTTTGGCACTGTGAGCAGGTGCTAATCTAAGTCATACAGGTGCTAAGCTAAGTCCAGCATATAATATGGCACCGCAAAACATCACTGACTGTGGAAACTTCACACTGGACTTGAATTCTGTGACTCTCCACTTTTCGTCCAGACATTGAGTTTGAAATGAAATGCAAAATTCACTTTTCATCTGAAAAAAAGGACTTTGGATGACTGAGCAGCAGTCATTTTTTTTCTCCTTAGCCCAGGTAAGATGCCTCTGATGCAACAATTTTCAGAGGATGTCTGTGAATGTTGGCTCTTGATGTACTGACTTCAACCTCACTCCGCTCCTTGCTAAGCTCTTCCAAGTTCTTGGATTGGATTTGCTAGACAATCTTTTTAAAACTCCAGTCATCCCTGTTGCTTGTGCACATTTTCCCTACCACATGTTTCCCGTCTATGAATATGCTTCAGTGCATGACCTTCTGTGGCTTACTCTGCTTGTGGAGGATGTCGATGATCATCTTTACAAATGCCAGATCACATGTCTTCTCCATGCATGTACTGAAGTAGACCAGGAGACACCCAGCATTTATACTGTATGATGATAATTTACTTTAATTCATGAGCTGTAAGCCGTAATTGTAAAATAAAAAAGCTTGAAATATTGCACTTTACAAGTAATGAATCTAGGAAAAAGGGGTTTCAATTTTTATTTTTTATTTTATTTGATTAAATAAATATATTCTTTATTTACTGTATTGTATAGTGATATAAATATATATATTTATATCACTATACAATACAGTATATAGTGTATATATATTCCATTTTTTAGATGCACTTGTATATGGTAACTTTTTATCATATCAGCCAGTATGTATAAAGTCTGTTGCAATATTCTCACACCTAGGAAGGATTGTCAGTAAAATCAGCCATATGTTTATCTGTTGGTGTGTTTCAAACTATTCCACCCCAAACTACAGGCCAAGTATACTTGATCCTTATGCATGATTGTCAGTTTAAACCAAGTATACTTAAGTGTATTTTTATTTAGTCTATCTCTAATAAATGTACATAAGAAGTAAACTGAACTCATACTTACTTATTTTTATTTTCAAAGAAGTATACTATTACAGTAGCACACTTGAAACTGTTTTGAAACTTTTTGTAGGAGAAGCCTCGTTCAAATCTCCATTCTGAAGGAAAGTTGCAGTGGAGGTTAAACACTTTTAATAGGTTATAAGCTATGAAAATACAATGCAAGCATTTATTCTTTAGCTTTTTCATAAAAATGAAAGGATGTTTTGCTGTTCAACTAACAAACACAGCTATATTCACTGTCCTGCTGAGAGGTTACTGGCAACTTTTAAGGGAGAATGTTTTCTTGCATGTTGCTTAATGCATGAGTCATCTTTGTAAAATCAGTCAACATGCCTTCAATTTCACAAAGGCAACTTATCCCAATTCCATTTGTTTTGATTAGTTCTCTTTCACGACATACATTTTACTGATGATTCGATCTTCAAGCACTTGGAAATTTGCAACCGGATTATGCGAATATTCGTTCTCTTCACCTGAAGAGAAAAAAAAAGATGGAGTATTATTGTGATGAACTGCAGAAACACATATGCCTCACTGAACACGTGTGAATTTAGTTACTATGCTATAGCTGTTATGGAAATGGAGAGAAAACTGTTTTGAATTTTAGTTTTGCACACAACTGTAAAAGAGAAGGCAAACTGATTGTGTCATATTATTTGCTATTGTTTTAGTCGACGAAGCATCAGATCATTAAAAAAAAAAGTTATGCATGCGAAAGTTCAATTGTATTAAATTCAGAGCATCTTATAATGGTACTATATAAAAACACATACACTAACATCTCTAGTACAAACTGATTATCTAAATTATCTAAAATTTTCTCCAGAAAGGGCCGGTGTGTGCAGTTTTTCATTCCAACCAAGCAGAAGCCACACCTGATTGTAAGCTAAGAACAACAATTTGAATTGAATGAATGAGTGAGGTGACTGAGAGATATAGTGACTTGATGAGTGACTGAATGAATGAGTGAACTCGGTGATTTTGTGGTTGAGTGTGATAAGTGATTCAGCGATTGAGGTTAGAAAATAATTCAGTATGGGTGTTGTATAAATGATTCAGTCACAGATGAGATTTGGTGAGCGATCAAAAATGAGAGGTAAGTAACCCCCGAGTGGTCAAGTGCTCGGCATATCATCTGGAGGCCGCGAGTTTGATTCCTGGGTGATGCTGTAGCCTCCCGCAGCCGGGGGCCTGGAGAGAGCTGATTGGCCGAGCTCTCTCAGTGGGTAGGGATGGGCAATCACAGACGTCTGTGAGCTTACACAAGCATAGAGAGCCGATAGCACTGGCCTCTGAGTGTATTCAGTTTGAAAAAAAATGTGGTTGGCTGGCGTCCCATGGTTCGGAGGAAACGTGATAGTTTCCGGCACTTCCTGACTAGTAGTAATAGTCTGGATGGGGGAGAGTTCTAAGGACAGGGGAGGGGTGGGGGCTATTTTCTCTTGACTAAATTAGGGAGAAAATCTGGAAAAAAATCCACAGTAAAACAATTGTTAAAAATGAGAGGTAAGTGAATGGTAGAGTGATGGAGTGACTAATCAAGGTGATGGAGTGATTCAACGATTCAGTAGTTGATTCAATCAGTGAAAGGTTTTATAATATGATGCAAACTTGATCCCATGCCTCTATGCCCATAAAACACCCCCTCATTGCACTTCCTGATTCCTAATGTGGTAACACTTTCTATAGTCAGTGTTTAGACAAATATACAGTACATGTAAACAGCTCAAAACCATTTGTTTAAACAGAAAATGCTAATGTATTTCCTAACGTCTGTCTGTTTCCGGGTCTCTCTATGACTTACATGTTAATGACTAAATTGACACTTGGTTTGATCTGGAAGGCGATCTTGGGTGACCAGAAAGGTGCCTATATAAATAAAATGCATTATTATTATTATCAATATAACACAGGGCACCTTAAGCATGCTCTCTTTGCTGATAATAAACAGAAATCTTCATACTGTATGCTTTGTAAATGTGTGTGTGTGTGTGTGTGTTCGTCTCTCCTGGTTCAGGCTCAGCCAGTATGTGTATCAACAAGCAAAAATTCTTTTTCTTTTAATTCATCTTCAATAAATCACTTCTTAAGTCTAACAATCAGTAATAGAGTAACTCAGTGAAGTGAGTGAGTGATTCAGCTGTTGATTCATTTTGTAAAGTGTGTGAGGGAGCGAGTGATTCTTTGTTTTAGTAATTGAGTCACACAGAGAACAGAGTGAGTGAGTGAGTGAGTGGTACAGCAAGTTACTTCCATGATGGGTTTGTGAGATATGACATAAAAGCAGATATGTTTAAATCTCTTCCCAACCATTAGTCAAACTGCAGACACAAAAGACGAGGTGATTATTCATTCGGCTGTCCAAGCTGTCTGTTATCACAGCCAAAACAGGCTATCGTTCCAAAGCATTTGAGTTCAGAAGCTTCACGTGGCTTTGTAGCTGCTGCTCTGTTGCTGAACTCTGTTCCATAGCCCTGAGAGACTTACAGTTCTAAGTCGTTTTGGGCTGGAGACTAAAAGAAATTTCACATCAGTCTCATGGGGCATACATTCTCTGGAGCTGATACTTTGATTCTCTTTGCCAAAATATTTAGACTCATGGCTTTAATATTTAGGCTCAAGTCCTTTGCCATGTGTTTACCATGGACTGTCATCTCCCGTGCTCTGCCCTCCATGCTGTGAAAGGTTATTGTTTCAAATATGGCAGCTTTCATCCAAGCACATAATGAAAACATTCAATCTTTCCAAAGCGCAGAGAACACAGTGGTGTGAATTTCACTTTTTTTTAAAGAGTCGTCATGTTCACTTAAAGAGCATTCGTTGTAGTGTAGTCATGACAATATGTGTAGCATAAGGCAAACTTAGTGTGTTTAGAGAAGTGACACATTATAGATTGTATGTAGCAGCTTCATTTAAAAGTAGAGACACACACTTTCCAACACAATTAAGCTGTCTTCTGTATTATATACAACTTTCAATTTATTGTGACGTTTGCAATTTTTCAGCACAATCTATTCCTATACTAGGCTTAATCTGTTAACAATTAAAAACCCTGACCACATATTCTGTTTAATCTAGCCGCTGTGGACGTGCTCTAAAAATATCCAGATTTCACAGAGACTGCAGGGTCATATTATTTTATCTTCTTTATTTATTTTTTATTTTTTATAAACTAAAATTAAACAATGGAAAAAATATTTTTAGAAAGTTACTATTTTTCTAAAGAAATAATAAAATTTTAGAAAGTAGATTTTCCTAATGGGACTAACTCAGTTATAATAAAACTCTCGTTTATGATGGTGACAGCATTTGTGGCAGAGAGAGAAGCACTGCATTTCACTGCTTGAGGGTTCTCGCACTTAAGGGTTTCCAGTTTGATCCTGTGCTTGAGTTATTGTCTGTTTAAACATTTGAATGTCTGTATATTGGATTCTCCTCTTACCTTTTACCATTTCAGAAACATACAGTACTAGTAGGCATATTGGAGTTGGAATTACCCCTAGGCAAATGATGAATATGTGATTCAGTTATGCCCTTTAATGATCAAGCAATTTACTTCTGATTAGTGTCTGTTATGTTGTTATTCATAACATGTTATCATTGTTATAACCATTGTATGCTTTGACTTTCATCCAGACTTTGTGGATAACTTACAAATCTGTTCGCCTCTTGCCATTTATTACCACAAAAGGCATATTTTGTCCGGAGGGGAAAAAAATATGTTTTTATCTTTTGTTTAAAGCAAGCAAAAAAAGGTAAATGCCACAGCAAAGGAAACGACATAGTAGCTGTGTCTACATGCTTTAGATTCTTCACTTGAGTTCTCATTTCCAGCATACTGTAGGTATCCAGACCATGTATGGAAGCATACACTGAAGGTGTAGATAGCTTCACTCCAGACACAGAGCAAAAGGAAACACGCTGTTGATTGAAGTGAATATTTTCTGCTTGCAGGTTCATTACCCAGCTAATGACTGTTAAACAAAAGAGAAATCAAATCCTGAATCTCATGGCTGCTGATTGTGCTTGCTGAGTTCAGTATGTCATAAAAATAAGCCGTGTTTCTCTCCTCTCACAGCGATGCCCTTCATCATCTCCATGCTGTTGGCCAGTCTGAATAGCTGTTGTAACCCCTGGATCTACATGTGCTTTGCTGGACATCTGTTCCATGACCTGAAGCAGAACTTTCTGTGCTGTCCGGCACGCTACCTGAAGTCCTCCCAGTGCCGCTGTGATCTGGAGCGCAATTCGAGCCGCAAGAGCAACTCCTCCACATACGTCATGAAGAGCACGAGCAGCCAGAGGAGCATTACCCAGACATCGACCACATAAACACTGACGCTCATCACACATGAGGACTGAGCGTAGACCCATGCAGAATGGAACAGTGATGTGCACAGATGGCTGTAAACACATTGAGAGGAACCTAATGAAACTCACTATCAGAACACTGCTGGAAGCTTTGGCTGTTTCTCTGTGATTACTTCCTGGATAGGAAATAAATAAAGATCACCATCAGAATGACGAGAGGGTAAATGTAATGTCATAGCAAATGGCATGTTACCATAAATGCAACCAAGAAAATGTCTGGCTCCAGATTAAAATCTGTTTGCATTTCGAAGCCTTTTTTCGAAAAACATGCTCATTTTTTTCTGATTCTCACCTAAAAATGCTATTTAGTCAGTATTACCATGCATCAACATTCCATTAAAAAAAAAACAATCAATCAATCAATCAATAAATACATGAAATATTTCAAAGCTTACTTTTCCTGTTACTTAAAGGCATAACTTGTGAAAACTGCATGCATTTTGTGGATTTATTAACATATTTTAAGTTCCCGTCAGTAATGAGGCCTAGACTCCATGTTTCAGTATCAACTTGACAACAGTAATGCCTGTAAATGTTTTTTCCCGTTTATTTTCAACAGACTAAGTTCTGTCTTCTTTGCTCTTCAAAGAACCCATTAAGAGCTCTGATGATTTACTTTCCCTTTTTTCTTTTACCCAAGAGGGTTTTTTTGATTATTTTTTGCAGCATATGTTATCATTTACTGAAAACCATTTAATCAAACACTTTTCTGATATTAACAGAAAGTGTAACCTAGCGAGATACAACTCTCTGTTTTACTAAAGGAAAACTTTTACTGTTCCTCTAAAATATGACTTGGCCTTATCTTGTTGGTGCATCTTTAAGGCAGAACACCTGTGTGTGTTTATTTAACAACACTGAAATCTGGCATCATTTTTCTAACTTGCTGTACGCTGTAAGAAAGTAATGTTTCCTGATGTCTCATTTTTTACATCATTATACTTCTTTCACACTGTTTTAATTCTATTCTTTACAAAAAAAAATTTTCCTCAGTCAAAAGGCTACTGAATTTTACTTCTGAAAAAGTGATATTTACTATTAATAAAAGTCAAATATGGAGTAATTTATTAAAAATAAAAGTTTATGTGCCAACAAATGTGACTGTGACTCAGTGTTTTCATTTAGATCTGCATAGTTAAACGAAAGAGCTTTGTAAGATTTTCATGTCTTGTTTCACCAGTGAAGGAGAAACAACATCTTTGGGTTTTGTTGACATTATTATACAGTATAAGCAGGATTTTCAGATACGAGTTATTTTTCTCAAGCTATCACTAAACCTTACACTGTACTGAGACCTGGTGCATTCGATGGCTGGTGAATGTGGAGATTGTTCTTCTAGATTTCAGCAACGTCCTATCTGAGTAAATTTGGCTTGGGTTAAAGATAACACAATGGATGGATGGATGCTTATAAGAACAGCTCATTTATCTGAAAATCAGAGAATGAATGGGGAAAAAGGCTGAACTCGCTTACCTCTTTTTAGGAATGTATCATCTCCACAGGGAGTTGCCTTTTATATTCAGATAATAATCTTTTTAAAAGTTTCTAAAAGCCCTAAAACTTTGAAAGCATAAATATACTAACAATAAATATTCTCTGACACAATCAATACAAAGTTTTGCAGTTAATTCAGTGAGCTCAGGTGTCTTTCAGCCTCCACAAATCGAATTGTCCTGTAATGTGTAACTTATTTAAAGTAGAAGTAATGTATTAACATCATAACATTTAGGAAACTGACAGTTTATCAGTTCATATTGTGTAACAACAAATCACACGCATGGATTTCAAGTCGGCCATACTTTTAGTATCGAGACAGAATTCTATCCTATTTTATTCATTCAAATTAATAACAAAATAAGTAGAATAATTTAAATTGAGAAACCAATTTAACATATTCAGGTTTAGTATTGTTTATAAGAAGAGCAGGACAGTTTGACTTTCTAAGATGTATTTATTTTGTGTACGGTCCATATCACACAAACGTGATTAATCAAGACATCTAGATTTATCTAATTTATACATCAAGAACATGAAGATTATACTGTATATATCATTTCACAAGCAATTTAATCTTCTTTCATTTCTTTTTCTGACATTACAGAAACACAGTAAATTAATAAACTTGTACCCAATAATATTAATAATGTTTATTTAGCACACAGAGAGAAGGCCTTATCACATAAACACATAAGACTTGTCATCTGCTGTCAACTCTTAAATACTCTTCAACATACAGTGTTATATTTCTCTAGACAGGTGAGTAATTCAAGGTGAACTGCCTATATTCCTCTGACCACACCTCAGAACATGTCTGCAAAGCAGCATTCAGTCACCAATATATACATCTACCTGGTCTTTAAAGGCAAAGAGGGATGAAGTCTAAGCCCATCAAGGTCTGACCTCTTGGAAAAAAAAAAAAAAGCAACACCCAACCAAAGAACACCCAATTTCCCTGGCCATTGTGAACATTGTTTTTGTGACTCCTACACCTCCTTGCGAAGTGCCACCCGTACGCTGCTGAATACTTTCCCCAGTGCCTCAAAGAAGGGGTCGCAGAACGTGTGGATGCACAGCGAGTAGATTCGACTCAGGCACTGGGTTTCAATCAGGTAGCTCTTGATGCAAGGCATGACGGCCCAAATGTGGCAGAATGAGATGCAGGCGAAGCAGAATCCCCATAACAGTGCAACCGGGATACCAAAGATGGCAGACAGTATGCGGTAGCACCAGTATTTGGAGATGGTGAAGGTGGTATAGCTGACTTTCCAGACTCCATCCATACTGTGTGTGCCATCAGGCTCGGCAATCACATCCTCAAAATCTACCTACACAGAGAAATTAACTCATGTTAAACCATATCTCATTACTTATTTACTACTGACTTTTTTTTTTTCTCAAAAATTTATTAATATCTCACCAGCCAATTGAATAGGGATGGCCAAACCCATGCACAGAAACAAAATTAATCATTAAGGGTTAAAAAAATCAATAAGGTACAGGTCAGGAGCTTTAGTTTATGCTTACATAAAACATTAGACTGGGTTCTTGATAGGTGAAGTTTTTTTTTTATTAAATCTTTAACTTGTAATGTTTCTATGAGTCTATGCCCAGTTTAGCATCAGATTCCTGTTCAGTCTAGATAGAAGTTGAACCCAATGTGGTCTTCAGCATCTTTCTCCACCTCAAGGTTCATTGTGCATTCAGAAATGCTTTTCCGCTCACCACAGTTATAAAAAGTGGTGATTTAATTTCGCCTTTGCTTAATCCAGCCCGACCATTCTTCTCTAAACTTTCTCATCGATAAATTTCTGTCCACGTAACAACCACTCAGTGGATTATTTATTTATTTATTTATTTATTTATTGCACAACTATTATAATGCTAGACACTGTTGTGCATTCTAAAAAAACTCAAAGCAAACCACTTGTCATCAGCACTCATGTCACAGTCAAATTTATTGAGATCACACTTGTTCCCGTTTTTATGTTAACTTTTTAAATGAAGCTTTTGGCCTATACTTTTGACCAATGCATGATTTTATGCATTGTACTGATGCCACATGTCTGGCTGCATGTGTACAGGTGTTCTTATTCAAATAGCCAGTAAATGCATGTTCATGTCAGGTTACAGGGAAAAAAAAATTTTTACATCATATTTACAAGGAACAGATTTATTTTCCCACTATTATTATTTATTATTTAGTACATTTAAACCTAAACACAACCTGAGGATTAACATTATTAGATGGGCTCAGGTTAGAACCAACCTTTCAGTACAAAAGGTCACACTGCTCAATTGTCAAGTAATTCGTTCAGAGCCTCCCCTGCTAACACTGTGACGCTTCAACCATATTTAATTTGTCGTATCTTATTGTCAAGCATTAACTTGACAGCGTCGGCTGAACCAGGCATTCGTTAAAACAAAACAGCTTTGAGGGAAGAGGCATGGCAGTGAATTATAGGTGGTGATGTTATTTTTCTCATTTGTCTAAGAGAGAACTGCTGTGTATTTGCTATTTTCACTCCCTTGACCTGGCGATTTGTCTTAAACACATGAATGCCTGATAAATCCCACTAAGCATTAAGCTAGACTATTACAGTTTGTTAAAGTCTGTCTGTGTAAAGAAAGGATATTTACAAAAGGACATGCAGGCTTCTACATACTGTACAGTATCTGCTCTAATTCAGGGAACTGTTTACACGTCTGGCTTGATCTGACTTGCGAGAGCCTGGCAACAATGAAAATCCATTTGAATGCAATAAGGTAATAAATGTAACTACCCTGTAAATATGCACAACCTTCAGCTACACTCTTCAAACAACATTGGCCTCCCTTTATAATCTTAAGCATAAGTAGTCCAGATCTAAATCAGATGCAATCTCCTCATTTTTGACATGTTACATTGCCTAAAGCTGATCTAATGCTAAAAGACTGATTTTGCATCATGCAATACAAAATTGGATAATTGGTCAAGTAGAAACAGGAAACACATCTATTATAATATTTATATTCATTTTTTAGGTGTTATCAGTCACTCACTCACTCACTCACTCATCATCTATACCACTTTATCCTGTATACAGGGTCACAGGGGGCTTGGAGAGAGGGCACGAGGCGGGGTACACTGTGGACAGGGTGCCAATCCATCACAGGGCACACACACACACACACACACACACACACACACACACACACATTCATTCATACACAGTCAGTGTCATACACAGTCAGTGTCTTTTATATATATAAAAGACACTGACTGTTTTCAAGGACAGTTAAAATCTAAAGTTGACTTTTTAGAAGAAAGAAAATAAAATTAATCTCCTTTAATTCCAGAAATAACTATGGAAATGATCCAAGTGCTGTACTGTACACTGTTGCTTCATATTAATGCAACACATGGAGGTTGCTACCAACATGAGTACACAGCATGCATAAAGCTTGAGTCATCCAATTCCATCTAATGTACACCCTGTGTTACATGGCTCCTCAATAATCTATGACATGCACAGATATCTATCTATCTATCTATCTATCTATCTATCTATCTATCTATCTATCTAGTTAGTTCTGTTTTATTTATATAGAGCTCTTGGACAATGGTCATTATCAAAAAAAAATATTGAAATGAGTTTAAAAAGTGTGAGGAAATATGTAAATCATCATCAACAGAGGGCGATGGTGACAAGGGAAAAAAAATGCTATGTGTTAGTATACTAGTTCATTATGACAGAAAAGTTGTTTTAGCTAATATGAAGCCCATGTCATGGATTTAAGAGTTTTATAGTAAACTGCTCTGTTTGTTTGTGTGTTTAAATACCTAATATAATATATGTACTGTATATACGCATATATAATAGGTCTATGTATGTACTAGGTATATATATATAAGGAACTGAGATATGAGCACCCTTGTATGACTTCCATAAATAAAAGCAGCATAGTCTGGCCTGACAGAAGTATGTCTAGGGGCTATTTTTGGGTTATGGCTTGCAGCTACAGAACAGAGCTGTGCATGCAAACAGATCTGTCTCCAGGGACCAACTTCAATCAAAATATTCGTAATACTGTCAGTTAAACTGTCATTAATGAAAGCACTGGTTTGCATGATTAATCTGGACTGTTCTGTAATAAACAAATCAGAATGACCTGGGAATACTGAGTTCCTGTGCATTTATGATGTTATACTCTTAACATGCTAATTTTGATATTTTCAGCTTTAACCTCAAAAGACCAGAAAATACTTGTTAATGAACCAGATCTGTAATTTATATTCAGATCATCAAACTACACTGGATTAAAGAGAGATATGAACATAGGTTTTCACATACCTTCACAACATCCTCATTAATTTGTTTGGGGTCCCTGTTGATCAAGTCAATCTCTTTGGTATGACTGTCCTTTAGGATCTTCTCCTCACTGATGTTGTACTGGTTTGCCATGGTGGTAGCCTCGGGCCCTGCAGTGGCCGGAATGGGAGCAGAGTGGAGCCGAGGAAGGGTCCGAATAAAGGGGATTCTGATGCCCTAGTGAACGAGTGGCTAAACAGAAAGAGTGTGCGAACAGTTGCCTATGAACCTCCCGTCACTGATCCAAGGACACGCCTGGAATGTTAGAGGACAGCTGCACTAGACTGGCTTCTACTCTATAATGGGTCCCTGTCTTTCACTGCCTCCCTCACTCGCTTTCTCTCTCTCAACCCCCTTACTTTTACCTTGTGCCACACGTCATTTACATTTTGTACCATGTGCACCCTTTGTACATGCAGTGCTTAAAGAGAAATCCAGAGGCCATGTCAGATTTAACACCTAGCTGTGAGGTCAACCAGGCAGGAGTTGCACATTGGCATAAATTTCCACTAAGGGGTGATAGTTTATGAGTATACTGGTGGTATAGCCACTACTGTTAATGGTCTCTTCTTATCGCTTTCTTCAAAAAGGAAATTGTTGTCACCTAATGATCACAGCTATTTTAACTAAAGCAGACCTCATCGAAGCTTTCATTGTGACAAATGCAGCTTATATGTGACCGCAATATAAAAGACACTCAGTGGTTTTGCTTAGTCTCCCTGAGGAACTGCGGCAGTGATTTGTTGTGTGCAGTACATTATGTGAAAGATGGGCAATAGTTTGGCATGATTGTTTGCATTAGTGAACTGAAACGCCATGTTGCTTTTAATGTCTTATTATATAATGTTCTATGACTTATTATACAAAATAATTTCAATTTAAATTCTCAGAACGGATGAGCTTTCTGTTTCTATGATATAGAGATCCTATCCCAAAATGCTTCACTACACAAGCATACACTGCCTGGCTAAAAGAAAGTCATCATTTCAGAATAGCCAATTTATTGGTCTCCATCAAGCAAAGAAAATAAGTAAGTAGATTTGAAATTTTCTGGAACTAGGTTAAGAATCCTTCAACACATTATCAAAAACTGGAAGGGTACTGCTGAACTGTCAACTTTGTGGAAGAAATGTGGTCGGAAAAAAATCATAAATGCAGATCGCTTAAACACTTGGTGAAGTTGTATTATGAAAATCAACAGTAAAAAGCATAGCTATGTTGAACAATAAGAGTAAGAGTGAGAGTATTTGCATACACATATTTGGATGAGAACTCACAGGATTGAAATTAAACAGCTGTGTGGCCATAAGAAATCCACTTGTTAGTCAGAAGAACAAAGTCTTTTTTAACTCAATTTGCTAAGGAGCATAACAACTGGACTTTGGAGCAATGGAAAAAGGTCATGTAGCCTGATGGGTTCAGATTGATCCTAGTCCAGAGCAATGGGTGTGTCAGGGTATAAAGGGAAGCATGCACCCATCATGCATTGTGGCCACTATACAAGCCTCTGGAGGCAGCGGGGTTGATCTGGGGTTATTTCAGTTGGTCAGGTCTAAGCTCAGCAACATGTGGCAATAAAATAAAGCCAGTTGATGGATTAAATGTACTGAATGACCAGGTTATAATATCAATGGAGCTTTTCTTTCTCTATGGTACAGACGTATCCCAGGACTTAAACTGTGAAATATATAATTTATTTATTTTATATCTGGAAATATGCAGAAATAAATAGATTGTGCATGTATAAATATGCAGTTAACAATAAAATAGAATAAAAGTTTTAAAATGTCCCTGTCAGGCTGAACTAACCTTGGTGACCAGAAGACGTAGCTTTAGCGGTTAGCCCAATGTAGCGTGGATGGTAAACCCAAACGCGG
>JAQMYJ010000037.1:16271407-16286466 GCA_030014305.1 Clarias laeviceps
TATAATATAATATAATATAATATAATATAATATAATATAATATAATATAATATAATATAATATAATATAATATAACACATGGCTTCATTTGGAGAAAAATACAGGAGGATAGCATGCAAATGATGAGGTTATGATTGTTCCTTGTTTTCCACTACAGTAGATTATAATTAACAACAAGAGCAACATTAATAATAAATAAACTGCAGGAAACCTAATTGTGCTCAGCTCAAAGCCATTTTTAACTTTGCTTAACATGGTTCTTAAAATGGGTCTTAAAATGTATAATACATGTGTAAGAATGTATATTAAAAGGAAGAAAAACTAAAATAAAAGATATAAAAGATAAAATAAAGTCACTATAGCAAATACAATGTGTTGTATAAACATTGAAATAATTGAACATAGACAAGGCTGATCATGTGTACACACCCATCTGTGGCAGACACTAATGAATATTTATAAATATGCAAATACAACAGACACGTGACAAGATGTCAAAACAAACAAGATGTCAGAAACCCAAACGAGTTAAGATTTGGTAAGTAAAAAAAAATGATAATGAGGTCTCAGGTCACATGATCTCTGTGCCATGGAAAGGTGGTTAGGCCTAAATAGCACTAAAAGTACAGGAAACAATTTTTAAAAATTCTTATTTTAATAGATAGAGTGAAGATAGAGAGTTAGATAGAAGACCAAGATCAGGGTATCAAGGTATCATTTGTAATTTTTATTGAAGTTCCTTATTGTGTTCTTGTATAGTCTGAATCAATCTTTAAGGATAATTGCTTAAGGACAATTTACACACATTAGATTATGTATAGTCCTGTAGGTGCATATGGAGTATGTACTTCTAGTTGTAGGAGAACATGAGGCGAATTTCCTTTCAAAACTAGTCCTCAAAATGTTGATAATGTGATCCAGAGTTTTGTTGATACTCACACAAAGGCCCTGCTACTCGTACCTGGTACCGGTACAATATTAGTATATGTGAGATCGACATATACTAATATTGTTTGAAAATAAGAATCACAAGGGAAGCATTTTCAGTTTAGAATAAGTAATTGGTATACTGGTACTACTTCTTTCTATCTCACAAACTATATGTGGTTTGTACATGACATCATGCCCTGAGTTTTGCATGGCTTGAACTGTTATTGGAGGTCAGGAAGTGATTTCCAGGAGGTGAGGAAGCACTATCACAAGCTCTCAATGCATATGGTGTGTGTGTTTATGGTTGCTCCAATCAATCATCCAGAGAAACCACAAGGAGCTTTTATCGCGTAGTTGCGTGGGAATTAAAAACTGTGATTAAAAACTGTCGGCAAGAACCTTTGTCTGTATTCGTGAACCACTTTATTAAATATAACATTACATTTTTTATGTATCTGTTTCTTTACTTCTTTACTAAATCTTCATTAAAAGTATTTTAAAAACAGAAAAATTGTTTCTTCTTTGCTATTTTGGAGTCTGTACCCCTGAACAACGATACACAGCAATGATAACCGACCACAAAGGAAAACTGTACCTTGCACACAACCAGCAGCTATAAGTAACACCACTAACACTTGATTTGGAGTTAGTAATTACATGAAGGCAGGTGAACGTTAACAAACTTTCAGCTTGATTGACAGCTCAACTGGCCAATCACAGCACAGTATGAAAAGATGGGCAGGAATAAGCAACCCAATCTGGTGCAGTGCAAGTGAGGGTAAGTAACATCTATATTTCCTGCCGTGATAACATTCATGTCTTTCAATTCTGTTGTAAAATCACTCTTCATAATGTAAGGATCACACATCCAACATATTTTATATAAACTAATGCATGAACAACTTTTCCTCTCTATTTAGTTTTTCACTTCTTTCACACATCATAATGTTCACTTGATTGCAAACGACTTAGTAGTACTCTACTCCACTGAAGATTAGATTCACTCCATTGACACTGTACTCAAATGAATGTACACACTATTCATGAACAGAGATACTAAACAGTTGAGGATAATACCTGGTTACTGTAATCTGCTAAAGAAGAGAATATAGTGAAGTACCAATGCTGTTTTCTGTTGAGATTGTGAGATACTCAAGGTACTGATACTGATCCCAGCAAAAGCTGGTCAATGTCACCACCGAATACCTGGTGTGATGATATAACATTTAGGTGGAAGGATCTCACCTCACCTTGGATCTCACCTCATTTTTTGGAATCAGTAATATTTAAGCCACTCTCCCAAGACTTGTGATCAGTCTATACTCTAGCAGTGTCTAGACGTCAACAGTCAATATAGTCTATTGGCTGGGGTTTTGTTCCTCTGTGCACTTGACACGTGTTTGCAAGTTGTCAATGGTGAAAATATTAACATTACCAAGTGTGGACAGTGTGCTCAATAGTCACTGATCTGATGTTATTGATTTCCAGTGCTTTAACTACAGAAGGGTAAACCAGCCCACTGTCAACTGTTTTTCTGAATGAAATGAGAAACAAAACTCGAGCATTTCTGGTGGATTGTGCTGGGGGAGAGTGGTCAGTGATTGTTCTTACTTGAACTCTCATATGTGGTCTGGTCAACTTCCATGGTACTGCTGTATGCTGCATGACTCCTTCCATCTTCTGTTGTGGTCTTTTAAATGTTCTTCTTTAGAAATAAAATGACCTGTCGATCAATATTTGCGCACTGTTCTGTATACTTAATTTATGTTTCATACCAGTAGAGGCAATTGTTCAGTGCTTCCTGAACCTGAGTGCAAAAGATCAGTCAGCAAAAGGTGGCACAAAGTCTTATGCAAATCTAATGCAAAATCTAAACCAAATGTTTAGTTTTTCTTTCAAAAAAAATATGTAAAACCCAATGGCAATGGGAATGTACTGTAAATATACTGTACAGCAGTGTGCAAAAGTTTTGAGAGACTCCACATTTTTTAAATATTAAATTTAATTAAGTTATGTAGATTCAATAAAATAATGGGAACTGCATAAGGCTGCAAAGCGCCTAAAGATACAATTAAAAAATTTGTTGGTTGGAGTTGCCTGGAGAACTATTCCTCGAGACAGAAGGTCTTGCTCTTTGGAAGCAACGTGTGAAGATATGAGGGGGGCTCAAGGCTTTTGCACAGTACTTTTTATAAGTAACATCTCTATATGACAAACAGCAATGAAGTTTTAGAAAAAAGCTTTTTCGGATGTTTTAATCTTGACGTGGTCTTGACTCGAATTGGATCAATTCCAATATCCAATCTTTTCTGGTTACATTGATAATTCCCTATAAATAAACAAACATTCAGTGCTAAAGCCAAAGTACATATTTGCTCACAACACTTTAGGTAGAATGTGTTATGGCTAAATGTGGCTGTTAATATTAATTTCAGGAGTGAGTATCATGAAGTACTCTGCACCAAATTGCATTAATAGTTATTTTAATAACTCTGAATAAATCTGACACAAATAATGACACAAATAATCAAGTTTAATGATTTTGCTAAATTATCTCATTATCTACATTGACTGTTGTTTAAAGAAACACTGATTAACACTGATAGAACCTAAGGCTTTGTTAGGATAAATTTATTGTCATTTCACTGGGTAAATGAAGTTAATAAACTGCAATAAATTTTAAAACCCATAGAACTGTATTAATGAATTTGCATTTTAATATACTTTGCATAAAATTAAAAAGTATTGGCATATAGTGGCTGCCTTTTTGTCCTAATCTAATAACTGCCAAATGGCAAACGCACTCATAATGTAATGTTTTAGAGGAAACTGATTTGTTTACAGCAAACTGATGTAGAAAGTAAACATCATGTCTGCAATGTTAGCAGTGCATCTTATACACACTAGCTTGCAGATTTCCACATCATTCTCCAACCTTTGGACCCATTAAGATTGTTTTGCCATTATAAACAATTGGCAGGTTTGGGTATCAGTGTAGCAGAGATGTCTTTTTTATATTACATTATATTATGTATATTACGACAATAGTCCCAATAGTAATATTATGACAATATTCCTGATTTTTAAGGATAAATCTGTTGCAGGTAGACAGATGGTGCATTAATGTAGCTTAGTACACTTTTTACTCACTCACCGTCAATACCGCTTTATCTTGTGTACAGGGTCACAGGAGGCCTGGAGCCTATCCCAAAAGATAAACTAAAAAAGACTTTTAGAAGAGGCGAGGTACACCCTGAACGGGGTACCAATCCATCGCAGGGCACACAAGCACACAAATACAGTACACACCCTCAATCACATACTACGGACAATTTGGGAACACCATTTAGCCTAATCTGCATGTCTTTAGACTGTGGATGGAAACCAGAGTACCTGGAGGAAACCCACCAAGAACAGGGAGAACCATGCACACACGAAGCTGAGTTGGGAATCGAACCTGGACCCTGGAGGTGCAAGGTGACTAAAATAAATGATAAATTGTAAAAACATGAAGGTAAACATTTAAAACAGTGGTCAAACTTGTAAATCATGTCTAAAATTTTTTGCTTCCAGTACTTTATTCATGATAGCATAGAAAACAATCTGAATTATAGTTCAATTTCACAAACCTTTACACCAATTTAACTACAACACAAACTCACAGACATTGCTTCCAATGTTATCCAAAAACTTTAGCTCTTTAGAAGCACTTAAGCAACTATTTACTGACTGCAAAATCATCTTTTAATAGCAATATGTCCCAGTGTTTACTTTGATCAGTTATTTCAGTAAAGTGATTTATTATCCACAGAGGATTATCCATGGATTTTCTCCAGTTTGGTTCCAGGTAACAACAGGTCCAATCTATTAGGAAGTTTTACTTTCATTTTACTGACATTTTTTTTTTATCAGTACATGTAAAATACATGGAATAGTGGCTTTAGAGATTTTAAAGACCTGCATTTGTTTGTCTGTGAGTTTATGTTGTTATTCTTTCTGTGAAGATCTCAGTCTAATTGAACTGGTTAATTTCCTTAACTGTATATACATAATATTAGTTGAGTAATTCATATAAATCTGTACAATTATTAAAATAATGTCTTGTTTCATAAACAAATGCTTCTTATATTAGATCATTTTCATGTTTAACATGTACACATCAATAATGTAATCCACAATACAGGAAATATTTGGCAACATCCCAAACTGTCTAATTTTACTAATCTTTGACTCTTGTCAAGTCAAGTCAAATTAATTTATAAACACATTTAACAACAACCGAAGTTGACCAAAGTGCTGTACAATGATAGAAATAAAAGGACCAGAATTAAACAGCATAAAATGAAAGCAAATAAAATTAAATATAACTATGTAAAAAGTAAATAAAAGTCAGTGACAGTTAATAAAAAAATAATCAAATGAAATCATGAATAAATAATTAAATTAAAATAAATAATCAATTAAACTTAACTAAAAAGTAAAATTTAAAAGAATAAAAGGGGGTCAAATGTCTCAGCCAGGTGTAAAGGCCAAGGAAAAGAAGTGAGCTTTCAGTCTGGATTTAAAAGTTTCTAATGTAGGTGCTGCTCTAATATTAAACGGTAAACCATTCCATAATTTAGGCACATCAACAACAAACGCTCGGTCACCTCTGAGCTTTAATCTAGACCTTGGGACAGAAAGCAGTAACTGGTCTGAGGATCTAAGATTTCTTGATATTGTATGCATCTAGTTGTGTGTGAACCAGATACACCTCATACTGTAGTTTCTTCCCACCTTCCACACACACACCTTCACCATTTTCATCCCCAATACACTGTCTCTCTGCTCTTGTTCATCACACTCAACACACTCATTTCATTGATTTCATTTAATTTAAAATTCATTATTTTCTCTTCTTATCCTTTCCTTATCTGACAGCTTGTTGTCCTAAATATTATGTATCTGCACCAAACTAATTAGCTATTTTTATTACTTCGATGAAAGCATGTACTACTAAAATCTAAAAACAAGTTAAAAATGTGTGGTTTATAGGTTTATAGACAAGCAAAATTATTAAAGATTACAGTGTGCAGGTTTTTGTACAGTATATGACAACGTCAAAGTGATAAAGTGTTTCATTTCAAAACGGAATTATTATTTGGTCACTATATACAGTACATTAGATCCATGACTGAGGTCTGTGGCCACACTTCACAAGTTAATGCAACTCATTCTCTCTGTGTCCACCATTCAGAAAGAGACAAAGCGGTGGTGGCTTCCCTCTTTAATCATTTTCCTTTAATCTTTACCTCATCATCTCTAAATCATTTCAGATTTTGTTTTGTTCTGGCCTTGTTTTGATCATGACAGGAACACTCAAGTTTATGAATCCCTGATCATGTCATGTGCATTTGTCTCTTGTTCACTCGCTCTCTCTCGTCTATCACTTTCCCGCTCTCGGGCAGACCCGATGGTTGGCTCACTGTTTGAAGTTGCAAGCAAGATAACTATCTATTGAATTTCTAATGAAGATTTAGAAGGAGTTATTTCTAAGGCAGGAGTCATAAACTAAAAATGGTGCTTCGACTTAATTTTTTGTATGAGAAGGTGATAAAAATGTTTTAGTTATGTGAGACTGTATGATTATGTATGCAAAAGAGTGCTTCTGTTGCATGTACAGTACCACTCTTACAGTATATGACACCATCATTATACATTACCCAGCCATAGCTACATAATGAAAACACATGTAACCCCAGGTATTGTTCCTGTTTGCTGTGGACAAACCAGCCTGCTCCTGATTTTTCACTCTCTGTTTGTAATGGTCTTCCACAAACAGCGAAAAGCCCATAAAACTCACAGTGTTATCTCTGCCTGAGCACTTTTGTTGCATGGTAATGATTTTCAGTGCTTCAGACCAGCATGGTTCTCTGTGCCTGTGCAATAAATGCATTGAGATAAAAAAAAAAAAACACACAGAAAGCGTTTTTCCACGTCCAGGTACACTAATTGTGAGCTGCAGGTAATGTATTATTGCTGCTTAGCTTAGGTGTATTTTATACAATTTGCAAGCAAACCTGAGCTCAAAAGAACCCTGTTGCTATGCAAGACTCAGCACATTTCCATGGTGACGGGGAGATGGATATACAGAAGCCTCCTCTGCTTTACTGGAAGACTATGTCTATTCACACAATTTTGAAAATAAAATGAAAACATGATTTCTTATTTATAGGTATATTGTTAATTTCATTTGGACTACTTTTTTTTACAACTCGAGTTACATTGAGTTTAGGATTATTGCTCTAGCCTTTAGTTTTCAGAGTAAGGCTAATGTGTAATAAATGGTTATAGAGTGCTCAGTGTGGATCACAAATTCTAAATTATTCTATTTAGACATCCCTATTACCACACCCATTGCAAGACAAAACATGTACCATTAGATGAACTCATGGTTACATTCATCAGTATTAATATGGCTTAGCTTATAAGTGCTTTTAGCTTACAACACACATCTAAAACAAAACAAATAAGAAGTCACTTTTTAACCCATACAACTAAATCATATGATAGAATGCGGATGTTCAGAGTCTTGGTCACTCCTCAGGGATCTGTCCAGGTATTCTGACACCATGGTCCAGTGTATTTCTGGGGCTGGAGTTGACACAGCTGGACCGGGTGGTTTCATTTTTGCTGCCAGTCCTCTGCAGGAACTGCAGGAAGTTCTCCTGGATGGATCCCTCATGACTTGAGCCACCAAATTCCACAGGCCTGTTGGAAGCACAGCACTTCCTCAGCTTTATAAGTTCCTCCCGAATCTGCCTGTTGAGCAGTCCATAGAAAAAGGGGTTCACTGCAAATGAGGAGTAAGCCAACCAGGTCACAATCTCCTCGATGTCCCCTGGACTCTGGAGTGGTGCCATGATGGACATGTGAAGGTGGAAGCTGAAGTATGGAAGCCAACACAGCAGGAACTGCCCCACAATGATGATGAGAGTAAGGGCAGCTTTCCCACCTCCAAATACCCTCTCAGGGGACAGTCTCTGAGGCAGACTCCGTGTAGTAGTGATGATGGTAGTCTGGCTGTTAATGGAATCTGAACGACACTTCTGAGCTGGATTCGGGGGCCATGGGGGAATGGGAATGTGTTGCCTTGCAGCCGACCGTGCCACCTTGTAGACATTACAGTATACCGCAAAAATCACCACTGCAGGAACCAGAAAGCATATAAGAGTGAAAAGAATGGCAAACGCTTTCCTGAGACGACTATGACTCCAGTGCAGAGAGCAATGAGTAGCTGCAATGGAGCTTTGATTCCCATATGCTGGCCAACCAAGTAAGGTAACAAGTGCTAAAAGCAAAGATTTCACCCAGATAAAAACCATAACTCCAACAGCCAGGTGTATAGTCATCTTTACCTCATAGCGCATGGGATGGACAATGTAATAGTAGCGTTCCACGCTAATGGCAGTTACAGTAAGAATAGAGGCACAGACCAGAAATACATTTAGAAATATGTAGACTTGGCACTCCAGAACCGTAAAAGTCACAGTACTGAAGAATGGAGAACTCGATACTATTCCGAGAGGCATTAGCAATATGGCACAAAGTAAATCCACCGCACAAAGATGGCACACAAATGCATATTTTTTTGTGTGCGGAGCTCGGGCGATGGCTAAAATAACCCCAGTGTTGCCAAGCAGCGCTGCAAGGTTAAGGGTCACCATGCCAAATAACCCAACTAGATGTTTCATTTGGGACTCAGAGTCGATGACTTCCTCCACGCTTGGTAGTGTAGGCTTTGTCGGTCTCCATTGGCTAGATGTATCATTTGGAGTTGTATGATTGGTCAAGAAAAGTGGCCCAGCTTTCTCCATTGTTCACAGCTGATGGTATTTGGTATGCCAGGTCAAGCTCCACCATCACCAAATATTGTATTTTCTCTGATTCCTAAATGTATTTCTAAAAAATAAAAAATTAAAAGTAGAGACATCATGTGTTGTACTTCTTTAACAATCACAACCTTTTCATTAAATTGTAAAATGGTAAAGGTTTTTTTTTTAATAATAGTAGACATTAAAATATTTTGTGTTACAGTATTTCTATTGACTAAATATATCTATAGTATTGCGATGTAATATTATGCATTATGAAGGATAACCATTTTTTATCAGAAAAACCCAATTTAAAGAGAATTTGCTTCAGTTAACAAGTTTATAAACGCCTGATATT
Source organism: Clarias laeviceps (assembly GCA_030014305.1). Lineage (NCBI taxonomy): Eukaryota > Metazoa > Chordata > Actinopteri > Siluriformes > Clariidae > Clarias > Clarias laeviceps. The sequence continues at coordinate 16,280,549 of JAQMYJ010000037.1, forward strand.
TGTGAAAATCTGTATTTGTTCACTCTAGTTAAAATGGTAGCATTGGTATCTTTATCAGTGCATTAATTATGGCAGAAATATATTGATATATATTTTATTGATATAAAGCTTATATATAAAGAATACGTAGTGTCAGCATGCTACTCTTTCTGTCAAGCTAATATACATTAAGAGTTAGTTAAAACAGATCTTTTTTAGTTTCATTATGCTTTCCTTGTGGTTCAGTCAAAACAAGCTCCAGATAAGCATTCAGGTAATCAATCACTTTTAAAAAGTGATGTCTATTTTTTTTATTAAAAAAGAGAAATCAAATTGCATACCTGCAGGAACCATGGTTGTTTTTGTTCATCCAGAGAGCACAACAGAATCCACTTCTTCTCTAGATCACAGACCACCTGCTGCTTCTGACAAGTAAACATTCTCCACAACATGTGATGCTCATACTCTTTCATTCCAGTTGTGTTACCCAGCTTGTGCCTTAAGAGACAAATTCTCATCAGAATTAAGAACTGAAATGCTGAACTCTGGTCTTCTTCCTTAGGGCCCAGGTGAGAAGACAAATTGCCACCTTTTCTACTGTCTGCCTCCACCGCTGTTCATCAATATATGCACCACTTAAGGTGTTTTAATAAGATGCTTTCTCTCCCCCTCTGTGTGTGTGTGTGTGTGTGTGTGTAGGGCTGTGACTGTCACACATTGTATTCCATGATTTTCCCCCTCTCTCTTCCTCTTTGAATCAGACACATGCTCCTCTGTCCTCAAGAGTGTCAGTGCTCCCCTGGGTCCTACTATACATCCGTTCACAGAAATCAACATTTATGGAATGAAAAATTACACCTGCTTTAAAAGTGCACCTATTATTCACCTGACATCAACCATATTTGATTCTGTCCAAATATATTCAAACAAATAAATCTCAAAGTTTGCTATATCTCAAATAAATCTCAGGTTAAATTACAGCATACTGGATGATGACAAACACAAGCAGGTAATTTAGACTGTTGAAGGGGCTTGACTAGAGACAAAAAGAGAGAAAGATAACAGGCTTTCTTCTTTTGCCAGATATCTAGGATGAGTGCATTTTTATCTAGGATGAGTGCATTTTTTGCCTTTTTTTTAGTCAAGATTTATTTGAAGGCACTAAGTACAAACATTTCAATAATTAAATGTAAACACTCCACACACCTTTACTTATCCAGTGTCCTGCTTTGTAGTCTCTAAAAAGGCATAACTTTATGCATGTTCACCAGATCAAGGTCTGTGGGTGTAATCCAGTTAAAACTCTTTAAGGGGAATGTGAAATTTTAAAGTGTGAATTCAAGCACTTGGTATAGTGACTGCCAAGGAAATTTCATTTCACCACCTGGGTGCCGGGACAGAAAAGTGTCTTGATGTGTACCTTAAGGGGTGGTTCTCCAGTCCATCCTAGAGGTTCAATATTTAATTAATTCTAGACTATTTTAAACAATGAACCTTACTGGATAATGTATCACAAGAAAGCCACACGTTTAGATTTAAGCACAATTATTTATTTTCCACCTGTTGAGTTAACACAGCAACAAGTTTAAACAAGGCACTCACATTCGAGCTTGACATTCCTTCAAAATCAGTTAGCAGTAAACAAAGTGCAAGTGAACTAGGTAAGTCCTGGACTCAAGCAAGCATTAGCGATAATATAATTTATGTTATGTTCATAGTGCAATATGCAGGTATGCATAAAAACTTCAAATTTGGAGCACACATTAAAAATAAAAATTATGTAGAGTGATCTCTATAATGAAGATGCCACAAATAGGCCACATAAAATAAAATGTGAACTGCTGGGTGCTGATATTTTTTTTTTTAAGAGAGTATTTGGTTCTGGGACTTTGTGAAGGATTTTAAACAAAGAGACAAATGAGCACTATAAAAAGTAAACTTTAAAATAATGTGATCAGGTACCGATAGTTAAATCTTAGGAATCAGTTGTATCACTCCTTTAAAGTAAATACAAATAAATTTCACTATTCATACGGGAATATAACAGTCCTAATTTTTACCCCAAAATAATTAATAATGAACGATGGCCCTTTTCTTGCTGCACACAATTCAAGTGGCATGGATGGATACAGTAGTTTAAAAAAGAAAAAGGAAGAAAAAGGAACATAAACATGTACGTATATTACCCACTAACAAAAAAACTAACAAAGTTAGAAACAATGTCAAGATAGAAAGCCAATACAGAAGTCTAACAGAAATAATGGAAATGTCAGCACAATTTAACTTAAGTTACAAACATAAGTTTAACTTTTTTTTTTTTAGACGTTGCACCATTCAAAAGCAAGTTCAAGACAGAGACAAGTATTCAAACAGCTTCTATAATAAAATGAAGGCACTCAAATTTGTCTTGAACAAAAGCAGAAAACCAATCAGGTCTGCTAAATGCAAAAATATGTTTGTAATTTAAAAAGGCTTAAGCAACTGAAAAAAAAGAAAGGAAAAAAAAGAAAGAAACACACAGACCAGAACCTCCACATACCCCCTGAATTCCAAAAAAAACTCATCAGTATTTTCTTTTTTTATTGATGGTTTGAATTACAAATGAAGTTATGCTGAACATGTCAGCAAATGAGACTTTTAATCAACTTTGGTCCACCATAAATATGACACAAAAGCAACTTTGTAAGAGTTAAACAACCATGTTTTAGTGGAGCAGGATTCGGGCTCTTCACAGGATGAAGTTAGAAGCGGAGCTCCAGCAGGTAGCGGATGCGGCACTGACTCTCCTTGTAAATGAGATACTCACTGTTGTAGAACCAGCTATCCTGGTATTGAGGTTGATTTATGGCTTTCCCCTGTGGCACAGCAACTTTCTTCCCATCTAGCTGAATGAAGACGTCTTTTGAGGGATCTGTAAAGGACAAATGATTAAAAACAATATTTAAAAAAAATGGTTAGCACTGTTTTTAGTTGATAAAAGTATTGTGATTGATTCTATTTTATGTTAATGTAGAATACTGTGCTTAAAGTCTTAGACAGTATTGTTTTTTTTATGTACAATTTTGAAAAAAAAATTAATGCTATTAATAACTAATTTGGTGGGACTGTGGCACCAGAAAAGTAGTTCGTCTTGTTACCATGATTAATCGATTATTTAAAATTTTCAATCCTACAGTACCCCAAATATTGGCTTTGTTTAGTTTATTATTGTGTATTGTTCTTTATACTGTTTTTAATATAGAAATATAAAATTTAATAGTTTATTATTGTGTATTGTTCTTTATACTATTGTTTAATATAGAAATATAAAATTAATGTATTTTTGAAAAGATTTTTGTACTATTTTTGCATTCAAAATATATTTTAAGAATATTTTAATCATTTGATTATATTGGAACTTCTTTTTAAAAGGGATACTGACCTGGTTCTTGTTTCCCACGTGCTACCACACAGTTATAGCCATTAGGAGCCTCCTTTAAGCCAGAGTCATCTCTGGTAATGGTGTATTCCTTGCCCAGAGCAACTTCATTCAGAAACATAATGCCGATATTCTTTGATGTTCGGACTGAGGAAGCAGATATATATTTTACAAACTTTCATACCACGCCATATTGTTTATGCATCCAATTAAAAAGAATGTTCAAATTTTAAATGGGAGGGCTGTAAGATACAACAGTTGTCCCACTGTAATTGATTTCCTTCTGATGATATTTGTATGACGTTATTACAAAAGAAAGGCAGGGATCCTCACCATAACCAGCAGACTTCGTGTTTTCTGAGGCAAAGTAAATACCACTGCCCACTCGACCACCAGAGTGTGGCATGATGCGTAGACCACTTTTCAGAATGGCTGCCACCACGGCTACGTTAGTTCCATGCCACAGCAACCTCCGGTTGTCCAAAGCATCATTGTCACTGAAGCGCTCTGCCTACACAGGCAACACACACACACACACACACGCGCAGATAATTAGACACACAGGCATACACAGCGATAGAGAGTTTTGACTGCAGCATGAATTGGAACGAGGGTTTTAGCAGTTTGAGTATCTTGTTTGTCAAAACTTATTATAGACACATTATATAAACATTATAAAAATATATATAGCTTACCTCTTTATCTCTGTCCACTTGCCATACATCTATTATGCTGACCCATTGACCAGTGGCATTTAAGTACTTCTCAATAACCTTGAATCAACAAATGAAAAAAGGCATATATCAATCATGCATAGGGAATATATAGCAAGTTTGAACAAAGCCAGATTTGGTTTATGATTCTGTCTATTGCATTTATTGTATTAACTTTAAATGTAACAAAAGTGTATACCTTAAACTCTTTAGATTTTTTATCCATGAGTTTGAGGTTGCATTTTAGAGACTGATAGTCCTGGTCTATTGGATGAGGAACAGTCTCCACCATCTCATCCTTCGCTTTTTCTGACTCAGCTTTAAGGCTTTGGGCGACTTCTATATCTGCCAAGACCTACCACAAGTAATCACATGGAAATTGTTATGTATTCAGAGTCGTGGACACAATAACGTTAAACATAAAACATAGTTTGCCAACTGTATGATAGTCCAACAACATAGCATAAGCTTATAGCAAATCTTACCAGAAGCATCTCCTTCTTGTCCTTAAGGATGGCATTATCTCTGATGACAGGGGGTCTATTGCGGCCAAAGTTATGTGGAATAATGGTAAAGAACTTAGAAGTAAGCTCTTCTAACTTCCTTTCATTATTTTTCGTCTTTATTGCTTTTTCAATCTCTTCTAATGCCTCAAAGCCTTTAGCAATCTGCTGCTTACTCAGCTTCCCCAGCGGCATCTTCTTAATGTCTGTGCAAATGGACAAAACTTAGACAGTGCAATTCAACATTTTCCTTTAAGTTAAGTGCAGTTCTTAAAGGGAAAACTGGTTTCTTGGGGCCAACCTGTCTCATTAAAGACATAACTAAAGAGCTCAACCCTCTTGTGCTACTAAAGCTTCATTCAATTTCACATTATGCCACACATCTTACTACTAGTTCTGAAAAACCAGAATGATCCCTGATGAAATGAAGCACTTCAAGTAGTACTGAGGAGAGAGCAGCTGTCTGCCAAAACCAACATTCAAGACCCAATCGAGGAAGCACTTTCAGAAAAAAAAATAAAAATAAAAAATCATCTTAAACCATCTACTTAATAATCTACTTAATAATTGTTTCTAAGTAACTCTGAATTGACCCCATGTTGTTACAAACCTTACTAACTTCTAACACAAGGCTGAATCTCAAATTGCTTTCTAATCGCTAATGAAGGACACTACTTGGTGTTTGGAACAGGTGATTACATACGGCACACTAGCTTTACATTTTACACAGTATAATCTGGCTTCTTAAGCTTTTAAGCAGACAAACAGACTAAGCTGAAAATCACACCCAGGTTCATGCTCTCCATGGCCTCCTTGAACATGTCATTGTTAAAGATGAACTTAATGAGTCTTTGAGTTGCATCTTCCAGTGTGCAGGGCAGAATGTTCTTTTTTGCTGTCACGGGTCTGCTATCTACAGCATCAACCTGAAACATTCACAATCAATAAAGGATAAATTATTCTGCATATTAGGAAAACAAGCAATGCCCACCGATATTAAGGCAATTTATTATGTACATTGAGATAAAACAGGTTTTAATCAAGGATTTGATCACTAATATAGTGTACTAACATTTGACAATATGTACAATGTTTGGATTGTGCAAACAACAATGTATTTGTAACTAGAGTTACCACCAGTCAATGATGGATGAAAAGTCTTTATAAATAGTTAAAAGGTTAAGGATAAAAATAAACTGTATATAAATAAAAGAAAGGTTTTGTCTGTACGTTGGTCAGAACTCGCTTTTTCAATGATATACTTGCATTTCATGCATTGGAGGACCAGAAACCAATCTCGGAAAA
>JAQMYJ010000037.1:16297479-16312542 GCA_030014305.1 Clarias laeviceps
CCAAGTTGTTGTGCGGACTGGATATTCCGCTGTGGCGACCCCTTGCCGGGAGCAGCCGAAAGACCAACAACAACTTTATTATTTCATGATTGGATTATGTCTAAAAAAACATTAATATTAAGGCATCACTGGGATTTGTGTATTAAAAGGGTTTAATCAGATTTTTATGACATCACTTGGTTGTGTCTAAGAATTGTAAAAACCCATTGCTGATTAAAGTATCAGTAGCATTAAGATCTTATGATTCTAAGATCTCAGGATTCGATTTTTATTGTATTGAGGGGATCTGTATTTATGTTGCAGAATCAGGCTCCTGTGCTGGTGTTGTACCTTGAGAGAAGCTTGAACCGGGGCCCGTGGTCACACTGAAGCGAGTGGTGGCCACCCTGAGACTGGTGGTGACGTTCTTCTGTGGCTGGAACAGGATGATGTGGATTTTAGGAGCAAAAAGGCAACCTAGCACCACTGAGCCACTCAGACTCACCGAGATGCACATTGTTGTGGTCTGAACCTATGAAGATAAAAACAAATTTATAGCAAAAATTACATCACAGTAGCCAAAGGTGATGGAGAGAACTGTTACCATTTCATTATAATCTGACTAGACAAGTAGCTTAATTGTCATAAGAAGCACCTAACCAAAAGCAGCATATTATGTGCAGGGTATAGTCAGTTTAGGAGGTAATCCACTTGATTGCTTCTTATTTATAGTCAGTACGTCTGAGAATTGTTCAGATGACCACTTTTAAAAACAAACATGCTTTTACAATTAAACATGCCATTACAAACTGAGGGAAAGCGTTTCTTGCTGAAAAACTTTATATGAAAAAACATAAAATTAAGAAACCGTTTAAAACTAAGCAAAGCCTACACACTATATAAGATTCTCAAAAAGTATGATTATGAAAGTAAGAGCTTTTGTTCCATTTTATTTGGTAAATTAGGTTTAGGAGAGTATCGGAAACCCATGCCTTGCATAACAATAAATCAATAGTCTTTAAATAATGCAACCTAAATACCCACACAGGGAAAAAGCCTTATTCTTCTCTCTGCACATATCTGACTGCTTTGCAATTTAGCTGTATATTTACAGGGAAAATAACTGATTGCTTCTCACATCTGCCCCTACCAATTACACCTTTATGAGGATCTTAACTTTACTGGCTCATTAAATAACCAATCAATTTTTATGTAATATACAAAAATTCCCCATAATTATACAAAAGGTTAGAATGGCATGTCCTCAAATCCCACTGCTCACCAAATCTCTCTCTTCTCACACTAAGAATCAGCCTCAGCTACGGTTCGCCATAGTTCAAGAATCTACAACACAACTATATTCACCAAAGGCACAAACAAGCAAACATTTCTGTTTTTGAAAATACATTCTTGGGGACATCCTGTTCTTTTTGTCTCTCTCACTCTGTCTCTGTCTCTCTCACTCTCTCTCCTCATGCTCTTGGCTGCATAATTTACCCCTAGAGGCCATGACCCTCCATTTTCATTTTCTTTCTTTTTTTTTTTTAATCGACATGAACCTGTGGTTTCAAAGGGAAAGCCTATTAGAGACATAATACACCTACAAATCGAAGAGATTCTGACTGAACAAATTCACTGTGAGAGACCAGCCTTACAATGCTTTCTTATTGTTTCGTTCTTCCTGAATATACTAAATATAATATCGTTCCTTTAAAGAAATTGTGAAAGTAGAAATTTTAGTCTGTGTGATTGTTTGCTGTAATGTTGCAGACAATTTTCATTCCGGTACATCTTCATGCGGGTCGTGTCTACCCCTAAAATCACGCTGCCTTTCCGTTCAATCTCTATACTCAAAAGTGTATGGGTCAAAAAGCCCTATAAGATTATCCATCCCCTTCTGTTTTTTTTTCCTGAAAGAAATGAAAAATATATATATTTTTTAAAATGTCATGCCAGGGAATTCATCAAAAGGATTCATTAACAATGCTTTAAAAGATTAACAATGCTGTTTTGGCTGCTGCAGCATGAGCCTTAACACAATGCAAAAACATCTAACTGAACCGCATGCTGGGTAACAGTTTCAATGAAAGTACTTTGAAGCCAGCATCAAGGATAAAAAACTGCAGGTGTGGGGAATAAAATAACAATCGAAAGGCACATTGTTGTGTTAATGGATATCTTTTCTATTTCCAAAACCCATAATAAAAAGTGAGATCTTGTAAACCCAGGCTATACTAAACACATAAGCCCTTGTGTGACTCATCAGTAGGCTTTCGAAAGATAAAGGCAATGAGTACACAGTGTCACTTCTTAGGCCATTAGTCAGTGGTGTAGTCTACAGTATGTGATATTCAGGTACAGTATATGCCATGTTCCCACTAAAAAGCTTCCCAATTCAGTATATCCAGTTAAAAATGTGCAATGATACATATTAATATACTTTCAACGTCGCTGAAGTAAGAATTATTTTTGGAGTTACTTTGTGGATCAAGGAAGGATTTTGCAGGAAGGCATCTCCATGCATTCTCCTTATGCTCGCTCTGTGTCTATGCCCGGGCCAACACATGACCTGACATAATTTCCCCAGCACGACAGTAGCTACATTTTAAATTTGTGTTTAAGTTAATGTATTGTAGCATGGCTTGATATGAAACGAAAGCAAACTACACTCAGAGTGTGGGCTAACATGCACTGTGATCCCGGTATGCACCACTTGATGATGTTAATAAACCGGGTATATTTCCTCAGTGTTTGCTCAGTGTTCCCAGGAATAGGCTTGAAATTTATTACAGTTTTGAGTATGATAAAGCAATTACTGAAAAGCTGGCTTTATTGTTAATTACTGTATGCATACTGTGAACCTTGTATGCATAATCTGATGATATTAATAAACACTTTTTTCAGCCTTTATTTATTCTATTCTAATAGTTCTATTTTTAAAGCATCTGTGTTTTTAGCAGTTTTGGATTCACACCATAATTTAAAAGACACATCATGATAAACCTCCACATGAAGCTTTCTACTGACTGTCAAAACAGTCAAATCGAAAAAGAGCATGAATGACTGCCTTCTCCGGCCAGGTGAAAACAGAGATGGTGATGACCATTAAAACTGTTTAAATATCTGATGAAAAAACAGTCTAAATCATTCTCCCATCTATCAATGTCACAGATTTTTAAAGTCTTGTGTTGGTTATAATAAATTATGGACGACGACAACACACACACAAAATCTGTTGAACTGAGAATGCTCTCAGTTATGTTTTGGTATGTATTTGAGAACATAGTGGTGTTTGCCGGATTTGCTGACTGGTAACAAGTGTTAAACTCCAGCATTAATTTCACAAGTTTCACTGATTAATATTTATTCAAATCAATGACCAAATAAATACAATTACTAACTAAATATATAACTATATTAATAGTTAAATATCAATATAAGCCCTATTTCTGAATTTTGGTCATTTACAACATCCTAGAAAAATAATGATGAAGATAGAATTAGACAACACAACCAAAATAAAGACATGCATAATCATACAAACAATCTTGTCAAAGGCACAATGCTGGTATGAAGGTTATTTATGGCAGTATGAGTGATTGTGAACAGGTGAGTCCAATCAGTAATCTGACGCTGGAGAACAGGGAACAGGTGCTTGAGACAAATAGGCATGTAAGAGTGCATGCTGAGGATCATGGGAATTGTAGTCTGCAACATTGGGAGTTACAGACACTGTTGTGTAATTTGGTTTATTATAGAAAGCATCTATCAATACAATTTTTTTTTTACATTCTTAAAAAGGCTTAATTTAATACAGTAAAATTATTATTTGTATTATTAATTTTCTTAAAGATATTTTCATAAGGGCTGAATTTATTTCATCACTTTCCATACAGCTTATCCTATATTCAGGGTCACGGGGACCTTGAGCCTATCCCAGGAGACTTAGGGCACAAGGCAGGGTACACCCTGGACAGGGTGCCAATCCATCGCAGGGCACACACACATACACACTCACTCCGGGAAATTTGGGAATGCCAATTAGCCTAATCTTCAGGTCTTTGGAAGGAGTACCCGAAGGAAACCCACCAAGCATGGGGAGAACATGCAAACTCCATGCACACAGAGACAGGAATCGAGTCTGGCCGGGAATCGAACCCGGACCCTGGAGGTGCAAGGCGACAGTGCTAACCACTACACCATTGTGCCGCCATCAGGAATACTGTTTATTAAATTTCATTAAATTCCATAGTTTTCAATATTATTCTAGAAGTGTAAGAAAAAAATCCTCTAGGAGATGTGTTAGCTGACTGTATGGGAAAAAAATTAAATGTACTGTAGACAACATGCCAGTTGTAATTATACCCTTAAATTAAGGAAATTAATCAGTGGGATTAATGTGCTTACCCTGTAGTCACTGGCCGTGACATAGAAGATAGGCTGGAAAGCCAGCCAGATGATGCAGGTGGTGTACATAGTGAAACCAATAAACTTTGCCTCATTGAAGTTCTCTGGGCACTTTCTGGTCTTGAAGGCATAGAAGGTGCAGAGGATAATGAGGACACAGTTATAGGTCAGTGAAATTAGCATGCTGGAGTCCTTGCAGTTGCATTTCAACCTGACTATGTCTCTTCTCTCAGGACTGACCTCTTTCCTTACACCCGGGGTCTCGACCAAGAGCCAGACCACCACCACTAACAGCTGACAGGAAATGAGAGCAGCACAAATGGCTACCTGTGAAGCTGGACTAATAAGCCTTGGTCTTTGTGCACCATCTTTGACCCCATTGAAGATACGGGCAATGCGGTTGGTCTTGGTCAAAAGTGCAGAGTAGCAAACTGCAAAGGAGGTACCGATCCCGAGACGACGTAGCGTGCATACTACTACTGAAGGTTTGGCAATGTAGATGAAAGTTATGCAGTAACAGAGGAGCACACCCAGGAGTAAAATATAGGAAAGTTCTCGTCCACTAGCTTTAACTACAGGCGTCTCATTGTTCTTGAAAAAAAGACCAATCACAAAGAGCGTGCACATGATCCCCAAACAGGCGATGCTGACTGGTCCGATGGCCCAGGCATCCTCCCAGTGGATGTACTCCTCAGGCAGTTCGTAGCAGCCAGTCAGGTTGGCCAGTGGCCATTGACCAAAGCTGCATTCTGCACAAGTGAATTCATCCAGGAGATACTGGTAGGGCTGGCAGGGGATGCATATCCAACAGCAGACATCACCAGGCTGCATGCTCTTAATTTCATTCATCTTGCAGGGATCACTGCACTGAGAGGTAGGTACCACTTGGTTGTCCCAAGGGATCAGATTTGTATCAAGGTTCAAACTCTGGGCCCAAAAGCCCACTTTACGGTACACATATGTGCCATTCTCTATGTGGTAATGGAAGATGTTGTATCGACCCAGACTGTCTCCATAAGCATCAAAATGAACGATGTTCTCTGTGTCAGCCGGACGGAATGGAGCTGTAGAGACAAACGGCAAAAGATAAGCTAAATATCAAAGCAACATGGAAAGACTTCAGAGAAAGCTTTAAACTATTACATCAAAGCCTTCACAATCCTTATGTTATATCCACTCACTGCACTTACAATCACAAAAGCCTCACATTTTGGAGGTAGATGCACTGGACACAGGTGCAAACTTTGCGTTCACATAATTGAGGTCACAAGACAGTCAAGTTTCTTTTCAGGTAATTTTCCAGTTCTTGAAAGAACGCCAAAAGTGTTTCACTTTAGATAGGAAAAAATAGACATTTTATGACTGAACAGGTTTTCTTCAACGTCCCCAAACATCTTTATACAAATACTGTATTGATTTCCCATTCATTTTAAGCATGATAGCCTTTGGCTAATAAGACACATAATAAAAAAAAATCTCTGTACAAATGTGGCGAGCCCGATTCATGACTTCAATTTATTTTACCTTATTACAATGGTTTTCCTGAAAAAGAAATGGCTTTACACATCTGCTGATCTTTCGAAATAGGCTGCATCAACAGAGCAACCAGCAGGCTAGACCCATATTGGTTTATAGACAGAGCCTCTTACTGAGTCATTACTATAAGATGCACTTTATTCCAAACCTGTAGGCAATAAATATCATATATTAAGCATAAAGGTTTTTTTTTTATCACAAAGCATGATCGCATGTATACTGTATAAGATAGGACAAGATGACATTATTTCCTACTTGTACTCCATGTTCACAAGACATGCATTACAAGCTATGTGAATACAGTAAAATATATAATGTCATCTCTAGTTTGAAGATATATACATCAGGGTTGGTGAATCATGAACATCAGCATGGTAGTGTCATAAATATTGCTGCCACCTCATATTACCAGGATCCACAGTCTATTGGTGGATGTCCTCTGCATTCTCCAGCTTCCTCTTACTGACAAAAAAAACATGCAGCTAGGTGCACTGGCTGCCCACAAGTGTGAATGAGTGTGTATGTGTGTATGTATACATGGTGCATTGTAAAAACCAGAGCCCCATTCAGAGTGTATTCAAGCATCATGCCCAGGGCTCCACCCTTGGACCTTTTGTCTTTTTCACAGGTGCACTACCTTGCTGAAATACATGTGACCTACGCTCCTTATCTTCAGTGAAGGCAACCTGTAAATTCTACAGCATACAAAGACATCATGGAACAATTGTATGTTTTCAACCTTGTGTTTAAAGGAACAACCAAATATGTGTGAGACAAAAAGGTGTCTAGCAACATTTTGCTGCATTGTGTACATGGTACGACAAGTCTGTATACTTTTAAATTAAAATAATTTTTTACATACAGTGGAATCTTGGATTGCGAGCATAATTCGTTCCAGAAGCGTGCTTGAATATTAAACCGAATTTCCGCATAAGAAATAATGTAAACTCAGATGATTCGTTCCAAACCCATAATTTTTCATATAAAAATCATTAATACAAATATAAAGTAAATAAAACAAATTGACCGGCACTTTACCTTTGAAAAGAATCTTGGGTGTTCGTGCACACACGTGCGTGTGAAGCTGAATTAAGACGAGAGGAGGGAGGGGGCTACAATGTAGGATGACTCCCTCCCTTCCTCCTCCCTCCCTCCTCTCATCTTACACATTAGGCCCCTCCCTCCTCTCTTATTTGGCTACAGTGTAGGACGAATTTCACACACGCGCGAGTGCACACAAACACTCAGACACATGCGCATGTGAGTGCAAAAACATACACCCACACACACACACACACACACACACAAACACGCTAACGGAAACATTGCACTGTCTGGAAATGTCTTTAACAAGGAACCTCTCTAATGATGCTCGTGCACATACACACACACACACACACACACTAACGGAATCACTGCTCTGACAGAGAGAGAAACTCTGGAAACTGGATCTTTAACAAGGAACCTCTCTAATGATACTTACTTTTGCTTTTTGCAGGAATGTTGACTATACGAGTGGTGCACACACACTGAGACTAAGCATGGGAGACAATTATCCATAATCCCAAGAGAGAGGAACCATTGGCTCAGTTGTGATTATGTGATGCTTGGCAGACAAATAGCATGCATACTACTCGTATATCAAGACCTCGCTTGTTTATTAAGTTTAAATGTATAAAAAAAATTTACTCATCTTGGAAAATGCTCACAGACCAAGTTACTTGCAATCCAAGGTTCCACTGTAACTTGTAATCAGTGACTAACTTAAATATGCAGCCTATAGATATGAGTCTAGTTTTGCTGGAAATTTTCCTTTAGCTCTTTGATTTCAATTTTATTATTTTTTCTGTTATTATCTTTGCAACAGCTGTCTGCTGGATGTAAGCTGTTAGGATTTTCCACACACTTCAAACATCCTGCTGCTGTTATTAGCACCCATGTGTTTAAGAGGTAAGGTGACATACTCTGCATCAGCACTTCTTCAAATTATCTTTTTCTCTTTAGTACAAGGTTTCTCATTTGCCCGCAGTACTGTAACCTGATTTTTCTGTTATGTTCACCAGTTTTTTGGTTGTATTTTTTAAACACCTCTGACTGTTTGAACTATAAATTTTAACTTGACTTTGTCTGATATGGTGTCTCCTTCCTATGGCTTGCTTTATTATCTGTGATTTCCCAAATTACATATAAATATCCTCAAATTGAAGCTAATTATGGCAGTGTTGGGGGGGTGGGGTGGCAAGTATCACGTGATGACTGTCACCTGTGTCTTATCACCCTCAGTTTACTTACCTTAGGTGTGTGTTTTATCCTGTAGTAGGTGTAGAACTGAGTGGGCAGAGCTTCAACCCACACACACACTTGCACTAAGTGTGTCCTTGGACAACAACCTTGAAGTGAACTTGAATTAGATAAATGGCCCATCTGGGTGTTGACCCTGTAGGTTGTGTTATTTTTTTATATTTTTGTTGGACCATTTTAATGTGCGCTGATATATATCTCATTAAAATATAAGTGAGCCAAGGCTGATGAAAAATCTGCCCATCTCCCAAATCACACACACTAGATGCCATATTGACATTCTGTATATTAACCAAAGACTTTCACTTTAAATCCTATATGACTGAGTACAAAAACTAAAGTTGCACATAAAATAATGGTTCATCATTTCTGAAATTACAGTTCGGCATAGGAATCAAAATTTTTGAATAGTCACGATCATAATACTCACCATCAAACTTTGTCCTCAAGATATAATCTTTATACAACTTCTTTCCATTTACTGGTTTCATGGCACTGCAGATTTTGGTGCTGTTTAGGCATGTTGCTTGTCTCATGTTGTGCAAGGCATGGGCCATTGCATACACAGCATTCACAACGAACATGATCTTGGATTCTTCCTCAAACTTGCCGTCTCGGAGTGAATGCTTCCCACAGTTAACATCGTGCAGGCTGCATTGGAACCTGTGCTCCCAGAACTCTCGAAACCAGGGATTGCGAGTGTTGTTGTAAGGATTTAGATTCGTGAAGTACTCAGCAAATCTATGGATCGGATATGAAGCAAGTTCAATCGTAAATGCTCCTTCTGCTACTGACTCACTTCCTTTCACCACACTTTCTTGTGCCCCCCAGCCATCACTGGCCACCCAGATAAAAGACACATTCATACGGTTTGCTGCAACCAGAAGCTCCCTGGCATCTTCACTTCTAGTAAAGAGGATCACAACCTTAGCATTGGACTTCTGTAACAGAGACCTGATCACTCCTTCATAGCTGTAGCGGTCCATCGAGCGGCTAACCTTTGCAGATGTAGCAATGCAGATTTGCAAGGCCCTGGCCTCCTGCTGAAATGCATCAATGCCAGTTTCTCCATAGTCTCCCTCTGAGGCTACAGTGGAGACATAAGTCCAGTTAAAGTAGCGCAGGATCTCAGCCATGGCCTTAGCTTGATAGAAGTCTGGGGGGACCGTACGAGCAAAGTAGTCATAGCGGGACTTATCACTGAGCTTAGCACTCGTTGAAGCATAGCTAATCTGTGGGATCTGGAAAAGTCGCAGGAGGTTGGCCACCTGCAAGAAAACAGATAATGATCCATGAGTCTTAGAGAACTGTAATGATCGGCAATTATGATTACATTATTAGTAAATTATGGGTGAGACAGTAATGAATTAAGGTTTTTCTCATTCCAGAAAGTACATACTCTGTGTAGGTTACACAGCACAAACACCTACTGATGGCCATTTAGTATTACTTCTGGCTTTTAGAATTAAATATTTTGACCTATTATTGGTATGTGTGCACTTTCAATTACTTATTCATATGACTAATCACTAATAATTAATTATGATTCAATTAAAATGTAACTTTAGAAATTCCAGAATACCATTATTTCACATTATGTTTGGTATAAATTATTAATGTACAAACATCCAACACTATTATAAGTGTATCTGGCTCAATTCTAATGCTACTGAGATTTCCAGATCAAATCAAAACAAATATATATAATAAAATAATAAAGCAAATAAACTATCCAAAACACAAACCATTCAAACAAATGACACTCAAAACAGAACATTTAGTCAGTACATGGAGTACCTGTGACCATACTAACCACAACGGCTATAAGAAAAGAAAAAAAGAATAAATAAATTAATTAATTAATAAAAAGAAAATCTTGTAACAGACACATCAAGACGAATAAATTAAAGCATTTACATAATGTTTTCAGTGCTTTAATTACATTTTATTGTGCAGATGTTTTTTAAATATTTGTATCTGTTTTCATGTTCAAATTTAAACCAGAAGTGTGTGTGGTCTAGACTCTTTCTCATGTTGATTCTACCACTATGGCCCATGAAAAAAAAATTAAACACACTACAATCTGTTCTATTGGGAAATTTTGTTGTTTTTTTACAAATTATAATACAAACAGGGGAGCATAACTTTATTCAACTGCTTTCTGGGACACTGGCAAGTGTTCTACATTTAATTCACTTTGCCTTCATAAGCAAGCTAATTACAGTATATTTTACAAAATATGTCTTTGCAATATGGTATAATCTACCTTAAATCAGTGAACTATTTTTTTTTTTTTTTTTATAGTTGACAAAATAAACCAATTAATTTTAGATTTACTTTAGTTTCTGAGGGCTTCTGAAAGACAAAATGGGGCTCTTTTCTTTACCTGGAATGATTTTATCTTAATAACAGCGATGAATGTTACAAATGAACCAGCTAACCTGTTTAAAATTAATTAAATAATCAGTTTTTGAAACTTCAGCAAAGACTTGTTGCCCCGTGCACAGCATTTGGTCTGTGTGGAATAGATGGAGTGGCACCTCTACTAATAATCCTAAATGTGCATGTACTACTGGTGTCTTTTTTTTTAAATAAACACAGAAAAGTGCATTTTTGAGCTAGTATTGTGTGGGGTTATTGAAATGTACTTGATACGTTAATTTAATTAATCCTGAAACTAGGAAACTCTGCCTACAAGCCTTTCAAGCTTCATACGAATGGTAAAATCTTTTTTTATTTGTCCTCCAGGATCTCATTCCTGTATGTGAAGCTTTTGACAAGCTGTCTAAAAAGAATTGTGCATCTACAGTACTGTTCATGTCTGTATTTGTTTTTATTTACCATATGTGATCATATTAGGTAATATCCTTATGATGATAGTTTGATAAGATCTTTCATGATTTTACTTTCTTAAGTGGCCCAGAAAGCATTCAAGACATCTTTCCAGGACTGGGCGTGTCAGCACATTCACCCCAAGGTCAGACTGTGCAATGCTCAGAGAACTACCAAAAACAAAGAAAGGAAAAAAAATACGTAAAAGTTATATCTCAGCCCCTACAGGCCTCATTGAGCATGTTAAATGGTAAAGTCCATGATAGGACAATTTGAAGAAGACTGAACAAGTCTGGTTTGTTTGGAAGAGTTTCAGAGAGAAAACCTTCCCCAGATCCCAATCTGATTTAGGATCTGTATGATGTGCTGGACTAACAATTCAGATCCATGAATGCTTAACCTTGCAACTTACAAATCCTTAAGGATCTGCTGCTAACTACTAGGCCTTGTGGAGTCCATGTCTTGATGGTTCAGATTTGTTTTGGTGACACAAACCTACTACACATTTTTAGACAGGTGGCTAATCGGTGTACATCTGTCCTTTATGATCCAGCAGGTCGACAAAATGTGTTTATTTAGTCAAGCTTTTTAGAAAAAAAATTTTAGGTAAAGGGGCAGATCTGGAATTCATGGGCAAAGAGTTTCATGGTTAACTTTGCTCTCATCCCCCACTGCCGTGAGCTCACTCAGGTTTGTTGATAGCTGGTGGCCTTAATTTGCAGGACACCCCCATGTACTGTATGTTCCCTTCTGGTTATCCATTTTAGCTAGTCTTTCATAGCTAATCCTGCATGAACTCTGCACAAAATATGCATGAACCTTAACCACTCTCTCTCTCTCTTTCTCTCTCTCTCACACACACACACACACACACACACTCTCTCTCTCTCTCTTGCTGCTGATAATATGATAGAGACCAAGCTTTTAAACTTCATTTGACACAGTTTGGCATATGACTGCAGGTGCTCTCATACTGTAGTTTAGGACTGAAATTGCCATGAACGTTTTTTTATAAACAGTTGGGAACCTCAGTAAAGTGGATTTCCTGTTAGCTAAAATTATTTTTCTGTTACACAACTGCACTTTTGACCATATAGCACACAGTTACAGAAGGGATTTATTTATGGCCGCACTATCCCTTATCACCTTTTGAGTCTGGTTCCTTTCAAGGTTTTTCCTCTTGTAATCTTAGAAAGTTTTTATTAGCACCGTCATTCCCAGAATTGTTATTTGTACAAAGCTGCTTTGTGACAATGTCCATTTCTAAAAGCACTCTATAAATAAAAATTTATCGAATTGAATAGGACTGAACTTTTGGTCTTGTGTGATCCGCCAGGTATGCTACAATCAACCTATGCAGGCTCTTAATTAGTACTTAGAACAATGAAGGCTACAGCAGGGAGAAGCTTTTTTGTACCATTATCAAATAGTCTTTAAATTACAGTACACTACTGTTCACAATTCAGACACATTTTCAATCTTCAAGTCTAGGCCAGGGGTCGGCAACCTGTGGCTTCGGAGCATGTGGCATGTGGCTCTTTCATCCGTCTGCTGCGGCTCCCTGTGGCTTTGGAAAATAAATAACAAGTATTTAATTTAAATATACTTTATTTAAGTTTTATGTACTTTTAAATTAGAAGATTATGGTGATATTGTAACATTAAAATAAAACATGTTTAATTTTTTGTTTAAAAAATATGTGTCACAACTGCCGATGCGCAACACCCGGCAGTACGCAATTTATTGAGATTTTCGACCCCTGTTTTTATTGAGATTGACTGCTGACTGCACGCTCCAGTACACGCCTTTAAAGGATGACGGCACACAGAAGCAGATGTCATTGGTGTATAATTTAATTTAATTTAATTTTTATTTCATACCTATGAGGAGGACTCAAAGAGACATTGAGTATTTTATTTGAAAGTAACCTCAACTTAGTGTCTTTTTTTCAGTTCAAAATGTTTTTGTTGCATGCAGAAATAAAATTTAGTTTTTCTCTGTAGCAGCTCTTTGAGTGTTTAAGGTTGCCGACCCCTGGTCCAGGCTGAAAACATGTATGTCATACCTTTCGGATCGCCCTTTTAGTTTGTTGTTATGACTAGCCAGATTCCCTGCACAATGGAAATCTATCTCTTAAACCACTACAGGACAAGAGCAAAACCTAATAATCTGTCTTCTGTCTCTCCCCCTCCCTCCCTCCCTCTTTCTGTGGCTGGTACAACACATATCTTAAAATATCAGTTCAGATGGTCTCACTTGGATAGCCTAAAGATTGCATTTAATGAAAAATAGCTTATTCCCAAGGCTCATTCTCTATTCTGTGGATAGCTTTACTTTAATACTATAGATCTAAAGCTAAGAACACTGGTCAAAAGAAAAAAAATGAGTCTGATGCTCATATGAAGATCCTTTGATGAACACACTTAGCATTGCTTGAGTTCATAGTATTCAGTCATGGTAAAGAAATTATTAATAATCCACCATCCACTGTTGCCCAGATGTTACAGATCTAATTGAGATGTGACAATGACCAATGTCAAAAGCACTTTGTAAATAAAACAGAATTAAACCGAATTTAATTTAAGCCATTATGTAATTCATAGGACAATTATTCAGGGTTTTATGCAGAACTGGGTGTGAAGTGATGCCAAGGCATCATGCACAAATACTTACTCACATACAGACCAATTTATGATAGTCAACATACCTAAAGTACCATCACGTCATTAAGATATAGGAAGACCAGAGAGCCCCATAGGAAACCCCACAAAGACATGCAGAAAACATGCATAGCTGCACACTAATAGTAACTTGAGTTCAGTGAATCTAAAGCTGCAAGATTTCAGTGCTACTTACTGCACCAATACAGTACGCCAACATGACCCACACTACAAAAGAAACATAATGCACAAGTAAAATTAATTAGCAATTTCTCTAAAATTGCACAGTCTGTAATTCTGATTTATTAATTTAAAAAAGTCTAAGAATTTAGCTCCACATTAGTTGTGTTTTAGCAGTTCATGCCCTTCAAGTACCGTATATGGCCTTTGAGTTATGTGAATTTACCATATATATAAAGAAACCATGGTTAAAGTTGTGTTTTAAGCGTTTTAAAAAGATTATTTTATTATGTCTTATAGTTTTTTTTTCAAGCATAGAGAGTTCAGCATGCATACATTTATTGCACATGTTGCTATAGAAACAATGAGAATGGTAGACTGAAAGGTTAATTTTAGAAAAACTTTGTTTCTCTGCGGTTTCATACATTTTTTTACACATAAAAAAAAAGTCTAGCCTGTTTAAGCGGTTCTGACAGCTTTTATTTGATTAGGCTATGATTCAAGACAGCTGCCTGGAACGTTTAAAAGAGTTGTATTTCTTTGTGCTGTTTCCAAAATCATGAACGCATTTGCATGATGCCAGACCGAGACATACAAGACTGTTTGCATAAGTTATTTTAAATAATATTCTTTATTAAATTTTTTTCTTAAAATATATTTTATACATGCAAGCTGTCAAAATCCTCCACACAACCTGGAATATCTGTATATGATATTGGTACATTATATTACATTGTAATATAATGTACCATATATGTAATTTATATAATATGTACATTATTATATTGTCAACTCAATTTGAATATTTATTTTCTTAATAGTAAGATCATAGTATGCAGAAATAATTGCATTTACAAGTATTAGCCTGTAAACAAATGTACCAATTAGCCATATCTTTAAAACTATTAACATACTGCTTGTGCTACTGGGGCAGCTCTGGACCCTCATGGCATGGCCCCACTTTCTATTTTGGCCTTTGGCCCCATGGGCGTAGATGGGACTATTATCCTGTTGCCTCTTTATAACTGTTTTATAATAAATAATACATTTTATTAAATTCAGTAGGAGGTGGGGTTAATGTTATGGTTAATCATTGTACAGGGTGGGCCATTTATATGGATACACCTTAATAAAATGGGAATGGTTGGTGATATTAACTTCCTGTTTG
>JAQMYJ010000037.1:16329138-16356976 GCA_030014305.1 Clarias laeviceps
TATTATTATTATTATTATTATTATTATTATTATTATTATTAATAATAATAATAATAATAATAATAATAATAATAATAGTTTATTCGTATTCACTTTTGACAGTCCACCTTGAATATTTAGCTTTTGCATAAGTACTTTGCATCCATGACAAGGACTGTCAAAAGTGATTAATAATAATAATAATAGTTATTGTTTTATTATTATTATTATTATTATTATTATTCACTTTTGACAGTCTTTGTCAACTGGAACAATATTCAAGGTTACTCTAGGGCACAGGATTCACTGTCTCTTCCACAGGCTCCTGGCCAGTTCATCAGGGATATTGTTTAAGTCACTTTATGCATGTACAGTACAGTGTGTACATGTGTAAATCTCTGGATCTGTTTCGTACGGACAATGTGGCTATTAAAGTGTAAAGCTTGCTTTAACAAGTTAATTTTTTTTTAATACAGTAATAAAGTAAATTCCAGAATTAATATTGTATGAATTAAATAACATTATAAATAAAAATATTTGGTACATCAAAAAAAAAACTATTTCTGCACCTAAAAGCAAGGTGTTTGAAAAAAAAACTTTCTTAGCGCATCCCCAAAAAATGCAGTCTGTGGTACGAACTAAGATTTAAATACAGTACTATGTTTTGGACAGATAAGGGAAAATCAAACTTCATGCCGGTGTAATGGTATTTTTGGTAGACTTAGAGACTGCGTACAAGGAAAAACCACCTGATAAGTTACCCACTGTAAAATATAATGCTAGATCACTGAAGCCTTGTTATTGTTCTGCGGCTGGTACTCCAGGACCTCTTCTGAAAATAGAATTCTGCTGTGTGTGTGTGTGTGTGTGTGCGTGTGTGTGTGTGTGTGTGTGTGCAGCCTAAAATCTGGTTAGTCCTGGCAGGAGGTTAAGACCTGCTAATAAATGAATTCTTTACTAACAATGTACTCTTACTGATACTAAATTTAACAGAACTGGAGAAAAAAAACATTATTTCAGGTTCACCTCAGGTTCTACGCTGGAACCTACAGTACATGTAAAAAATGTAGTCTGAACTGAAGATGTGCAAACTTAAAAATACATAAAAGGGCATGAAATGTTCTTCATGGAAAAATGGATCAAAGTCCCTCTACAAGTGTTTCAAATAAAACTGGAAGAAGAAAAATATTACGTAAATAAAATATTACGGGAAGAGGCTCACTGCTCTTATTCAACAGATGTTATTTTTGTCATATACCGGCCATTTTTTTTTTTCATCCAGCTATTTAGCAAGCTTTAAAATACCTCAAATGTTAATCTTGTTTACATACGCACACTGTTTTGGACTGGAAGTTTCTAACACATTCAAAGATGTCTTCTGTCACGTATCTGCAGTGTTGGGGGACGGTACTTTTTAAAGTAACTAATTACAAAACCACTGTGATTCAAAAGTAATCGGTTACATTACAATAAAACTAATTAGTTAGAGTACTTTTCCATCGCAGAAAATTAGAACTCCTTTGTGATTCCTCATGCATGTTGTTTTAGTCAAGACCTTTATAATTATTCTACCATCATCACTCAGCGAAGTTTGGCCCATAATCTACTAATACCCCTATCTCACCTACGCGCTTTCGTGCGGTGGCTGTAAGTACAGTTCATCATGATTCACCGCGAGTTTTGGCGCTGTGATTAAATTTCCATCTTTCCGCGCGTCAGTCCTCGCATTGTCAAACCGTGTAGGTGAGATAGGGGTATAACAGCAGGAATAACAGAGGGGGGCGGGACTTGTAGGACGACTTTCACACACACACACACACGCACTCACGGATTGGGAATGACTGCTGTCTGGGTCACGGATTACATAAATTGTCTGAATAACGGATTACATTTTTGAAAAAATAACTAAATAACACGTTAGATTACTCGTTACATCAAAAAAGTAATCCAAGAACTCTAATGCGTTACTTTGTAACTCGTTACACCCAACACAGCATATCTGATTCTGGTTATCATTTACCTCCACACCACACAATCCGAACAACATTTAGAAGAAAGGGTGTGTCTGAGGGAGACAAAGGTTGAGACGTGCTATATGATGTGCCGTACATCTTCATCTTTGTGAGACCTAGCCATGGACTCATTAGGGTTTTCTCCCTACCCTTTGTTTCCATGGAAACTTGTCAGGCAAGAGAGAGAAAAAGAGAGAAAAGGGGGGAGAGAACGATGGTTGAGCAGAGGATGAGAAGGCCAATCTGGTCAATGAACACAGAAGTGAAGTCCACTGGGGATTCTGGGATGCCTTGTGAAAATTGGCTGTATCATTCTGCAGCATGCGTCTCCTGACCTGTCTCTCTGAATGGCTCATATATATACCTCCATTCAGAATTTTAAACAGGATATGAGCCCAGTGTGTCCACAAAATGGATTTACAGGATAATACTCAATTTAGTAATCCCTTTCCAAAGTAGAGAGAGCCATTTATATTTTCCTTGAAAAATGTTTGTGCTTTAACAGTGCACTATTCTCTGAAAACCCTGAAATCCTTCTGTCAGCTCTTATTGTGTACACAAAATGCAATTACCAGAAAAGCAACATTGTTGAGAAGTGTTAAAAAGATGAATAATACCCTAGAAGACAGACATGTAATATCTAACACAAAAATCTAAGCTTTATGCTACACCTCCATACTTATATTAATATGATTCTCCTCAGCCACATGGATGACTTTATACAAATTCTACAAATGTACAGTACTTGTTTAGTGGGAATTTACTGTAACACTTTAAGATCATCACTAAGAAAAAAATGCAATGAAAAAATGTCCTTATAGCAATAATAACAACAAGCAGTGTATACGTATAAGGCATAAAACCGATTGGCCATTTACAGAAGACTCCAAGTGCAGTACAGTAATGAGCCTCTTAGCCACAGGCAAACATTTTAAAGAACGCTGTAAGTCTGTAAATGACGCTTCAGGGCGGGGTGGCTCAGAGCCCTCCGCAGTGTTTCTCCAACATGCAGCATGTTGGAAAAAATAATTTGTTGACACACAAAAAAAAACATTCACCAACACCACTTGCACATAACAGGAACTCAGCTCGGTGTTGTTGCTACCTCCCCGTACTGACCTGACCTCACTCCAAGACATTTCCATATATTTGGGCCATTAAGAAAGTTCCTGGGAGGCCAGGACTGAAAAATCTTTCTACCTTGATAGGATCCAGGCGCTAGTGAAACACTGGGATAGGTGCATTAATGTAGCAGGGGATTATATTTAGAAATAAAACTAGTTTATACTCTCAGAACTATGTTTTTTTATTCTGTAAAAGTCTAGGTTTGAATGCTCCTTGTACTTACAAATACCAAAAAGAAAAAAAATTTGATGTGACAGCACAGTTTTCTTAAACAGGATGTAACAGGATGTAGCCGTGGTGTATAACATACATTTTAAAACCATTTATGGAATTTATTGCAATTATATTAACAATGATTTTAAAATCTTTCTCAGACTTCACCACTTAATCGCCACATCTCCATATTCCGTTTTACCAAATGACAATTTTGATCAAATTACAGTCTGGTTCCTCTCAGGGTTTCTTCCTATTGCCATCTCAGGGAATTTTTTCTCACCACCGTAGTCCTTGGCTTGCTCATCAGAGCCAATCTGATGATTTTAATTCATATATATTTTCTCACATTTCATATGCATTTACATAAAGTCTTTAAAGCTGCTTTGCGACAATGACCATTGCTAAAAGTTCTATACAAATAAAATTGAATTGAATTGAATTGAATTATGTTTATCAGCCGTCCAGACTGCCCCAAGCAGATCATAGGGAAAAGCTCATTCACTCACTCGTCATCTATCATCTCAGGAGACTTAGGGCACGAGGTGGGGTACACCCTGGACAGGCTGCCAATCCATCACAGGGCGCACATACACACACACACACACACACACACACACTTACACACTCATTCACATACTACAGCCAATTTGTGAACGCCAACTAGTTTAATCTGCATGTCTTTGAACTATGGGAGGAAACCGGAGTACCCTGAGGAAACCCACCAAAGCAGGGAGAACATTCAAACTCCATGAGCTCAGAGACAGGAATTGAACCCGGCCGGGAATCGAATCTGGACCCTGGAGGTGCAAGGCGACAGTGCTTACCACTAAGCCACCGTGCTGCCATAGGAAAGAGCTTCAAGAGAAAAAGAAGCAGATAAAAGCAACCTAAAACTGGAATTCAGGTGTGGCAGGTGTGGGAGTCCAAAGTGCTAATCTGTTTAGACATTTTCTTTTCTAGTTTGGTCAAGAAGATGCCATTTATATGATGATCATCTTTTTTAAATGCATGCAAAATGTAATCCATGAAATATACCTTAAAATGTGCATGAATATCATACTGAATATCAAACTCAAATTGCCACCCTGTAGGAACCTTTGCACTGGTATTTTACCTAATGTCACCATCACCAAACACTTAAAATCATTACTTTAATTTACTTTAAAATTGTATGAATGTCCACATCTGAGTTCCGTTTAGCATTAAACATGGATAAAATTTTAGTTCATAAACAAATAAAGCTCTTTTCAGTGCCAGAAACATTGAACTTGTCAACTTAAGCTGAACTGAACCACAGCAGCCACAGCGGACCATCCATTTGATTAACCACAGGTTTTATGCAGGTTGTGCATCCTAATGTAACCATCCCATTTTTATCCCGGCTTGGGACCAGCACTAGGGGTACTATGAAACCTCAGTGATTGGGAGTAACGGCACTGGCTGGGAAATGATCCTGGACCATCCGCATGGCAGACGAAAAGCCTACTGTTGAATCACTAATACACATTAAATAAATGAATAAATAAATAAATGCTACATTTGCTTGTCCAAGTCCAGCTGCCAGGACACATAATATCTTCACTAGTTAAATCCTTTTTCCTCACTGCAGGCATTGTGATTTATCTTTATAATCTTTTTGTGGCATAAAAAATAAAACCAGTATTTTAATCATGAACCTGGTAAAACATTGAATCGTGTACTACCAACTTTCATGACATATTCTTTAAAAATATAAGTTGGGACGCTTTAAAGCTGAGAATTAGACATTTGTACAAATTAAACGATAAAAGATTCAGTATGCTGACCTTTAAAAATGAGGTCATGGTAGTAGGAGAACTATCAAAATGAAGATGATATTCATCCTATGGAGAGAAGACTAGAGTAGCAGTTATTTGGCAGTGTTTCTTGATCTTAGAAAATATTTAAAATTAATTGCTCATGATATATTTCATTACAATATTTTAAAGGAACCCAGTAAAAACGTCAGAGTGCACTGGTACTAAATACATCAAAATAGAAGTCTTTTTCTACACAATTAAATAAGAGCAGATGCCTGCACTAAGTTCGCTGACAACGTCCAGGACCATTAGGATGGTTTTGGACCTTAAGAACGTAGATAAAGTTTCATCAACATAAATATTATCACTGTGCAAGAGGAGTCTCCTTGACATAGTGTTGAATGATTCAGCAGTGGAGCGGCGGGCACTAAAGGCCATGGATTTTTACCCACATCATAACCCTATTCATTATTTATTCTCCAATCACCAAAGACCTATGAACCACTTCATGCAGGGCTTTCCTTTGCTCTTAAATAAATCAGAGAAACCATAAAACATTAAATTAGAGGGGCATTTATGTTTAAATACCTTTTACCTTTTTTAAATACATTTGCTGACTTATTTATTTGATTGTATATATCTAGTTATAAATATGCAAGCACAGCAAACAAAAATCTGAGGAAATTGTTTCAAACAAACTTTCTTGATGCCAATTGTTATTTGCGGTAACAGACACATATACAGTAATCGTTAGAATAAACAGAATTAAACATGATTCTCATTCCTCACTGATGCTGTAATTGTTAGATGTGGAGAAATGTACACAAAAACATTGTTTGCAATATAACACTCTATGCCAATCAGCCATAATATTAACACAATATAACATTAACACATTGACATTGATTATCAATTATATACCAGTAAACTGGAGACGGAATCATGTGCACCCAAGGCTTGTCTGCGGGGACCAAAGGACAGCCCATCTGGTCCGATCCCTCATAAAAATCCAATACAGCACAAATTGCCAAAAAAAGTCAATGCTGTTTACAATAGAAATGCACCAGAGCACTCAGTGCAGAGAGACCCTGCAGGCAAGGAGCCTAAAGCCGTCGACCCAGCCTCTAAATTGCTCAGATACCAATCTGATCAAGCACCCATGGGATTTGTTGGACAAACAAGTCCGACTCACAGCACCCAAAGGATCCGCTCCCAAAATCCTGCCACCGGACACCACAGTACACCTGCGGGGAGGCCAGAGCCACCCAGTGACACAACGGGAACCCAAAACCTACTGTAGGTGGTTTTACTGTTAATGTTATGGTTAATCGCTGTATCATTATATAAAGTAAGCAGATTTTCCATCTCACTGCTCGAGAGCCTGAGCTCTGGTTATTCAGGTTAGAGTTTTGCATCTTTACTCCATATCCATCTGGGTTTCTTTCCTGTTCTCTGGTTTTCTCTTACATCCCAAAGACATACATACTGTATACAGTACATGTAGGTGAATTGTTTGCTCTAATTAGCACTAGTTGTGCTCAGATCCAGTGTTCCCAGGATAGGCTCCGGATCTACTATGACCCTGAGCAGGATAAAGCAGCTACTGAAGATGAATATATTTTTTTCTTTTTAAGTGTTTGTTAATTTTTTAATGCTTTGTTCCCCCGTCCAAGAAAATGATTTAATACTATAAGTGTGTTACTGGACTTCCACTCCAAATAAATTTGAAACGTGTTTGCAGTGTGTTTGAAAGTCATTAGGGTAATAAAAGCAAAGTTTTTACCAGTCACCCCACAAAAAAAAAATAAAATAAAAAAAAATAATAAATTATTAAATAATAAATGAGTTTCCCAAAAAATACAGTACATCAAATCAAATAATTCTTATATTTTTCCTTTTCTTCTAACGTCTGCACTTTTATTGTTTGTTATAATTTACCCCTACATCAGGACAGAGCCACCAGCATGACTTACTGAAACTTGCCGACAGGCATCAACATGCTTCTCACAGCGCTTCTTCTGACAGACTGTTACCCTTATAAATCATTTATCTCTCAACCAAACAAAAAAAATCTTTCTATATTAATGACTCTTTCTTAACAAGGATGTAACTAGATTTCTTCTAGTCCCTTATGGATTTAAGCTTTAACTATTGTTCATTGCATGCATGCAATATTTGTTGCTGTTTATTAATTTTCTTTCTTTAGCTTGTACATTCACTAATCTCTTCAGTAAACACTTTATCCCAGTCCGGGTGGACCTGGCACCTATCCTGAGATGGGAATACACCTGCAATCAGACACTTTCTGTAGCTCTCATTGAGACTTCTGCACCACAGGTAGTTTGGCCCACTAATCATGAGCAAATTCCAAACAACTACCTCAGGTTTAATGGATGCCTTTTCCAGACTGCATGTTTCAGCTCTTTCCACATTTGTTCGACTGTATTTGGATCAGGGCTTAAATACGGTCATTTCAATCTAGTCAAAGGTTTTGTTCCTATCCATTATTGGGTGTTTTAGGTCATTATCCTGTTGGAGAACCCATGACCTGCAACTGA
Source organism: Clarias laeviceps (assembly GCA_030014305.1). Taxonomy (NCBI): domain Eukaryota; kingdom Metazoa; phylum Chordata; class Actinopteri; order Siluriformes; family Clariidae; genus Clarias; species Clarias laeviceps. Next base: position 16,336,807 of record JAQMYJ010000037.1, read on the forward strand.
GACTGATCTCTCTGACACTGGGCAATGTGTTTTGCTCAGGAATGCTTTGACAGCCTTGAAATTTCATTCTACCCTGCACAGATGTCTATTCTCCTGGGCCATGTCCAGGGAGGTTACTACTGTCATAAGGACCCTAAACTTCTTAATAATATTTACAACTGTTGATCATTTTCTTTCTGATCTTCTCAGACAACCCACTCCTTTGGTTCTCAGAGTGACAACTTTCCCCATTTACATAGGCTGACTGACTGATTGCAAGATTAAAGACACATGTGATGCCAAGTTTATAATATCACTATGGTCAAATTATTATTATTTATAATTATTATTAATAATTATTTCAGTTACCATTGTGGGTTTTTCTTTCTTTAATGGAAGGGCACCAATATTTGTCCATGTGTGTGTACCTGCAAGTTTTTGTGAGGTGAAGGAAACCAGGGAAAACCCGAATGGATGCAGGAAGAACATGCAAGGAAACTCCACACAGACACTAACCTGAGCTCATGATCTAACCATGGACCTTGGAGCTGTGAGGATGCAAGACTGCATGCTGTCTTTAATTTATTTAATATATTGCATATTGAAAATCTAGTTCTGTTAGATACTTCATAATATTCCTTTTCACACAAGCCGCTGACTTTATGTTTTGAAGTGTGACGTGAGGGTATTTGCAATTACCATCTTATACAGCTATTTATTTGTTAAATTCCACCAATAAAGCATGTGATTTAATGAATAAATGAATTATTAAGTTGAACTGTGTGCTGCTGGCAGACTGGTGCTGAATGGATGAAGTGCCTCAATAAAAGTCCATCCAGCCATCATAAAAAAACAAAAATACTGACAGCCTTTCTGAAAAGATGAAATGCAGACATTACTGTATTAATACTTTTGTTCTTGTTCTTGTTGTTTTTCATTCATAGTAATTTTGCAGTTTACATGCATTTCACAAATAAACACTAAGAGGCTGTCCTGATCTTGCATAGTACTACAGTACATGCTCACTAACACACAAAAGCTTATCTTTTAAAAATAGTTCTTCCAAAAACACACCTACACTCACTCTCTTACTCATACATGCACACACACACATACACACACACCCCACCCACACACACTAAATGAGATATGGCCTTTGAGAACTGCTCAGTTCTGTGCCTCTCTCATTGAGAATTTTGTTTTAACCAACTAGTTTATGAAAATGCCCAAGACATGTGATGAGTATGCCACAAGGAGTTAACCTGATTAAGATGACTTAGTTTACACAATTTGTGCTATTATTGTAGGAATGCTGAATTATTTATAAGTGCATGCTGCATTATTTATACTTATTTCTCTAGTTTTATGAGAAAATCTCTTTATGTCTCAAACCCCATGTGCAAAATGTGGTCTTATTGACACGCTAGGTTGGCAAATTTTTTTCGTGAACTATTTGGGCTAAAAGATGGCCATAGACTTAAGATAATTTGTCTTTCAGCTAGATGTAGGTGGATGTAGGATTCTCTACAGGATGTGAAGCAAATTTCTCCTAATAAGATTAAAAACACTTCTTAGATTATTATTGTAAATGCTATTCAGGCATGTAATATTTAAAACATCTTAATAACTGTTATACTTCAGCTATTGGTCTCTTTCCACACTTCAACAATACACAAAGTTTCATTGCAATGCTATTCTTTTAGATGTGACAACCTTGACCTGATCCCAACGATCGGGAGCGAGTCAATGACCACTGATTAAGCAACAGCATTTTTCCCAGCTTGTAAGCAGACAGAGACAGTGGGAGAGTAATTCAACTGTGGACGGGGTGTTTAAACTGGCCTTGCAATGTGATCACAAGTATGTCAAAGAATAAACAATTAGATTATGGGAGGGAATTTTCTCGGACAAGAAATGACCAACCAGAACAGAAACAATCATCACAAAGGCCACTCTAGACGAGGACATTTTTTTATCAATTGAAAATTCTTAAGGTGAAAAATGTGTTTCAGCTACGTAGATAATAACTCAAAGTGGCAACACAGTTTTTAGATTTGACTTGCATTTTGATTTTTAGATATTTCTTAGCTTACTCTAATGCTTCAGACATTTAAAACAATTAGCGCTGATACTGATTTCATATTAACTGATTAATGGTTGATAAAAGGTAATTAATGGTTAATACTGTAGTTCAGGTTTATTATTCAGTTACTCACTAAGATTTTAAGCAGCTAATTGACTTATGCATCTTAATTTGCATTAATGGACAACACCACACCAGCAAAAGATCACTTCACAGCGTAACACACCAGAAAGCCTGCACCTTTTTCTTGATGAAAATGTGGTTAAGGATGTCTTATCTGACCATATTATCTCCTACACATTTCCGTGCCTGTTTTTCTATTATTTTGTTTTTTGTTTTATTGCACCACTACACTTTCAAATGTGCAGATCATATTTTAATGAAGCTTTTATATGGTGTCTATTGGCAATCTGAACTCCCCCTGCTCTGGCACTCTCAGCACCTAAAGAACAGCTGCTCTTCTGATTTTCCCTGCATAAACACACACTTCTGCAGATGTCATCGCTTTTAACCAAAATTTCCAGTTTTCCTATTTGCTCATATTTTTCATAGATGCCACTATAGTCACTGTTCCTGATGAAACACCTTCATATTTTTTCCAGTAACAAACCCTCTTTTAAAGTCACGAAGATCTTTTTCTCTTGCCATCTTGATATAAAATTAAGATCAATGTTCTACTGTACATTCTGCATTTTTCTACATGCCATTGATCACAGTTTGATCATAATTGCTTAATCATACCATGCAACACATATGTCTGGAAGCATCTTTATTTATTTGTTTATTTATTTATTTATTTATTCATTCATTCAGGCTTTTCCTTTAATTCGTCAACCATCTGGAGCACCTGATTCAGATGCAGTGATTAAAATACTTGCAACTTATAACTCACTCATGATGTTGCTGACTAACCTCAGGAGCCGCTAATCTTCTCTGTCACACCTTATCTTGGTTCCTCAAGACTCTGTGCCTTAAGATTTGTGGCTGTTGACATGACAGAAAAGCTGCTCCATGCCATCATTAAACTCTTCCTTGTTGGAATCAGTCATCCAGGTTATGCCTCGATGTCAGTCAATTCTCAGAAGAGTCATGTTCCTCTCAGATAAAGAGTTCCTCTTACATGCAGTGTGTGATAACAACTTTGACCACATGCACAGATAAGCTTATATCAAAGTATCCAGCTTAAAAGATTAAAAACAGCCTCCCTTCCTAAGGAAACCCATGCATGCGCTCACACACTCACACACACACACACACACACACACACACACACACAAACAAACAAATACACATATACACATATACACACACAACTACGAGTATCTGCTGTGCTGGTAATTTTTATTAGGACCAAAGGGGTTTGGCATTTCACAACGGGATAAGAGAATGTTCTGCAGCTGTAGTGAAGTTCTAAATTATTTACACTCAAGAATCCATGCTCTCTACTGCGGCTTCTTTTAGTGTTACACACTTCAGCCTTTAGCCTATATATGTTGTGACAAGAAGAATTATACTGTTTGCCTATCCATATTTACCATGATGACAGAAAATCTTTCATCTAATGATATGCTGGTTTGTTGTATATTAGCCTCACATATGTTACATTATTAAAAATTAATGCTGAGTGCCAACATCTGTTCCCTTTATGGTGTTTTCCTGTTACTCATTACATGATACCCAAAAAACACATACACAGAGATAAAGATACAGCTCAGATGCACCTTTTCCTCAAGCACTTGTTTAGACAGTCCTAGGTGTCAGAGCTTATAGAATGATTACGATACAACAAGAGCAAGACATACTGTAGTTTTTTAGCTTGATTTTAAGGGTATTTATCTCTCAAAGGTTCAGAGTGAGCACATCCTGCTTATGTTGTGGAAACTCTTTTGAAACGTGTTTGATAGTGGATTTTGAGTTCTGGATAAGAAGGCTGGGCTGATTGTATGAGCGACGTATTGTACATTTTCCAATGAAGACATCAATATAAATATTACGAAGTATGTAAATAATAATTGCATTTGAAAAAATTTGTCTATACTGATGTGAACAACGATGTGAATTACGGTGAACAAAAGTGTTAAATTTTTAGCAAAATTTTTTAAACTATTATTGTATGTATCAGTTTAGTAAGACACAAGCATAACACCTTAGCCTAAATGAGACCTAAAGGTTTGGACATTGGTGCACCCAAAAGACCAGTAAGAGGTTGTATACTAGTGTATTTGTGTGTGTGATGGCATCAGTCTGATTCTTTCTCTGTTAAATCTTGAAATCACGCACTATTTGCATGATGCCACAGAAAAGCAGCTCCTTGGCTCCTTTGCACATGTGCATTCTGACATCAACCAAAACCTGAGCTAATAAACATGTTCAATCTTTATAATAATAATAATAATAATAATAATAATAATAATAATAAAACGTCAGGAGCATGCTGCTTTCTAACTAGCTAAATAATTTCTATTAAAATCACGAGACAGACGAATTTCAGAAGAGAACAGTCTTACCTGATGCGTGTGTCACATGGGAAGATCTCGAAGATGTGGCTTTCAGGGAGATGTGCTCTTTGTGTGTGTGTGTGTGTGTGTTTGTGTCCTGCGACTCCTCGGTGATGCTCAGCTTCAGGCTGGGTATGGAAATGTGCGCGTGGAGCTGTCCACGGTGCTGAACAGTCTCTCAGTCCTCAGCCCTGCGTGCACGCGCGCCTAGGAATAACACTGGCGAACACGTCGAGCGCGTGAACATTCACAAATGAGGCTGGTACAAAGTCGTGTCAAGCAACTTCTGCTAAAATCCTCCAAACAAAAAGAAAACTAACTGATAAATCTTTCCAGGCTGATGTCTTTGCGCGCGCGCCAAGGGGGCAAATAACGCCTGAGTGCGCGCGCAAACTCTGGACGTCTCCGTGCCCACGGACAATGCAATATGATCTAATTTGATATATAAGTCTAATAAAACAAGGCACATATGCACCCGCTCAGACTAGCGTGCTAGACCTTGGTGGCAGAGCGGAAATGTTCCTCTGGAAGCTCGCGCGCTCTGAAATGCTCTACTGATGCGTCTCGCGCTTCCTCGGGTCTTGTCTCTGAGCCAAAGTCAGGAGCGCGTGGGTTTTGTTAACACAGCTCAGGCACGAGCGCATTCAGAAACTCGTCGAGAGATCGTGTTCCCGTCGCACGTTGGGATGCGGGACAAGTTTGGACATGGTGCTAATGGAGATGAGGCGGGAAAAAGGCGCGAGCTCCCGTGAGGCACGAGCCTAGGTCAGCACTAGTTAATTATTCCCACTTCCTGTTGTTCCTGTGACAGGCTGTATAATGCAGACTGTAAATCCCACCTCAGGACCCTGACCTTATGAGATCCACTGTGGTGACCTATAATCCAAATGTAAGAAAGCATCTACTGGAAGTGCACATGGAGATGCATATTATGCAATGGCTGCACACAACTGGAAGCAGAAAATAAAGCTTCGTTTTGTGTAAAATGTTTTAAAAGCTTTCTGTAATGAGAAAAGGGCAATAGAGTTTACTGTATGTTTACTGTATAGCTGTCCAGGGCATGATAATGTCATCATTAGTTTCTGAACACTCCATCAGCACACACACAGGCCACTTTAATAGGGGAAAAATGTACACCTGTTCATTCATATAATTATCCAATCAATCAATTCAATTCAATTCAATTTTATTTGTATATAGCGCTTTAAACAATTGTCATTGTCGCAAAGCAGCTTTACACAGTCAAAAGAATTATTTAAGTTTGTATGGAATGTGAATGTGTATAAATCAAAATGGTCAGATTGTCCCTGATGAGCAAGCCGAGGGTGATAGTGGCAAGGAAAAACTCCCTGAGATGGCAATAGGAAGAAACAGAAAGCAGAAATTGATCTACATTCATACTGTGTGTCAATCGATTTTAATCCGGTGGCAGTAGCGCAATTCAGAAAGTAATCCAAGTTAATGTCCAAAGTTTTAGCTCATCTTCATATTAAATATTAAAATGGGGGGAAACATGATCTCAGTGACTTTTGACCAAATATGGATGTTGGTGACAAATAGGCTTGTTTAATTGTTTCAGGAACGCTTCATCTCCTGGAATTTTCACACACAAGTTTACACACAATGGTGTGAAAAACAAAAGCATTTAATGAATGGCGGGTCTCTATGTGAAAAAAAAGTCTTAGTGATGAAAAAAGACAAAGGAAAATGGGCAGACTGGTTTCAAGCTGACATGAAGGTTAATGTAACTCACATAACCAAACCACACTGGTGAGCAGATAATCATCTCAGAACACACACGAGAAAAACTTTTAGGCACAAAAGCTTTAACAGCAAAAGAACATATCATATTCCAAGAATAACAGGTAATTTAGGCTGCAGTGGGCAAATTCTCTAGAGAAAAAAAAAACGATTATAGATTGTAAAATGACAAGATGACATTTGTGTGAACGAGCAAGTGTAAATGTGTTCCTAATAAAATGGTTGCTGTGTATAAGTCATTGGAAGAATAACAGATGTTGCACAGTAAAATACAACACTGTTAATTCCATAATTACAGGTGTCATCTATGCAAATGGATAAATATTTATTCAGTATATATATATTTCAGTAGCAAAAGGGTTGCAGTAAATCTGGAGTCTATTTCCAAGAACACAGTGTGTGAGGTAGGAAAACATCCTGGATGAGATGGCAGTTCATCACAGGGCACACACACTTTCACACCTAGGTACAATTTGGAATCACCAGGGGAGAGAACATCTGGCACGAGACACAGACACAACCTGAGATCAGAATATAACCAGGGATCCTGGAGCAAGAATCCTGCCTTGTAACACCACGCTGGGCAAGTATAGAGAATATTTTAAATAAATCTCCCATGCAACCTATCATAATGTTTGATATATATATATATATATATATATATATATATATATGGTACATATGATGTATACATTGTGCAAAGTCAAACAAAAAAATTTCCTGAGATCAATTTCGAACATGTAAAGACCTTTGTAGTTGAATTGATTGGTACATCAAAATTTATTTGAGATTCATCAATATTTGATGAATTTTTCATTATAAAGTATAACCACAAAAATTACCTCTTTTTAGAGGTTTTTAAAAGATTAGACATTCCATGAAGGTTGGTGACATTTGTGGGGAACTGTAACCCTTCCTTTATGTAGAACATTTAATTGATTGTGTTTTTGTAATAACTTTGTGTGTTTAAAGCCCATGTTGCCAAAAAAAGCGAGTTTTACAACTTTTCTTATTACTTTTATTACTTACCATGCTTGTCTGCAACAGTACTTCCCCAGGTTCCCCAGTGGTGATGGATTTTACATACCCGAGAATAAATTTCACATGACAATGCCTGTTTTATTGTATTTGTGTTTTAAGTTTAAATTGAGCTCTTACTAAATTCTTCTGTACAAAATGCACCAATCTGCCTTCATTCAATAAAACATGTAGTTACTTTAAAACTTTGGAGTTAGAATTGAAATTGTAAACATAGCTGAACAGGCAGTGATGGAAGAGCACCCGCTGACACAACCACCAGGCCTTTTCAACCTATTGCTTTTCCTATGCATATAAGCCGCTGCTGATTACGCATTCATTAGATATGAATCCCACTGAGGCAGGCTGTTGGGTAATGATGTAAATATTGATTATAGTTGGAAGTCAACATTCATGTCATCCACCAGGAGGATTGAGATGAACTGCTGCTTCTCAGTGATTGAGGGCTGCACTAAGGAAAATGGAGGTGTGTGTGAGCTCATACTGAGACATAATACTGCTCTGTCAATGCCTCTAGCATACAGCTAACAGAAATCAATGAGGGTTTAGAGACAAGCTAAAAAAAAAAAAAAAAAAAAAAAAAAATCTTATATCCACTTCTTGTATTATATGAGAATCATGCACCGATTTTTTGCTTCTTCTGAATGATTCCACTTCCCTTTGTTGTAAAGTTTAAGGAAAAGTATCAAATATTAGTTTAAGGACAGTTATGCTATGCGTAATCCACCAACCAGCCACACATACACATACTTTTGTTTTGTTTTTTATGCTTTATATATATATTCATATCATCGGATTTCCATAAGTGTGTAAAAATCTGTATAATTTAAATGAAATGACTCCTGCATTAAAGAAACTACATAAAATTTTAAAAAGATGAATATGGAAATTTAAAATCTAGAATATCACGAAATATCTCTGGTTTGGCAGAACATTGATTACAAAAATAAAGAAACAAACTTTAAAAATAGAGACTAGATTATTATTTTATTTCGATCTTTAGTTTGTCCATAGTTCATTTGGAGGATGTTCATAACAAACACAAATGGCACATGCAGTAAAGATGGGTCTGTTTTTTTTGTTTGTTTGAAGCGATAGCTAGTTATGATGAAGTTAACAGTCAGAGTGCGTGCACACAAACACACACACACACACACACAATTAACATTTACCTCCCTTTAACACCATTATAAAAGGACAGAAATACATCATTTGAAAATAACAGCAGATAATTTATCATTGTGTATTCAAACCTTACATCATTTTCTACATACAGTATCATTTGCTCTAAAAATACAGATTTGTTTGGTTACATTTTAGATTTAGATTTAGAATTATTATTTAAAATTCCATATATGAGTTATCGATTCACTTTACATTTGTCCACTTTTATAAATAAAATCATTCAGTAGCTTTGATTACACTGTAAAGAGATATATTATTGGTGGCATTTCATTTACAGTTTGTGTTTTGCTTCATGAATGCTGAAACAGGTGTTTTCCATCATTCATTAAAAAAAAATCAGCAGGGTTTCTTTTCAAATATCTGGCAACTTTTATGAGATATTTTATGAGATATTGGACATGATTCAGTGTGCTGGAGAAATGCCTTTTTTATTCATAAGGATGATGTGACCTACAATATGTGACAAGTTTATTAAAACTGTCACATTCATGAATCCTCTGGTTACATATGTTAAGACTTTGCCTAGGCAACTACGAAGCATCGCGAAATGCAAAGAAAACAAGAAAAAGATTGTTTTTTTGTAACTACTTCACACACACACAAACACACACATCTACCCCTCAATACCCTCCTCTTCATTATCCCGTCTTTTCTCATTGTCTTCCAGATGATCTTCCTCGACACCTTCCCTTTCCTTGTCCTCTTCTTCTATGTCCATGTCCAGTTCTTCAAAGGATGAACCACTTCCTAGAGACTCACTGGAGCCCTTGGCCCCCTGGTCTCCTTCCTCTGTCTGAGAATCTCTCTCATCCAGTGGCGGGCTCTGCTGCACCGCAGGCGAGGAGTTCTCCCCCATCTCGCTGCCCTCATTGTCTGCCTCCACCACCTCTACACCACTCTCAGATGTGCAGCCTTCACCTGGAACAAGATCAATAGAGTTTGTTAGATTTAAGAGAGGCAGCCAACAAGAAATTGGCAGTGGGGCTTAAGGGTCTGCATGAGGCGGTAGAGAATTTATGAGGGTCAGACATTTTATGGGCTACTGAGGGAGCATTGCAAAAACATTCATTACACAACATCCCACGCTATTAATAGAAAATGGGATTAATTCTGTGTGAATCAGACGTGAATCTGTGGGCTTTTTAAATGCCACAAATTTTAGATTTGCAGAGTTACACTTTAATAATGATGGTGTAATTAGAGAAAATATTGTTGTTAACTGAGAGATGGCAGGTGAGCGCTGTAATTGCCAAGCAATGTAATAACTGAGCTGGAACACCCCTCTGAGACCATTTCTTGCCAAATATTGTCAAAAAAAAAACTGTGGAAGTTTCAAATGTTACAAACCAAAGACACTAATAGGAAAGAAAAGACTTGTGTTAAACACCTGAGGTTCACTGAGAGAATTGTTCCCTAACACCAGGGAGAACAGAAGGTACTCAAAGTGGTTTGTAATCAGACAATTATCACATCCCAGTCCACCTCTACTCCTAGCAGGTTTACTATTTACTTATTGCTCTGCTTTCTTTGGCTCACAAATCACCAGCACAGTTAGTTATCTTTAGTTGCCTTTCGCTAGCTAAATGGATAGTTGGTAAAATGTTGATATTCAGCACCTTAGGGTGTCTCCATTATTAACAAACCTCTGTTGGTTTCTACGCATTTGACTATAGAATTTCTGTCATAACTATGTGGCTATGTTTAAGGGACTGCTGTTACAGACCGTATCTTTTTTTTAAATTGATACAATGAGAAAAGGCAAGCAACTACAAAATGTCAAAAGAAAAAATCTGTTTCACAATTCTGGTTTCAAATATCATAGGGTAGCACAATCATCTGTATAAACATTTGCATGAAAATCAAAAAAAATCTCACATTGCACATTCATATATTCAGGAAAATGGTCTAAATTAAAAACCAAAGGGTTCAGCTGAAATCTACAACAACAAATGAATTGGCGAAGTAGTCAAAGGCATCAGGTACTAAATATGAACATCCACCACTAAGAGAGAGCTACATTACTACCAGTATGTCTGTTGCACAAGAAACAACCCTCAACTCCAAAAACGCCATAAAAAAATACAGATTAAGGTTCATCAATTCATCATCAGCATTTTATATGAGTGAAAGGTACCAAGGTTGCCATAACAAAGAATCCCTCAGAAAGGTTGTGGACCAAACGTGACTGAGTTATACAAATTCTGTCAGGAAAAATGTGCAAAAATTCGAGTAAAGTATGATCAGAAGTTTTTGAAAGGCTACTTCAAGCATTCAAGTTCAAGCAATAAACAGGCAAATCCATCAAATACTAACAAAGTGTATGTCAAAATGTGACACACAGAAGAACACAAGATTATAGTAAATAAGAGCTGAAATAAATTGGACCCATAGCCATTACTTTGAAATGAGCTCTTATGCCCTAATTGACTTTACACTGGAATAATGTTATGACCTGAAATGTGTGTAGTTATTAAAGCTGAGTGTGTTTGTCTTTAGTCTAAGTAAAATTTGTCTTCAGCTTTGTGGGTGTAAGAAGTATTCATCTTGTCTCTGGCAGAGAGCAGTGGTTTTGGCCTTTTGCCCCTTCCTGTCATTATTACTTTACAGGTAGAGTACTGATCCCTCACCCTCACTCATCCCACTACTCTCAGAAAATCAGTTATGGCATGTGAATTAAGCCAAAGCTCCATCCTCATTGCGCATAAAGGAGGGGAGGGGAAATAGGCACAGCCACAGTGAGACCTTTTCAAAACTGATTAAGAAAAGCGTCTCAGCACATCTTCCCTCTCCCTATATGAGCTTAAATGTCATTCACCTGCAATGAATAGTCACAGAGAGGACAGAATGGATGCCCTTTATATGACAGTAATAAACCTCTGGTAATAGCAAGAGGTGCGGAAAAGCAAAGGTCAAGAAATAAGAGTCACAGGGAAAAACAGACACTTCTTTTTATATCACGTTTTAATATCATTCTGACACACGTTTTCAGGGATCATTAACCTTGAGGTTATGACCAAGTAAAAAAATTATTTTAATTTAATTTTATTCAAAATTTCGTATGAGCGAAAATTAGGATTTTTTTTAATTTAAGGTGAATTTAACTTTATTTACAAAACATTCTTTCTTTTAAATACATACAGAGCTGTCTCTTCCAGGTGACTGCACATCAACAGTGTGGCTATAAATGAACTTTGCCTTTAAATATATTCTTCTCTTGGTACGACATAGTAAGAGAGCATTATTTCAGCATTTTTTCTTTTGTCAAAGGCATTCTCAAAGGATATGTGAAAAACATATTTTGAGACATTTTGCTAAAGTGATCATTTACCCTATGTACAGGGACATTCGGGACACCCTGTAACTGTGTGTATATAACACATCAGTCTTTGTATATATATATATAAATAAAAGACTGATGTGTTTCAGCTCTAATTTACTGTATTCATCTGTTTATTACAACCACAAACTTCCACATGTTCATGCTAATTATTTGTGTTTTATGGATTTGATGTTTAATTGTTTCTTAGTTATTTCAAGACAAATAAAGGCAATAAAAGGTGGCCTTGGAACAATTTAATATAGTCTTTAAAAAGAAGGAATTCATCGATTAGCTCAGTAACACCAAAAGGCCTTGAAAACAACTAAAGTGGATGATTATACTGTAGAATTCTTTTCTTAAGGAAGGAAAAAAAACCTTAAACATCTAGTCTTCAACATCTAACCAAATCAAGGACTTTCTGGAGGAGAGGAGGTGTCGCACTGCCAAGTCTGCAATAGAGAGACGTTTTCATGAATGCAAATACAGTGGGTCTTCATCAGAATCCAAACCCCTGGTGACTCACAAGAACAATAAGGCCAGATTAAACTTCCAAATAACCGAACAACCTCTAAATAAAGGCAGCCCAGTTATGATAAATTAACTTAACTTTTAACAAGAATGATTGGAGGAGGAGAATATGGAAAAGGAAAGGAAAGATGCATGTTCCAAAGCATACCACATCATCAGTCGAATAAGGTGGTAAAGGCACTGGGCATGTGGGCATGTCAGGCCAAAAAAATAATAAAAAACACACTCTAAGATTTGATTCAATGCTCTTTAGCTTTGTAGTGGGCAGTTCATGTGTGAAAATTATTCTTCATGCCCACAGAACCACTCTTTCACAGTTTGGGTCTGTGAATATGCCTGTTTCATCAGGGAAGAAAAACTCCATTGATGTGATAACCTGGTCATTCAGTATATTTAATACACTTATTTTATTGACATATACTGTTGTTAACAGTAGACCTGATTTCTTGACTTGATGCAGCCCAATAATTTGACCTTTCTATATGGTGACTTTTTTCTGGCCAGGCAGTATATATTTTCCAACTGGGCCACTGTTGTTTATTGATGATGTGACCACTGAATTTTGAATTGCATAGAACTGCACTTTCTGCTCAGATTCATTCAAGTGCTGCGAAAATGACAGAACCGCACTCCAGGGTACACATGGATAATGATGCAAAACTAACTGCAAAAGCTACCCAAGTCAAAGAAACACAATGCTCTTGATTTTCTGAGTCAGTCACCTGACTACAACTTAATTGAGGAGGCTTTTTACTTCACTGAAGACAATACAAAAGACCCACATACAAGCAGCAAATGAAAACAGCAACAATATAGTAGCTCAAGGGATAAAATACAGCATTTGTTAATGGCCATAGATTCGAGCAGTCACTGACTGAAAATGGTTTTCCTGAAAAGGATTTGAATCAAAGTTTTAAAGAATTCTCATAATATTTATGTTTATTCTAGTTTGTCTAATTACTTTTAAGCCTGTGAAAAGAGAGCTCTATAGAAAAAAAACCTGTCTTAAAAATGGGCCATGGCAGTAATGCCATAACAGATAAGGCACTATTCTTATTAAACCCTGAGGTTAAATCTGAATCATTTTGCCCAGATGTGCAAAAATGTTTCAATTTCAATTGACACAGATAGCTTTTCACAAAAATATACCAAGTAGACAAATTCACTCCATGTTGCAATACCTGCATGTCAGATTCACCTGATAGCAGACACATCTGCCAGTAGAAGTGGTTTTATACAGTATTTATTTACTGTTCTCCAAAAACAAATAGGTATAGGGCATTTCAAATTTAATCTTCTATCTTACAGTATCTATTTAAAGTTAGTATGACCTATTAAACACAAAACAAAGATTGAATATCTCCTGTACTTTCTTACTAAAAGCCATAGACTCAGAGTATACTGTCAGACAAACTTTGTGAGGAACGTTTCCAACATAAGCCTGAATGAGACTTGGATGTTAAGCTCTTGTGAGCTGCCCACACTTGTTCTGCCCTGATGGTCCTCTTGAGGGTCCAAGCACAGCAGACTGCTTTGTTCACAGCTTGGCCAACAGGCTCAAAATATCATTGTCACATCTGCGAAAGGTCACTGGGGACTAGGGTGTAATGCCGAAAGAGAGTCCCCACGTCACCAGCTCACTTTAGTTTGCCTGATCATTTCAGCTCATGTTAATAATCACTTTTATTCTCATTATCAGTTTCAGCACTGGACAGCTCCTGACCTGCCTGAGATGCAGAAGAAAGTGTTCACATGGAAAGACACCAGGGATCGTAAATCACTTAACTCGCAAAGGTCTCACCTTTGTACAAAATAAATTAAATATGATTTTTTTTTTAATGACATGGAATGAAATGATCATGCTTCGTAGCACAATGAAATCTCGAGATACTGACGTCTTGAGATTCGTCTCTGACAGCAGTATCTGGGGCATATTTGAACATTCAGACATCCTTCTTTACAAAACTGTTGGAGCTCATTCAAATTGTAAGTATACTATCAGGGGACTGAGCTCCTGAAGTCTCTCCACAGGCTTTCATTCAGATTAAGGTCAGGGCTCTCACACTAGGATGCCCAGCTTTTTGTTCTGTAAAAGTCTTTGCTCAGGCAACATCAAGTACGCTGAGAAGTAAACCCTTTGCAGGTTTGAAGTAACTTGCAGGTTTCAACAGGTTTCTTTCTTGAGAATCTGCGCTATGAAAATTTTACTACTGCCAGGAAATCAATGAAAAGGAGAACATTTTGCAGTTTAGATAAAATTGTAAGGATGTGTGTTTAGGCATTCTTAATAAAATGTAGCCTTTTTTCACATCCACAGTTCTATCCAGATATAAAATCCTACAACATTAAATTAATTTAAAATGAATTAGTCTCTGGATTACAACTCTGCTTGCAATACTCTGCTGAACTTTACTACAAGTGCATCTTCTGAAAATCCATTAAGCTACAATTTAGACTTTACTCAGAAATGTGCTTACAAAGACAGCTGTAATTTATTCTGAACTAATCATATTTATTTCAATTAAACAAAAGTAAGGCCAGTTATTATGTCATTTGGCAGACAATAAAAGTCAATGAATTTACAATTTTTGTTAATGAGCTGTGTATGTGTGTGTGTGTATGTGTGTGTGTGTGTGTGTGTGTGTGTGTGTGTGTGTGTGTGTGTGACAAACCTGTGACAGTAATTCACAGTCAGTGCTGTGCCAGGGGTGTCAGTTTTGGCAAGAACTGACAGGAAATCTCTGTGAATACTTCATAGGCTGGTTCAGATGTTTAAAATTTAGGCATGAAAATAAGCCTGGCTTCATAGTGACCGAAGTGAGAGAAAATGATTATGAAAGATTACAAGCTATGGTATGGCCAAAAGTATGTGGACACCTGATCATTACATACAGGCCTTTCTCAATTGTTGCCACAAAGTTGTCAGCACACAAATGTTGAAAAAGCTACAGTATAGCCTTTACTACAACTAAAGGGTCCAAACCTACTTCATCATGACGATGTCGCTGTACTCAAATTGAGTTCCATAAAGACCATGGTTTACCAGGGTTGCTGTGAAAGGACTTGATTGGTCTCAACCCCACTGAACACCTTGAACTGGATTGAACTGGAAAGCTGACTTGCCCCAGACCTTCTTACTTTACAATGAATGACCGCATTATAGCTCATGTGGATGAATGGACAAATCCATGCAGTCATGCTCCAAAATCTAGCAGAAAACCTTTGCAGAGAAGCAGAGGATATTATAGCTGCAAAAGATAACCAATTCAATGTTAATGTTCATGGCTTTGGAAACAGCCTTGGACATTAACAAAATATATGGGTGTGAGGGTGAGGTGTCCACATACTTTGGAGATACAATGTATTTTCAGGGATCAGTGCATTGGATTTATACACTGCTCTGCACCCTCACAATTAAAATAACTCAGAAAACTAGAGTGGAGTCTGCTAGCATGGTGTACTACAGTGTGTTATTATAATATTATGTACTGTTCAGCTTTGTCCAATCCAATTAAATGATCTGAATAAGAGCTGGTCAAAAGAAAAATGCAGTAGAGTCTTTAACAGAGCATGTTACCTTTAAGTTTATTGATATTTAAAGCACACAAAATTCATGATCCCCTAGAAAGAGCTACCTGACAAACCTGAGCTGCTTCCATGCAAAAAGAAAAGAGTGATCTGACTGATAGATTTTGCACATCATGTTGAAAAAACTTCTAGGACAATAATATCTTAATTCATTAATTAAATTCTATGTTGGGTCCATAGGGACTGTTAAATCCAGATCAGGATTTCTGGTGAATCGTTGAAACAAAAGAAGAAATTTTAAATACAAGGAAGGTCGAGAGAATAGAAACAGAGGATTAAATGGAGAAGAAGACAGAGAAGTAAGCATAATGAGCTGGTGGTGGCAATGTGGACACAGGCTGGCCCTTGCACAACCTGGGACACTGAATGTAGACACTTTTGGAGGGAGTGTGTGGATATAAATATAGTCAGCGACAGAATAATTGGTACCTGAAAATTGGTAGCTGAAAAATATGGGGGGGAGAGAAACCCCTTCATGGTTAAGAGGCTTCATTTCACCAATGAAAATATAAGCAAAATTGAGCATTTACATTTTTCTAATTAAGAAAGATAATGAAAAAGTTCATAACCACCAGAGCTGTACCGAATGAGCATGAAAGATGACACAAGCCTATTTTGCTGCTCAGACAATGAAGCAAAATGAAGAAAAGGACTTGGGTAAGTGGATTGCAGAGGATAGAAAATGGTTTACATGCAAATTCTACAATTGCATTGCTAAATTCGACAATACGATGATAACCCATGGTCAACCGACATTTTGGAAGCCATGCCAGAAAGAAAGTCTCAAGAAATAATGTTTGGTTTTCAACTAATGAAAAACATAAGCACCTACAGCACGCTAGACTCTACTGGAACTCTGACATGAACTGGGTCCTCTAATCAAATTAGGGAAAAAAATAGGTTTTGACAAACACTCATGGTAATTTAGGGAAAAAAAAAAAAAAAAAGCTTTGTAGATGGTCATCCCGGTCCTTTAACCTAAACTTAAATGAAAGCCTGTGGGATGAGCTAAAGACGAGGGTCCACACCAGAGCACAAGAGAGTATCTGATTTCCTGTTTTGTAGTCTAAAGTCTCATTAAGCATTACTGCTTGGTATGTGGTACAGCAGTGCTGAATGCCATATTCCCTTGGTTTACCTCATGACGAGGTTTTAAAAGCCTGTCCAATTAAAATGTAATGCAAGTGGTGCCATTTAATAGCTGCATAAATACTCCATAATTACAAAATGATTATATTAAGTGCTCATACAGTATGCAGTGCTTAAGCTTTTGGCACAGTGCTTTATAATACTGTATATATTTTAGTTGAGCAGGTATTTATATTGATTATGTACAAGCTTAAATGGAACAAAACTGCACATAGAATCATTAACATAATGCCAAGTCTTACGCGTTATGGTGCAATTAGACTTTACTGACAAAACAGTTGTGAGTTCTATATTATAGCAGTAGGGATCTCATTATCATCTGTCCCTTGGACCAAAATAGATACTTACCTCTAAAATGAATACACCAATTTTATAGTGTATGCTAACGAAGCCACTAGTCACCTTAGTCTGTGCAGCTTTATATACTGAAACTTATGAGTACAGTATGTCCAAAGAATAATGATGACACAAAGGAGGCTGCTGATGAGCCAGTGCTCATTCAGAGTCGCTTTCACCACCTGGGTGTTTTTGTGATCTTTTGTTCTCAAACAGTGAAAGCGCAGCTTGCAGTTGGATTCAGACTTTTGAAACAAGTCAGTCATTCACCATGCACAGCTTAAAAAAATGTGAATATTAAATCCAGTACCAAGTAATAATAAGACTAGTGTCACAATATTGATACAGACACTTAAATTCTTCTTATGTGTATACATAAAAAGGAATTTGATGTTTGTTTGTTTTTTTATAATGAGAGATATTTGAAGCGAATTTTTAAGCCTGTTCTCTATGGGGTTCTGTTTAACTCCACGCATAAGCCATTTAACAAATAATAAGCAAGTACTGTATGTTTGTGTCTGAACTTCAATCGTACGTCCTCTAACGTTTAATTTCTCACACAATATAATGACACCATATATTTGATAAATAAGAAAACATTATTAATATTAGGATAAATATTTTAAAGGAAACATCAAAATATCTATATCTATAAAAATATCTATACTGTACCTCAGGAACAATCCTCCCACCCCTATGCAGCATCCACACTGTAATGATACCAAAGGCAAGCGCTGCTAACTAGGCTTCTAATGTTGGATCATGATACTGTTCCCCCTACAGGAATCAAATTTATCATGTTACATTTTTTATTTATGATTTCCATGATTCTTATTTACCCTCTGATTCACATGCAGTTTTTATCCATGATTCTACAACAATATTGTTCATGGCAAAACAGTGTATGTTGACAATGTAAAATTAGTTCTGGGCGGCGTTCTGTAACGTGTGCAAAAGGAAGGCGTTAATGTATTTGCTATAACAGATGGCACAAGCAGTGATTGACTACTGTAGATTATGTATATTCTAACACACTTTGTGACAAACTAAGTGTAAAAGCAGAAAGGAAAATGTTTTTTTTGAATATTAAAATGTTAAATTCTTATTTTGGTAGACCCAATAAATCAGTTTTATGCCGGATCAATTTGTGTTAGAAATAAGTGCATGCATTTAAGCGTTAATGATAAGTTCCAATGTCGAAGAACAAGAGCTGAACCGCTCTTCGGTCTCCCAAATGAAGGCGGCGGATTCACAACCTGCACTTGTCAGATTCAGCTAAGCATCTATGATTGATAAGCCTCTAATTATAAAATATACACACAGAGCCTGGTTGTTATGGAACGATAAAGTGAAGAGCATAGGAGATTACACTGAGCAAAAAAAGCTGTTTGTTCGTGTATGCAAAGTCCCCAGTTTTCATCACTTCCCACTTTCTTGCTTGATTGCTTTAATTAACTGATGTACATGAAGATACAATATCCCTGTCTATAAATATTATAAATTGTCCCAGGAAGATTCATAGTGAAAATAGGGTTTAGACATAAACAAGTTTTATTTTAGAATATAAGCATCGGCAAGCGTACACATCCACACTGACACACAAATGTGTGACCTGAACCAACAAACAGCTTTTGACCTGCGCTGAAGTATTAAAAGATTTACTGTTTACTGAACCACTGACAGATTTAAAACTGCTCAAAGAAAAACCTTGAGTGAAGAAACAGTGCTGGGCAACTTGACAGAAATACAACATGAGGAAAGAAAAAATACATGCATTAAAATGCATTAAAATTGTGTCCTGCTGAGGCCTTTCAGCATCAATGTATTGCTAATCCATGTCATAAATCTTCATGGCACGCAGAATGCTTACTTGTTTACGTGTCTCTTTACTTCGTCACAATGATATCGATATGTCATATCCTATATGAATGTAGATGGCATTATGATGACATACGTGTCATTCTGAACAAACTCAGACTTTAACTCACATCCTGTGACATTACAGTGTCATACCTGTGTGTGTGTCTTCAGCATCTTTCTCTTGTTCTCTGTTCTTGTGCTCCGTTTCTTCTTCTCTCTCCGTTTGCTTCTCGAGGAGTTCAGGCACAAAAAAGCCTTCCTGGTTCTCTAGTGGGCACATGTAATGGATTAGGTCCCCTTTACAGATCTCAATGAGCGGGTACGCATTCAGGCCTCTTTCCTGCAAGAGATAGACAGGAAAAGAAAACAAAAATCAGTGAGGTATATCACCAATAAAGAAAAAAAATATTATCCAAATATTCTTTACTGTCATTCTAGCCAGATGATGTCCAAACAACTTGTAGTCAAAATTATAAATGTGATTTAACCGACACAGCAACACGTAGACTTTAAAGCTCAGAGCATTTTAGCCATTATTTGTTTTGCCTTTTTTTAATAAACATACTAGGGGAAATAAGTATTTTTTTTTAAGTATAAGAATAAGTATAATTTTTATCATAGGTTTATGGTAAAGGATTGAGACAGAATATCAACCAAAAATCCAGAAAAAGCATGTGATACAAATGTTATGAATTAAGTTGCATTTCAATGAGGGAAATAAGAAATTGATCCCCAAGCAAAACATGACTTAGTACTTGGTAGAGAAACACTTGCTGGAAAGCACAGTGGGAAGACGTTTCTTGTAGTTGTTTACCAGATTTGCACACATCTTGGGATGCATTTTGA
>JAQMYJ010000037.1:16363830-16378501 GCA_030014305.1 Clarias laeviceps
GACTGTCATTTGCATTGACTAATTATGAAAATCAGAGAAAGATATCATTTGCGTAATAATTTGGAACGTAGTGTAAATCTGTCCCCTTTCTCCACACTGTCATCATGTGACCAAAAACCTGAGCTGTTTTCCACTGTCTTGGACTGTGAACTCTGTTTTGTTGAATTGGGATTATTCACCATCAGAACAGCTTTACAGGACAGCCATTTTCTATCATCTTGCTTTTGGGATGATTCACTGAAACTGGTGAGGCCGACTTATTTCATACGTTATACCGGACTTTAGACATTTTATACATTCACTTACACACTGAAAATATTGTACATAATTGTAAATATTGGTATCTGCTACACTGCAGTGTCTATTTTTGTACAATACACGTGTGCAAATTCCACGATTTTGTTTGTATCTGCGGCAATTCGTCATTCAAATGTCAGTAAGTCGGGAGACTGACTGTATTCATCATTAGCCATCTTAGTCGCCGGATCTGTATCCAGTAAGACACCCATGCGATAAGAGATCCACAGCATGAAAGTGCACCGGAAAAAATCCTCAGGAATTGCATGATGCAGTCACATCAACATGGAACAGAGTCTCAAAGGAATGTTTCTGACATCTTGTGAAATCCATGCCACAAAGAATTGAGGCTGCTTTGTGAGCCAAGGAAAGCCCTATTCAGTAATAGTATAGTGTGACTAATAAAGTGTCCAGTAAGTGTGTATACACCTTTAATTAACTAGGCACGATTTATTTCCAGACAGGTTGTTGGGTGTGAGTTGCTATTAAATACTACGGGTAACCTACTTAGTATAAATAAGAGATACAATGTTATTTAACCCTGTTTATATATTTATAGGTTCATATATTTATAAGCATGGCTTAACAACTTCTTTATAATGTTAGCTGACTGATTTCAAATGAAGTGCATTAACTAACTACAAGAATCAACTTGGCTCAAAGAGAGCTGCAGCAGAGTAGAATGCTTGTTTCACTTCGGGGAAAGCGCTTTAGAGTAGCTTAAAGTTATCAGTAAATAAGTTAAGTTATAGTTTTATTGTTCAGAAACAATATACCGGATAAAAGCTGTCATTTTTCGCTCGTGCAGTGTTCTCTGTAGACATAGCATTTGTTGCAGAGTTGCTGAATTTTATGTTCAAGATGTTTATCAGGTTACTTATGTTTCAGATAGATGCTGTAATTCCTCTCCTTGATATTTTCACAGAGCACAGTCTGCATTGCTTTTATCATTAATGAAAAAAATGTCCAGATCACTGTCATTTCCTTTTGTCTGACCATGAGCATAACAATATATTATGCCATATAATATCATATGGTATGAGATTGTTGTGTTGAGTCATTTTTAATGAGTATAAGTGAACGAAGACAGTAACATAACATCAGCATTATTTAACGCTTCAGGTGTCTTCACCAGTGAAAAGCAACAGTGGTATTTATTCTGATCTTCCCTCTTGAAAAGCCCAAATGACAGTCTCGATTTCCTAACACTTCTATATTCACTTACTGAAAATCTTTACTGATTCACTGTTTTATATTCTACTCCTTCCTTGCATCTGTCTATCACTGTCATTTCCTTCCAGGATGTTTGCCACTGAGTGCGAAAATTATTTACAGGCATGCACAGATGGGACAAGTTTTGTGTTTTTGGTTTTTTACTTTTTGAAATTTGAGCCTGGAGCAATCACAGTTACAATACTGAAGTTCATCCCTTAGGATATAGTTTGTGGATCGCTGTCACAATGCAAATAAAACCTAAGTATCTGACCCAACTAAAATCTCACATTGCAACATGAGGTTATATGCTTTTTTTGTCATACTCCCTTAGTGAAATGTTCACTTTGTCAAATGTTTGGATTTCAAACCATAAGTGATCAAACAAGTGTGAAAACGAAAGAAAGAGTGCGTGGAGGCTGTTACCACAAACAAGTCAACAGGCAGTGTCAAAAGTTAGTAATTACTTTCTCAGACTTTGCTGTGTATCATTACCTTTCACTCTGACCTGATAGCATGAGTGTTAAACAGATCTGAAACAGATCTCAGTTTAGGAGATGAACAAACAAAAGAGAGGAATGAAGACAAAAAAAAAGGAAATATTAAAGTTGCCATCTCTTTCTTCGTCATCTGCAAACTTCCCAAAGGTAAAAGCCAAAGAGAAAAATAACCACAATTATTCTAGATCTTCTACTGAACATTACATAATAAACCTGTCACGTTAATTCAGTAGGACTTTTACAGTCGACACTGTTACAGAGCAGCTTGGATGTAGATTTAGATCCCTAATGAGATGAGATGACAGTGGAAAGGAAGAACTCCCAGAGGCATTGTGAAGAAACATTGATAGAAACCAGACACAGAAAAGAAATTTCTGGGTAACACAGGATACTGAAAATACAATCTGTAGAACAGTAAAGGCAAACTACCAAGTGAGCTGAATGATCAATGTCCTGTTCTTAGATCGTGTAAATGGAGAGAATACATCCAGGCATATTTCACAGAAATGGAAAACAAACAAACAAACAAACAAATAATCATAATAATAATAAAAATAAAGACTATACAGTGACGAAGCACTGCTCAAAAAGGGGTCAGTAGCAACAGAAGCCTCCACAAATCAGCACTGTATAGAAAAATAATACTATCAGATTATATGGAAAAGAGAAATCACAAATCACCATAAAGCTTAAAGAGAGGAGGAGGAGAAATAGAACTGACTATTCTTTTCCTATTAATGACATGAGGAAATGAAATCATTTTTTCCATCAGGATAGGAAATGATTACTACACAGTGGCAGCATCCAGCATATGGATAATTGAAAAAAAGGAGTTTGGTAAACTGTTTTAAATTCAAAACAATTCATTTAAATGCCTTTATGCTGTGAGAGAGCAAAAGAAAGAAAGAAAGTGATCCTGAGGGATTCACAAAACAGAAGGAGAGACACAAAAGAGGTACAGATTAAAAAGAGAGATGAGTGAGGTGTGAGAGATTAACATAAGTAGGAACAGCAAAGAGAAAAAATTGAGAAGTGGGATTTTGCCTCAAAGAAAGAGAGAGAGAGAGAGAGAGAGAGAGAGAGAGAGAGAGAAGGTCCCAAGAGACATGTCGTGACTATGTTTTTCCTGGCAGCTGCTCCATGCATGTGTCTGCCCTAAAGCAGAAGGAGAGCACAGCCAGGTAAGTGCCAGTAAGCCTTCAATCCCTGTCTGATCCGCATTTTACATAATCCACATTTAATCCATCTAAATGATGTGTACAAATCAAAGACTGATGGTCACAGACCATTTGTTCACTATATTTGTGACACTACGAAAACAGGATCAATTACTTAAATTTGAGGCAAAAAAACACATATACAGTAATACAATTTCATATTGTATTATAAATAATTTTTATTTATTTATTTATTTAAGAATGATATTTTATTTATTATTCTTCACAATGTATACAGTTCAGTTATTACGTCTTATAATAATGTGTCACATAATTTTCAGTAAAAACAAGAAAATATGGACACCTAATAAGATAGCAATAAACTGTAATAAATCATTATTAAGTAAGGAATGAAACAGCTGGAGGAGTGCGGTTGTAGGAAATGAATATGGGTGCAATAAATAAATAATCAATCAAAAAAACGGAGTTCGTCGCATTCATTAGAAACTGCAAATACATCTTCCTTGTGAAAACTTCCTCAAGTTAGATCCTGACTGTTACGAAGCACTGGTATTAGACGCCACCTTCCTTTCTCCCTTTCCTCACAGAGACCATCACCATATCACTGAATACACATGGTTTTTCAATTCTATAGTGGCTACTATAGAAACAATAACATATGAAAAAATGTGGATAAGTATACAGTAGCCAGGACTATCTTATCTGTGCTGTTATAGAAAATCAGCCATCACCGTCTGACTAATATGTATTGAGTATTCAACAGTGCTGTGGTGTAAGCAATTATATTAACATAGATAGTGGTTATATGGTAGAATATGCGGTATATAATGTTTATCATATCGTCAAGAGATAATACATTGAAATCCTATTGACTTTGCAGCATGCGTGACCGGGAGTCCAAGAGAGGATAATTGGCGCGGCCGTCTGGGTGGGATGGGTGACATCGCTCCTGGCGTTTAGAGAAGCTGTTTAATCATACGTATCTGTTAACTCATGAAGCTCACAGTTGGACAGTTAGCACTCTCCAACAACCATGATCAGCAACCTTAACGCTTAGCACAAATAGACAGACAGACAGACAGACAGAGTGGTGTTGAGAATAAGGCTTATGATTAATTCATTCCTGGAAAGCAATGCAATGCATTGAAACCAATGATGCTTTATTATTCAGATTCACAGTGTGATGAAATAATTAATCTTGCTCTGTGATATTTTGAGCCAAAGATGTGTCATAAATATGAAATGACTGAAATGGCCAAAAACATCTGGCACATCTGCTGCCTGAAGGTCGACAATGACAATGAGCTCGAGCTCGAGTTCTCTTGAATCAGTTACTGAGGGGCAACACAACGCTACAAGAGAGACAGTGAATGGGAAGACAGAGAGATAGGAAAGGAGAGTAGAAAAAAAGACATAGTTAGAATGAAAGGGAGACATATGGGAAGGGACGGCAACAGGAACGTCTTAGCCACAAGTGGAAAACTTTTACCTTCTAGTCTCAGACACTATCTATTCATCCTCATTTCTACACAACGTTGCCGGCAACTGAAAAGATATCACTGTCTATTCTTAGCCTGACCATTTTTCACAAGGATCCCCGGAGAAAACGCAGACACAGGAATTAATACAAACACTCCTCGTGGTGACAGTCGCTGACAGTCCCACAAGCCCTTTCTCCCTAGCCTATACTCCCATATGCCACTCTGAGCAGACACATGCACACACTCATCACACCGAGATCTGTGAGAACAGCAGCAAACTCCATTTCTCACTTCCAGGAGTGTTCAATTGTGATTGTCCCTCACTGTCACTTGCTACACAGGAGTGATGTATTTTTAGCTCTCATCATCGCACCTTTATTTTGTGTCCGAACGGGCATGTCCGAACCACAGGAGCAGCTCCCGCAGGGTGATTCTTAACAGAAAAGCATCACACAGGAGGCATGTGCTATAAATTGGACTGGACTAATTTATAGAAGCGGAAAAATGAAAGAACACTGTGTGAGTAAATGGGTCTATGTAGACATGGGGTTGTGTGTGTGTCCGCAGTGATCAAAATACTGAGTTACTAATGAATGGTGAATTTGGACACTCGGTAAATGCTAGCTCCTGAGTCTGTGTGGACTAAAGATAGACAAGCTGGTCAGAATAGCTCTACCTGGGATGGTCTTTTTCTCCTGGGAGCTTTCTTCCATTTGTTTATTTGTGCAGAAAAATCTGACAATCCACTGCTGTGCTAAACAGATTTTTATTAATTTAATATGGTCATGCTCCAGGCAAAAGAATCTGAACATTGAAGTTTTTTTAAAAAGGCAACTTATTCAAGCGTGCCTATTTATCACAGAGACTCGTGTAATAGCAAATAATATTAAGGAAACGTTCCTGGGTTTGTACTAAAATCATCTAATTAAAACTGTCAAACAAAAACACTCTAAGACTAGTATGAAGCTTACATAATGTTAACTAGCTCTGATACCTGCTAAAAAATCTGTTTAGCACAGCAGTGGCTTGTCAGATTTTTCTGCACAAATAAACAAATGGAAGAAAGCTCCTTATTAAATACATCATAATGAAATAAACAGTACAATTAGGGACCTTTAAAGATCTCAGAAAATATCAATTTCTTGCCATGACATGAGTCACGAATACAGAGTTATATTAAATTACAGCTTACTACTAGATCATGATGGTAATGATGATGATGAAGAAGAGGAGGAAGATTAATTTTTGATTATGCAGCTTTTGCTGGTAGTTTTATACCCAGGAGCCCACCTTATTCCTTAGGTTTCCAAACACTTTCTCCATAATAACAACTCCAGGTACACCCTCAGACCACTGCACGCTGCTCTTCTTTCATGCAAGTCAAAAGGGGCATTCATTTTCGCTCGCACCGCAGTTACAAATGAACGGATGTAACGCGCTCACACTTGCACAGCAGTGACTGGGAAATGGAAAGCGATGATAAGACCATAAGAGTTTAACATAACCAAAGTGTGGATCATTTTTGACTCACCCTTGCATTTAAGATTCAAGATTCAAAGAACTTAATTAATCACAGAGGAAAATTTATTTTATTATTATTATTATTATTATTATCATTAAATCTCCACTACCTATCCTGCATTTTATTATTCTATTTGTAATTGTGGGACAGAACAGCAGTAACAGAAAATTACATATTAATACTATATTCTCCAGTAAACAACGAATGCATGTACACTATTGCTCAAAGGTTTGGGATCACTTGCAAATTTCTTTGTTTTTGTTTAGTGATTTATTTTCTACATTCTACAACAGTACTGTAGATTTCAAAACAATGAAATACATATGGAATTAGGTAATTATGTAACAACAACAACAACAGTCAGTTGTTATTTTAAGACACTGAGGTCATTCTTTCTGTAATAGTTCTTGCAAGAACAGTATTGTCAAGTCCATTTGCAAAACCCATCAAGCACCATAATGAAACTGGCTCTCATGAAGACCATCACAGGATGAAGAGAAGTTTATTTAGAGTCACCAGCCTCAAAGATCAGCAATTAACAGCACCTCAGATTAGAGCCGTTATGAAGGCTTTACAGAGCATGAATAACAAACATTTTAACATTAACTGTTCAAAGGAGATTATTACATATTTTGGATGCCTACAGGACTGCTTCACAGTGTAGAAAGAAATTAAAATCAGGAACGACCATGCAGTTAGAAAGTGATCGCAAACTTTTGAGCGTTAGTGTATGTTTACAGATCTAAAACTATCCTATTTGTTAGCAGTTATCTGGATAAAAACTTGAACAATAATAATTAAATAGCAGATCATTCTACATAAAGCATAATGTCATCATGAATGAGCATCATCAAACTGAGAAAAATGAGATTTATGTACAAAAATGTAATTTACAGAATTGTTCCATAGAGGTTTCTGCTTTTCTTTTTTTCTTTTTTTAACAAGACCAAGAACCCTTTTGATGTTCTGTAGAACGAAGTGTATCAGCTGACATGACTTGATAATAAATTTGGTTAAATTATTATTTGGATATAAATATATGAAAGATTGAGTATATTTACTGTATAAAGTGCCAGCAAGCAAGCAACAGACAACACATTCAGTGCATGCTCCTGAGTGCATGTGTCCAGAGCGGGATTGTGTATGTGCCTGGGGGTCTCACTCACAGCAAACAACCACCCATGCTGAACAAGCTCTGTGATATTTGAATTTCAAAAGAGGAGGTAAAGAACAAAACACTGACCAACACCCTACGCAATTTTCCTTTTATAGTCTGTAGAGATTTGGAGTGAGCAATTATGGCTTTCCACCATTTATTATATGCACAAACATCTATTATTTTTTCGTATTGTGACTAAACATTTTATATCAATCATATGTAAATAGGATGTTAACATCTACATACATTCATTTACTGGTTCAGGTTACCTTCATGGCACAAACTGTGTTAATATGTGTGTATAGCTGGTCAACAGAAGGACAAAAAATACTCATGTGTTTTTATTATTATTATTATTATTAATAATAATAATAATAATAATACAGTAACTGGGCATATAATAATAATAATAATAATAATAATAATAATAATAACAACAATTCCAAGCTCTCTGACGTACACAGCAGTCTGGTCCAGAGGATCCTACCACTTTAAAGTCCAAGATTAAACATGAACCCACTATGCATGTACTTAAACTCAAACACAATCATGTGCACATCATAAATGATGTCTTCAATCCCTAACCTAAACACTGTTTATATGCTTCTTCTCACATATTCACTTCTCTCTTCAGCTGGACAAGAAAACATCAGCTCTAACTCTGAACCAAGACATTAAGACATTTTATTAATCACAACATACTGCTCCTTAAAAGTTCGAGTGCAGTGGCAGATCACAGTGACCAAATCTTAATATGTGGTGCCGAATACGTCCACACACTACCTAAAAAATATATATATATATATAATTTAATCACTTTCTCAGCAATGTTTGACCTGTGTACATGGAATGAATCAATGGTTTTTGAATAAAAACTGGACTGGATCAGTATCCCATTCGTGTTGCTTCTTCTCTGAACATTGGAAATACGCAGCAATACACTCTGAATTGTGGATATGCACGAACATATCCACATATTCTCCTTCATACCTAGGGGCAATTTACCAAGGGGGAAACTTCCACAGACAATAGGATAAGAGACAACCCCGGCCCTGAAATCAGAATCAAGCCTGGCACAACACACCACTACAACATCCAAAAACTATATTGAGTACAAATATTTTATACTGTATATGTTTGGAGGACTCTATGGGGCAGAGGTAGCTATTTTATGGCCCACACGGTTAAGGCTGTGGGTTACTGATTGGAAGGTTGGGGGTTCAAGTCCCATCACCGGCAAACTGCCACTCATCTGTGCCCTGACCCCAGCTTCCTAACTGGAATATGCAAGAAAAATAATTTCACTCTGCTGTAAGGTACATGTGACAAATAATTAAATCTTAAGTTTAATGTACTCTTTAAACAAAAAAACAAACACAAATGTAATACGAGTTTATGTTGCTGAAAAACACTTTAAAATGGAAAAGTCTAAAAATGTATTAGTCAAACTATATACGTTACTGATTTGTCAGTTGTAGCACAATTGGGCTGTAAACTAAAGGCTCAACACGTTTATTCTGCACATGTCTTCAACATTCTCCCAGAGTAACTGATACTTGGAAGTCCTGAAACACAATCATTCTGGTGTTGTGTAATACAGTTTTTTGTTTCTAGGTATTAAAGAACACTTGATGTTGAAGCAAACTTGGTCCCTTGTTGCCAGCCTCACCATCAGTGGTGCACTTTAGTGTCCCTGCTGTCCCAACGACAATGATAACAGGAAAACTTGGTTAAACCTCCTTGTAGACCAAACCCATCAGGACAGCCACCATCTTCAAATCTCAAATGACCTCCCAGCCATACTCATCATACCTTGAGACATCCAGTAATGTCTTGTTTTAATCTGTATTACTTATAGTGATTATGAAATATACAAACCTCCAGGTTTTCAGAAACGTTTGACTTGCAGAACTCTGGGTTTGTTGCTAATGATTCTGGTCATTAGCTCTTTTCACATCACTCTCTTGTCTCAGCTCCTGTGCCGTGGGGTTTTGAGTGCACACATCTCCCGCTTTGGCATTTTGCTTAGTCTTTCCATGCTTGCTTGGATTGCTATTCTGTCAGATTTTTTTTTTTCTGTTCTCATTTCCTCGCTCTTTCCTTTTCCTAAACAGAACTTCTGTAAACGTTCCCATCCATGTGTCATTTTAAAGCATTTATGTATATTAATAAATGATTATACAAATTAATTATTTAAAAAGTCTAAAGGATGGTCTATGAATATGTATTAATATGCAAAGTAGGAAACGTCTCTGTGTCCTACTGCTCCCTCACATACTAAGAGCAAAACAGATACTGGTACTACTGAATAGCTCATATTTATCACAGACAGACATGAAAGAGATTTCAGTAGGAAAACACTCATTTACATTTATTTGTGACAAGCCAAACCTGTCAAAATATAACAGCCATATTTTCATTCACCACAACTATGACTTAAGCCAGCTTGACACCTCTAGCTTAATATACAGGTTCTGTGGGGAAAAGGTTCCAGGTAGTGCCTCATTATTTAATTCTCACAAATCCATATGTGACCTCACCAACTTGTACTCAATGCACATAAACCTTAGGATTTCTTTATGCTTAGCTCTTCAGTCCATCTGTCCGGTAGCACCATTCACACCATCATACTGCCTTCTGCTGCCTCATTAGGGCCCCAAAAGTAATACTATGATTGTTATTGTACAGCATATTGGCTTCATAAAGAGTCAGATATGAAGTAGAAGCTGCTAATAGTCAGCTGTTGTTTAGAAATGCTCTACACCTCTTTCCCTTCAGGAGTATAATGAAATTAAACTACATTCCTGACCAAAACCTCAAGAAGTGATATCTACCCTCCCCTTCAGCAGACTAACATAGCTCTATAAATAGGCTACAACACAAGAGCATAATAAGTAAACCGGCAAAAATGTGCATATTTTATTATTTTTTTGCACTGATTCAGGTGTGATGTAATGGCAACCTCTGCACCTGCGCAGCATTTAATCCCTGTCCATCATCTCCTGAAGCAAAGTGGAACAAGAGAACAGCACTAAAGGTCTGTACTTAGTGTCCTTTAGGCTGACAAGCCTCCTAATCAGCTCTAAACAGCACCGTTCCTACACTAATGACTGTGATTTTGGGAGAGAAAAACAGACACCCAGAGCCATCTGATAAACAAGGGGAACGCGCAAAAGAGCGCAGAGAGCAAAACAATCTCTTACATAATTGGGTCTGTGTTCATGACTTTGGTCAGGTTTTTTCTTCTTCTTTTTTTCTTTTTCCCACAAATGTCAGCCTAAACATTCTTACTCAAGGATATCTTAGATAATGGACAGCATATTTACCCCACATTTACTGTGCAGTAAAATGTAGTGTATTATTTTGCACTTGACTAATACAAAATTACAAAGAATGACTGAAGGCAAAATTTTGTCCTTGTCACAAAAAATAAGAAGTTCAGATTCAAACCTGCATTTGTTCGCTTATAACTCTAAACCGTCTTTGAGAATGCACAAATATATTCGATCTGTTCTTCTGTGATATTTGTGTACACACTGAATTCAAGAATGTTGCATGCATGTGGTGAGATGATTTCCTTCTCTTACGCAAATAATGTTCTCGGCTGATTCTGATCAGCTACTGAACTTCCCAAAGAAAAAAGTCAGGTGTCTTAGGACTGTGTTCATTTCGAAGCCATATTGAGAATGAAAGAAACTATTAAATTTATGTAACAGAAAATGCCCATGGATCCAGACTTGAGAGTGTGAGTGATGAAAACATTTAGAAGAATTAAATAATGAGCCTAGGTAAGCACTTCCTACAGTATTTCTATGCTTATTCCATACAGAGGTTACAGTCATGTGCTGGCAGTCATGTCTCCCTCCGGAAATTACACTCACACTCGGACAAATTAGAAAAATTGTTGGTTTATTGCACAACTGTAACCTGCTGTTCTCCTGCCCATTTTATATTATTGGGATCAACTGAATGCTACATAGCTATACTGGTGCATTTAATGTATAGTATTTATTCTCACCCTAAAAAATCCCACGGTACTGCGATCTGACACGGACGACTCAAATCAGACACACGGGAAAAATAAGAAAGATACAGAAACAAAGAAAGGGGACAAGGCATAAGGTGATGAGGTATAGACTAAAAACTGCTTGTTGTGTTTGGTCCTCCAGGCAGTGGGGCTTAAGTGAGCTGGTTGCCAGGGCAACTGTCTCCACCAAGCATCTTCTCTCTTTTCCATGGAGACGGGATAGTTTGATAATTGAAGGAGTGGAGGTGAGTAAGAGGAAGAGCATGCCTTTCCATCCACTCTCTCTCTCTATCTCACATATTTACACAAACTTAAATCTCTGGTTTTTATACACTGTCTGCTTTTACACTGATAACCAGCGTTTATAAATGTTTTGCAGTCAGCTTGGTTAGTGTTTGGAAGCAGCTAGGGTCACTCGTGTGGGTGAAAGGGTGTAATCACTGTTCCATGAGCATCTGAACCATTATTGCCAGGTTTCAGTTGAAAATAAGCCTCACGCCAGTTAGAAATTCAGACCCAGTTCATTAGTGAAAATAAAGCTAAAGTCAAACACTAGCAGTCAAAAGTCTGAACATGTCTCCTGCTTCCGTGGTTTTTCTTTATTTTTTATTATTTTCAACATTGTACATTTATACTAAAGACATCAAAACTATTACAGAACACATGAATACAGTATGTTTTATATTTAGATTGTCCAAAATAGCTGCATTTAGCTTTGATCACAGCACACTCATCAGGTACATGTGGAAGTCTTTAAGCACTGACCTAAGACACCTAGAGTGGTTTTCAAGTCATAGGTATGTCATAGGTATGCCTTGAGTGTCAAGTGTTAATTTGTAGCATTTCCTGCTTTCTTAATGTGCTTTAGAGCATCAGCTGTCTTGTGCAGAGAAATGCTGGGTACAGAGTCAATAACCCTACTAGTGCTACTACAACTACTGGGCAAATCCATACTGTGGCAAGAAACACTCAGGTTACCTTAGAAAATGAAAATCAGTCAATCCGAAAAATCTCAGGAATTTTAAATGTAAAGGAAGGCCAAGAGCTACCTCTGCTGCAGAGGATAGGTTTATTAGAATGACCAGCCTCAGCAACCACCAATTTTCAGCACCTCAGATTAGAGCGCACATAAATGCTTCTCTGAGTTTATGCATTAGACATCCACTGTTCGGAGGAGACTACATGCGTCAGGCCTTCATGGTTAAATTGCGACAAAGAAACCATTACTTCAGAAGAACAACAAGCAGAAGAGACTCGCTTGGGCCAAGAAACACAATAGATGGACATTAGATTAGCAGAAAATGGTCCAAATTTCAGATTTTAGGTTCTAAACCCTGTGTCTTTGTTAGACATAGAGAGGATGAACAGATGATTCCTGAATGTGTGATTCCCACTGTTAAGCATAGAAAAGGAGGTGTGATGGTGTGACGGTGCTTTGCTGGTGATACTGTTGGTGACTTAGTCAAAATTAAAGGCACACTTAATCAGCATGGCTACCACAGCATTCTGCAGCAACCTCCCATCTGGTTTGCACTTCGTGGGACCATTTGTTTTCCAAAAGGTGACTACTCATGAGGCTGACTAAGAGAATGCCAAGAGTGAACAACGCTGTCACCGAAGCAAACAGTGGCTACTTTGAAGAATCAAAAATATAAAACATATTCTGGGTTTTTGTTGACTACATAAATCCATATTTGTTCTGTCATAATTTCAGTGACTTCACTATAAAAATACATTTTGTTGAAAATATATTTTAACTGTATTACTGAATTGTGTCAGCAATTTGCCATACCACAACTTACATTAACCCATTTATCAGGCTTAATCAAAGGCTTGTATTTATATCTTCCACTTAAAATTAATGATTTGTTATTGTGCTGTAATACAGCTAATTGGATTTGTAGCAAATTGAGATTACTGTCAGCCAGCACTTCCACACAAAGAGTGAATAATTCACTTTCAGGCTCAAATCTCTGGCTTGAACAGTGATTGAAAATGATGGAGCAAAGGTTTGTGCAGTCAATTACAAAGTACAAACGGCAATACTGAAACATTGTGACACGACTGTCTGTTAGCACAATAATATACACATATAAATGATTAAGTTATTATTCATAGATATGTTCCTCTAAAACTGCACAGGATATGTGTTTAAGTTTTTGACATATCTTATTTATGCCAAGGAGAGACTGGTAGTCCACTCAATTCATCATCATTCTGGGAGCAGTGATAGGAAAACAGTATCAGTAGCAGCTTCTTGTGCTCTGTGATAAGACAATTCCATCTGTGATTATCACCATGCAGCTCTTACTGTCACTTCACTATAATCAGGCCCACTGCTGGAACAGATTTCGTACTCCAAGAACAGCAAGTCAGATGAAAAATGGGTGTTTGATTAGTGGCAATGAAGCGGTTTATTCCAATATTCTCATTAATACATTTTCTCAAATCTCTCTGAACAGGCATACACGCTTCAGTATTTTATGCAGTTCGCACTGCTTGATCTGCACTGAGCAATTTATATCGGAAAACTCCAGATTGTACCAAAGTTCCAAACAGTGCTAAGTAATTGGTCTAGACAACAGCAGTGGCAATGTGTGTGATTAAATGAATGCAGTTGTGTGTATGTGTGCCTGTTTCAAAACATGTGACTTCTGAATGACAGATATCAGACATGTGCGAATTACTGCGGCCGTTTTGCTGTCTTGTTTATGCCAAAGAGTGACTAGTAGAAGTTCCAGACAGAGCTGTCCAATCTAGCTGAGAGACAGGCTCAAACTGGATGTATGAGTCAAAGAGCTCAAATTGACAGGCCAGGGCTGCTTCGTGTTTTATTGCTTAACTTTGGCAGCACATTTTCACACCTGCTCCCTATATCTCCATCTCTCTGCCCTCAACCTTTATAGGCTCACATCTACTCTGCCACTCCCTTATTTTGCTTTACTGTCTATTTCATATTTCTTTAGCAAATATCCACTACTTGCATGCACGGGAACATCAAGTAAATTTACTGGAATCGTATTGTTGTTGAGTCTAAGTAAACAAGTGTTGATGCTAACTGAGAAATCTGATATATAAAAGTTTACAAAGAAATCATTAGGTTCTAACGATATATTTATCAATCCATTAATAAATCAATCCATCTATTCACCCTTCCTGATCAGCCATGACATTAAAACCATTTTCCCAATATTGTTTGGCCCCCTTTGTGCCACCAAAATATTCAATTCAATTCAATTCAATTTTATTTATATAGCGCTTTTAACAATGGTCATTGTCTCAAAGCAGCTTCACA
>JAQMYJ010000037.1:16378601-16394361 GCA_030014305.1 Clarias laeviceps
TGAGAAAAATGTGTCTAGATAATAATGAGATGAATGAATGAAATGTCTCTGATGAGCAAGCCAAGGGTGACGGCGACTGTAGTTTTGACCTGTCAAAGTCTCCACAAGACCGCTGAAGGTGAACTGTGGAGATGTACGTTAGCAGCAGATCCTTTAAGGAGACTTAGGCACCCATGACTCTGTCACTTGTTCACAAGTTATCCTTCATTTGAACACTTTTGTAAGGATTTTGTAGAATCTCTGACCCAGTCATCTAAGATCACAATTTGGCTCTGCTTCCAACATATCAACTTTAAGAACTGACTGTTTACTTGCTGCGTGATGCAGTTTAGCCCTTGACAAGTGCCATTATAATGAGATAATCAATCAGATATTCACATCAGTGAGCCTTGGCCGCCCATGACCCTGCACTGGTTCAAAGTTTTTTACTTCTTTGGACCACTTTTGGTAGGTCCATCTCAAAGAGATTTTTTAATTTGAGGTGATGTATTTGTGTCCACAAAAAAGTGAACAGTAAAGTTAATATTACAGAATCAACAAGTTAATACGTCAGCAAGTTGGCTGTTATAAATGCTATTCTACATTATATAAAGTTTACCTAATTGAATAGTTAAGTAGTTTTACATTGTTTACTGTTGATGCAGCAATCAGTCATGTTGCTAGGACACAATGAGCTGAACACAGGGTCAATGAGACGAGCTTTAGTCAAACAGAGCAATAGTTTTAATTATGATTGAATTATTTGGCACCATAATCGCTAGGGATGGCAATCAAAAGTGATCTCCTGATAAGATATCATGATACCCAATTTGTTTTTATTGAAATTCTTTAAGTATTGAGATTTTAGAAATATCCAAATTCAACATTAATTATTTTTTCAGATTTTGTTGGAAATCTAAATCAACTTAGTAAATAATTTACTCCTACCACACATGATGCTATGCCGTGTGAATAGTTTAGAATGCACCACCTGTAGAACTACAGAGGAACAGCAACATTTTACCCTCCAAATAAAAACATATATAAATGTAAAAAAATATTTTTTAAAATCTATTTTGTAATCATGATACAAGAATTGCTGAACAAAATAATCATGGTATCTAACTACAGCGATTTTTCCAAATCCCTAATTATGACTGTCATATTTCCTATTCATCTCATGCAAATACTGTAACTCATAGCATTTACTAAATATCAACAAACATGGATGTTATATGGATAATTCACGCAAAATATGTATTAAGTTTTGCGATGAACTTACCAACCAAATCTACATTCTGTTTTGTGA
Organism: Clarias laeviceps; assembly: GCA_030014305.1. Taxonomy (NCBI): domain Eukaryota; kingdom Metazoa; phylum Chordata; class Actinopteri; order Siluriformes; family Clariidae; genus Clarias; species Clarias laeviceps. Next base: position 16,379,890 of record JAQMYJ010000037.1, read on the forward strand.
ATTACCCACTCTCTGTGGACATCATATGTTTCTGTCACACAAAAAGGAACCAAAAAAAAAAAACATCTTCATAAAACCCATCATATTTTTCATCATACTGTATGTTTCACTTAAAATATACCACCATTATTTTAATTTCATTTTTATCTATCCTCTATAATTACTATTGATTCTCTGTTCTTCACTAAGAGTGGGCATGAATCCACTTCTTGCATGCTTTTCTTCACATTAATCCATCTTGCCTGGAGTCATTATGTGTGGATGGTCCGAGGTGTGTAGCCTAAATAGGGCAGCTTTATGTCCCAGGCTCCCATCCAGTTTCTCGAGGACAAAAGATCAAAAGATCATATAACACCAATATTATCATTCATGCATTGGTTACCTGTTAAGTTTAAAATTCATTACAAACTAGCATTACTTACGTGCAGGGCTCTAAGTACCTGCACGTAAGTAATGCTACCACATACCTACCACATATCTGTAGGCTGTCTTCTGACACGTTACAATCCACCACACTTCTTAAGATCACAAAACTTAAGTTCCCAAAATATCAATGTCCACAAAAGGTCGTAGAGCATTTTCGTATTTATCTCCTAGGCATTGGAATAACCTTCCCATATCCTCATACTCCGGTACATCTAAATGCACAATCTCATCGAATGTTGCTGATATCATCGCATCTATGCTAATTCTTTTCCATCTGTTCTTTCTTTTTCTACCCATCCAGAGGCATCTAGAGATTATGCCAGCTCCAGTAGACAGAGGCCAACCCTGCGAGGATGCCCTCTACACCTGTATGACTTATCCTGGTGCCATCCTGGTGCCGAACTGGACTTCATGTTAACTTAGAAATCTTCTGTTATGTTGAACTTCCACCTGCCTCACACACAGTATGTCTGTAAAACAATTCCTGTTATCCATTATCACCCAAATGAGGATGGGTTCCCTGTTGAGTCTGGTTTCTCTCAAGGTTTCTTCCTATTGCCATCTCAGGAAGTTTTTCCTTGCCACCGTCGCTTTCATGATTTATACACATTTTCTTACATCTCATGTACATTTCCATACTTTTCTATTGATTTTATGAAGCTGCTTTGAGACAATGACCATTGTTTAAAGTGCTATATAAATAAATTGAAGTGAAATTGAATTGAAAAAGAGGAGAGCCCTATATTCCATGCATGCCTTGCAGGATAAGAACTGGTCATACGTCAGTCTGACTGGCTTCCCACTGCCTATGTCAATCACTGCTCCTGAAGCAGAATGGAGCTCTCTGTGCTAAAACATCGCTTCAATCTTGTGAGTATAAAAAAGTGTGTATGTGCACAACATGGATACCTGAGCTTAGTATGGGGCTTGTTAATAAGGCAGGAGATGAAAAGAAAAGAAAAAGCTTTGCAGGCCTCTGCATGCTTTCAGAAACACAGGTGGAGAGAAGGAAACAGTGTCATCCTACTTGCACTCACTGTTTCGTTTTCTTCATCTTTCTAAACCACTTCTTCACTTAAAAAAATATAATTTCCTCCTGATTCTAAAGCTTTACTTGCCTCTCCAAATCACTGAGAGGAAATGAGACAAAGGCAGGTGAGTTTCGTTATATTAATTCTTTCTGGGATGTATATTACGAAAGTTGGATCACTAATGATGTATGAAAGAGAGAGCATGAAAGTGAAGGAGAAAATAATATTTGCGAGTCCAGAGAAATTTCTCATTCAGCGCTGCTTTCAAATATACAAACACAACCAGGACTACAAGGCTTTAACACTGATGATAACCCCACCACCTCCACTACCTCCGAAGCATGATTCACTACACACTACAGGTTTATTTCTCTTATGGTCTCTTTCACCATGAGAGGGTTAAGTTAAAAATGCATGCCCAAGGATACCTTTAACCATCGTCAATAGCAGCAATCCAACAATGGTCTACCACTGTGGAAAAGCACATCTCTTTACTTTAATATTCTATTATAGTTGGTGAGCAGCCAGGAGGGACATGTGGATATCCTATTCGTCACAGGAACAAAGAAAACTCCTCTTCCTGTGCCCAATGTGAAAGAATTCAATAGCATGCAGAATCAAAAGCTTCCCTTTGAGCGCTGCACCAAAGGGTCTCGATGGCATTGAAAAGGTCTCCTCAACTGTGGCACATTGCAAGTGATAGAATATTAAATGAAGATATTCATTTATTGTACCAAGGACAGAGAGGTAAAGGCCTCGAAATGATACATACATATGTGTATAGGTATAATATAAATGAAACTATCATTTACTCTAGATTCATTACAAGTGAAAAGTTTTAAGCCTTTACATATACAGTGCTTGATAACCACCTTGCACCTCCAGGGTCCTCGGGCTTGGAGTCGGTGTGCATGGAGTTTGCTTGTTCTTCTGTGCCTGATGGGTTTCCTCTGGTTTCCTCCCACAGACCAAAGATATGCAGGTTAAGTAAATTAATGTGTGAATGTGCGTGTGAATGTTGACCGGTGTTAAACCACAGTGGTAATCAATGGCACACAAAGCTTTCCACATCTAGACATTGCAATATTGAAATATACAGTATATGAAATATCACATATGGAATTATGGTATTAAGTAACAACAATAACAACAAAAACAGTCAATTGTTATTTTAAGACACGAAAGGCAGCTGTTCTGGAATAGTTTTAGCAAGAACAGTATTGTCAAGTGCATTTGCAAAACCCATCAAGCACCATGATGAAACTGGCTCTCATGGAGACCATGCCATGACAGCAAGACCAAAACTTACTTTGTGTGTGGTGTGTCCAAACTTTAGACTGATGGTAGTATACAGTATATAAAAAATTTATTCAAACTCAGTAGTGGAATAGGGATGTCTGTTACTAAATTTAAGGTATTGTCATGAATGCCAAATATCTTGTGTAGATGCCCATTAAATTTCTAATAAATAAATCAACTCATTTATCTATTCATTCCTATTATTAACAACATCCATTCCAATGTGATATGTGATATGAGCTGTGAAGCCCTTCTACTGTACAAACCCATGCAGTCTGTCATTCTCAGATTTAACATAATTGGATGCCAAACTTAATCTATCTGCTTAAAACTATTTTTTTTGGGCAAAGCCATATTTCAGTAAGACGTACCTTCGCTTTTTCTTTGTTTTACGAAAATCCCACAAAGATTTACACTCAATATCTCGCGGTTGACCCCTGTATCGGCTTAATAGCCGAAATCGTAAAAGCATTTCCATGTTCATGCTTACAAACAAAAATGAGGTTTGACCTAAACTAAAAAAAGAGCTTATCCATAAGAGTAGTGACTGGTAGAATTCAGACTAGCATTTGCAAACCCCAACTTCTTTTAGAATACATTGGGAGAGAAAACATAAAGGTGGTGGTGTCTGGAGATTTAATAGTAAATCAGACGCACAGCTGAGGAAGAACGAACTAACTGGATGAAAGGAGATTCCAGGCTCTGGGAGATGCTAATGTGATATTTGAAGGCAGACATGATATGATAAAAATGGACAGCACACTGGAGATGCCAGCATTCCAAGTTAACCTTCAATAATAACCACGAAATCAGACACTCAGAAAAATGAGTCACATTTGAGGGAGTCAAAAGTCAGGATTAACTGAAGCTGCTAGTCTACAGATTCTAATATAGCGCAAGATTTTTTTTTTTTTTTAAACAACTTGTCGAAATCGTTTAAAAATAATCATTCAGAATACAAAAGCATTCATAGAAGCAGAACAGCCCTGGATCTAGGAACAGCAGCAGTGCTGGGATTTGCCAACACTCTGTCTACTTAATTGGAATTTTATTGTCATTTTGTAGGTATACAGTAAGAGCCAAGCATGGTTGTTAATTGTCTTCTAGTCAGTCATAAGTGTCAGTTTTAGACTCACAATTAGCAAATATTGAAATTGTCAGCTGTAATAACCTATGAACAGAACAGACTTAAACCTAAAACGTTTATCCCTAAGATGCTGCTTTCATTCTTCATGAGCTCCTATTAATCCAAGTAGCCTACAGTATGATTGCCATAACGCAGATCAAACCTGCCACTGAGTGATCGAATTACATCTTGGCACAATCACCCACCTCTGTAATCAACAACACTTTTCCAGAAGACTTAACAATCAACTGGTCTCTATAATCAAGTCAGGTTGTGGTTAAGCTGCTCACTTTTTGATATTTTCCAAGAAGATCTTTACACATAAAAATGGATTTCTGTAATAACACATAGGCATATAAAGTTACAATGCGCAATCATTATCATTGTATTCATTTCACAATGTGCGTAATCCATCCAAATATAGGTGACGCACGTCTGTGAATTTAAAAGAAATTTGGGAAGTAACTATTCTGTCCATCTCTTTACATATACACACAGACAAACACACTAGCACTGTACTCACACACACTGTGTTTATTGCACGAGAACAAAGCCAGTAGATGGGGCACAAAAACGAGGGCACCATCATGTAGAGAGCAGGAGGAGAACTGACAGTTAATCAGCACCATTCATCTATTCATACAAAACATGCCAAAGAAATACATAAAGGATATATGCAATATTCTGAAACAACAAACATTCTACATTCAGGCAAAAATATCAGGTTTTCGGTCTTGCTCTCGATCCAGTTGAATGACAGGACATTAAATACCTACCCCACAATCCCTGTAGCCATTACAGTGTTTGGAGTTAAAGCTAGAGCGAGAGGACTGGTGCTGAAATAAGAGGTTTAATTAAAGCTTTAGAGGCCTATTATTTCTGCCCATCCCCTTCCTGCCGTCCAACTTTCTCCGCTGGACACCAGGCCTTAAGACAGACTCCCCATGGTGCACGTTAGAGCTGAAAATGCCAGAGTGCCACATAGCCGTGTCACTTTGTGAATGGGAATAAACGGCTTTACCAAAGCACAGCAGCCTGCGGTATGTGGTAGCTTTTTAATGAGCGTGTTTGCCCACAGGTAGAGATATCTGAATGTGTCATGGTAGAATTTTCATAGGGCGTGATATAAAATGATCTGCACAACCAAATCTCTACATGTTCATTGTTTTACTGTCTTGGGAAGCAAGCTATCCAGAACACCTATGCAAGACAGTGGATTCTGAGGCCAAACCAAGTTATAAAACGTTAAATAGGTAGATTTAAGACTCACGACATTACAGGCTGTCTACTATACTACAATGCTTGATTTTCTAATGTAGTGTAATGCTACAGGACTAAATATAACAAGACAGCAAGAAAACAAGAGAGAGATGACCTGACCACTATGAAAATGATGAAATCACTCAATATCGTGGAGTAGGCATTCCTGCTGCAGAGGCTACTTTATTAGAAAAGGGCAATATGCAAGCAACCCCTCTCCATGTGGATCATCCTGTGCCTCTGCCTGGTTTAGTACATACAGTTATTTGGATCACTAAGCAAACACAGACACAGACAGTGGCACTGAGTTACACCCTTGGGTCAAGAATATACATTCAGTTGGTTTGCCAAATAGAGACAGGAAATGTAGGTCTTTTTAAAGTGTTAGCTTATAATTTGTTAAAATATAGTATGAAGAAATTATCTTTGAGTGGGAATATAGTATGGCCGCACATTTTGATTAAAATATATAAATAAACAAAATAAACTGAGATTATTTTGACACATACTGCGATAATGACTTAAACTGCAATATTTAACTATTAGATGTACTGAATAGTTTTCACACATTTATCTAGGCTAACAGCAAATAAGGGCACAAAATGTATAATCAGTTTAAGACAATGTTTGCCATTATTCATATAGCACATGAAAAATATAAAATAAAATGAAATTATGACAAATTAATTATTATTAGTTATTAACTACATAAATCCCAGACTATGCATAAATTACCTGTACTAATTTGTAATTTTTCGCAATAAAATAACTGCATAGGTCCATATTGCGATTTCAATTTTGATGCAATTAGTTGTGCAGCACCAGAATATAGTTTGATAAAAGTAATATTTTTGTACTTTGTCTCAATATGTACAAAAGAAGAATCCTGTGCTATACAAAATGTGATGGATTTTTTTTTTCCTTATCAGTATCTCTAGCAGCAACTAAATACTTACATGCTAACATTAATTCATTATCATAATTTATTTTTGGAAATATATTTAGAATATTTAATATGTATTTAGAAATAATACCTCTCTACCAATTTTATATGAAATTGAAAGTAACAGTATAAGCATTACAGGCTAAAAAAAAAACAGCAGTTCTGTGAATTCTTGCTTTTACAATCATGCTATAAATAAAGCCAGCAAGACAATTTAAGTAACTGAAAGCTAAGGTATTAACATTAATCCATTTCAGAAGTTGAACTACCATGTTTTGGATTACACATCTTAGCTTATTTCTATCTCCACCAGGTACTGTGGCCCCACTTCCACTTTCCAGCTCCTCCAACTAAAGGCAAAGATATCCATTCACATCCGTCCCGCTAATCCTGTGTAGGGTTGCAGGGGATCTGGAGCTTATGCTAGGGATGTCAGGGCACAAGCAGGCACCCTAGATGGGTCATTGCACAAGCATACATTCACAAACACCCAATCATACGCGACAGGCAATAACACTAGTCAGTCTACACTGCATCATATTGGACTACCAGAGGACCAGGACCAAGCACAGGGAGAAAGTGCAAAATCCATGCACACAGAACCGAAGAAAGATTTGTTCCACCAACCTTGGAGGTGCAAGGTGACAATGCTAACCCCTAAGCCATCGTTATATCAACCCAAATTAATCAAAAAAGTTCATTCATATAAATATTTTACTTTAAGGTTTTCGAGAACTTCTGAAGTTTGAAATATTTTCATGCACTTGAGCGACTAGGATGCAGAAGCAGTATTCAGATCCCTCGAGAACACTCTTTCGACTCAAAAACCAACGAAGAGTCCTTAAAGAACCTAAAACAAATCCTACAAGTAAGATTTATCGCTCATGATGAGTTACAGGTGAATTTGTACACATGACAAGTCGGTTCTGATAAATCTAAAACCACACACACGTGAATTATTTGTGTTGAAAGTTTTTATAAACCATCACACATTACTTTACGTATATGCATCAGTCTGCTAGAATTAAGAGCTTAAGATGTTAAAAAACTCAAATGCACTTAGTTTTGCTGATTGTGCAAACACCTCCCAGAACTATGCACAGTGACAAGGAGAAAGATCACCTCAGTTCAGCTAATTCTCTAATCTCCATTCAGACTCTCCCAATGAGAACGCAGTTAATTTCATTCTGTGAGATCCCTGGCCACTGATGGACCTGAAATTCCAACCCGAATCCCAGTGGAAGGTCCTACATCTGCTTCGCTAAGCATTGCGTTCACTGTGCATGTCTCGGGAGGAGACTATATTTAGCGCATGCTCACCCACATTTTAACAGCACTATGCCCCAGTACGGCCACGGTCCACATCAATTAGGTTCCAGTCTCAGTTCTGAGACGTATCCTCTGTAACAAGCTAAATAAAGAAAGTCAATTAGTTGTGAACCATGGGTCAAAATAAGTGAGCCGCGAACCCAGGTAGGCTTGGCTTTTTATAACCAAATCTCATCTTGGCTTTTTATAACTGGCGATGCCTTAGTGGCACACTGCTCTAACGGAACACGTTTCAATAATTCATGCACATCTAATAGTACATGTTCCAAATGCAATGACAATTCCTGACACAGCATGTTGCATTACAATTCAGCACCTTCGATCAATCACCGGGCCATGAATGCGATGTAGCAAATCTAAACACAGCGTGAGGATAAATAAATATGAATGTAGGGTACTCGAGGACAATTCCAGCATTAGGAATCCAGACAGAAATCCTGCTTCTCGTTCTTTTATTGCTTTTTTTATTATCTGGTTAAATGGAGCTGTATGATATTGTCTAGCCCAAATACAACTAGATAAATAAATGATAGCTTTGAGAAATTCAGGGCAAGTCATTCAAAATATGCAGTGTGTGATCTTGTGCCAGGCAATCCTTTCAAGAAACATGCAAGAATCTGACCTGCGCACCAACATACTGTATGTACTCACTCACATACACACCTTACATAAAGCAGACAACAAATAGGTTTATAAAAGCATCGTATCTGTTTAATGTGTGTGATGTAGTCTGTGTGTGCTTTTAACTAAGCTTCCCAAGGACACCAAGACAAACAAAAGATAAAAAGAAAAACTGGATGAATGCATGGAAATGGGCTTTCAGCAGGTAGCTGCTATATGAACTGTACTGTAGGTCTATTTTGGCCACTATTTTAGGTCACTCTTGGTCTTTTTCTATACTACATCGGATCATAACATTAAAACCCCAAATATTGTGTGGATTCCCTTAATTCCACTGGGGCATGATTCCACAAATCCCTGGAGGTTTGCTGTGGTGTCTGGCACTGAGACATTAGCATAGGATTTTTTTTGGGTGCTGTGGGTTAAAAGAGTGGAGCCTACATGGATCGGACATCCATTCCTTGGATGCTCAGATTGAGATCTGGGGAATTCGGAGGCTGGATTAACAACGTTGAATTCTTTGTTCATGTGGCAGGCTGTGGTGCACTGAGTGTTCTGATACCTTTCTATTGTTGCCAGCATTTACTTTATTCCGACAATCTGAGCTACATTGGCTTTTCTGTGAGATTGAACCAGACAGAAGGGCCCACAGGTGTAGATGAGCCTTGGATGCCCATGATCAGGTCACCATATAATGAAAACCATCATCTGCTGAGTAAGTAGAACACTTTTTATTTTTATAATAGATTCAAATTTTTACAAATGCATACTTTAAAGGTATGTTAAGGTAGGGTCAATAATTTTTAGGTCACTTTCGAATATTTAAGGAAATTCTTTTCATGTCAAGCATAGAAAAAATACATGTCAGACATGGGATATGCATCAGTGCTGGCTTCATCAATCCATTAAATTGATGGTTTTCTCTGCTTCAGACTCAAAGCACATTTATGTTAATGTTCCTCAAGGCTTCTTTCAGACATACCCACGGCCATGACCAAGAAAGCAATTTACACTCATAACAAATCCTGCTTTCTGCATTATAATGTGTTACAAGAATTCAGTCGTACCGATGATTCACTGTGTGTGAAATGTGAGCCAATGCTGAAGTACAAAAGCAGGACTTAAACTGCATTGTTTCTTTAGAGCAGTTTAGCTAGTGCGATTTAACAAATATTTATTTCTAATTAAATTTCAGTGTCAGTCTCAAACATGTCAGTTTTGCACATGCCTATCTGTTACGTTCCAGCCTTGTAAGATTCTTAACCATCACACAAAATATCGGTGATAAAGAAACAATTAAACAAATAAAAAACAAACTCTGATTTGCGTGTTATGCCAGAATCAGTAAATGAAGAAAAAAACATGATGGTGAACCACCAACCTCAGTTTAATCAGGACAGTCAATAAAACAACCTCCCCAGGCGTTCCAGACTCGGCAGCACATCCAAATGATTTAGAGGTGTCAATTTATAAGAAACAAGCATTTTGAATTTTAAAATAGACTTGTCCCTCAAAACGCCTCACTTCATAACTCTGTATGGTTGGCCCGAGGATGGAAAACCTTTTCTCCATGAAGTGTGTTTTAAGTGTGTGCTGGCATGGAAGCACTGACAGATCTCTAGTTGGAATTCACACTGATGTGCACAAGACAAAGCGTGTGTACCAGTGCTGGCTATAGAATAAAATAGCTTTCTGATAAAAGAGCAGTAATAAGCAGTGACAGCTGGTCGTGATATTAAATGGAAGGCTAAATTATAATATCCATCAACAGCTTGACAATGAAACTGTTAGAGCTGAGCAATTCATTATATCACAAGTGCTCATCGCTGGCATAATAAGTATTATGTAGGGCAAACTATTGCATGCATATGAGGTGGCGTATAGGCCTTAAATCAAACTTCACTCATTAGTAGAGCAGTTAGTAGTATATATGTATGTGTGACTGTTTCATACTGTATATGTGTATGCAAGTGTTTCATGTGTGTGCATGAGTGATGTTTGATTTAAGCCCTATATGGCGTCTCATACATGCACACACACACACAAACACACACATACCTACAGATACACTAAAAGTAGTTTAGCTGTTTTTAATGATTTCTTTGCGCTCCCTTTTTATTTTGCAAATGTCTGTAATGTCCAGGATAAATGCTATGTTTTCTCATTATATTAAACACAGTAAGCTAAAATGACCACTGTCAGGACTCAAGAAGATGACATTTGTGTCCAAAAATAAGAACAAAGTTTAAAAACAAAGTTTAAAAAGAAATCGCAAAGAACTAAGTGAAAAGTGAGTGTACGTGTGTTGGGGGGGGGGAGACTAGAGTGGTGATGTTTCACAGCATGAAATAACTTGATCAGCTCAGCCGTGGTGGTTTTATCATCAACTATAGTTGTTAATGAAGCAAAAAACAATGTCAGTAACGAGTGCGCAGAGCTAGCATTATTCTTGATTCATTCGGTAGCAGCGTGCCGCTCTAACGCATCTTCACCTCTGGTACTCACATTAATGTCAATGCGGCAGATATTGCAGAAAAGATATTTGTCTTTTCTGCTTTTGCTAACAAACTGGTGTTCTGAACACCACATAGGCTTAAAGAATGTATTCAGCTATACTAAAAGTACACATTTTTTTATAATCTTTATAATCAAAAGATCACTGAATTTCACTTTGGGTCACCTTTGTACGGTGGCAATCTCTCAAACTCTAATTCGAAATAAAAGAAAGTGCTCAGCTCTCCTAATGCTTGTGACTCATATTACAAACTCGGTCAGGGTTTTTTTCTCTCGCTACTGTATGTCACACACGTCACTGCTGTCAGAGTCGAGTTCTATTAGTCAGATCAAAAAGACACCTGCATAGTAAAAGTATTGATTAGTTTATCGATTATCAATTAGAATGGTTGGTCTAGTACGGTTTTCAAGTATACTTTTTAGTTATTTTTAGACAACCAGATGGGGCACAAATTTCAGCATGTACAAACAAACAAACAAACAAATTTCTTGCTTTTTGACTACGTTCAGCTTGAGGTGACAATTTTTTTTTCTGGCTATATGAACACACAAATCGGAGAATAGGGAATTCATGCAACTCACTGCCTCTGCATTTTTATAGGGTTCTGATGTCAGCATGTGTATTTGATAGCAGTGCAAGCTGCTAAAACAGCTAAAGCAAAGTGTCTGGCTTTTGCACAATATGGATTGTAATGTGAACATAGCCTTTGTCCAACCAATCCAATTAGATTTTAGCCTCCCCTGGCTTGTTGCTCAGCTCTGCTGTTCTCTGGTATGACTCAGCATTATCTCATTTACATAGACACTAAAATGATGTGTTTGGGTGAGGGGTGAAACAAAGAGAGTTTAAGGTATTTTTTAAAAAATCTGAGGGGTATTTTAGCTTGCACATTAACAGACACACTTTCTGGCAGCACTGAGTAGTTTGTTAAAGGAACAATAAAATTTAGGACTTAAAAAATAAAAATAAAAAACTTTAAATGCATGGGCTACACTAACATTGCAAGCCACATTGTTCAATTTCAATTTTTGGTAAGACTGTATATAAATGTCATGACAGTTTATATGCAAAATTATAGTTTACTTTTATCCGACTCCAATGCGCCTGTCCTCTAAAACGGCCTACAGTACGTGCGCACATCGATACGTCTTTGCTTACCTTACCTGGGTTAATACTTGTCATAAGTCATGACTGCTCATTCATTTCAAACAGTGGATGCTATTTTAGCTAAAATATGCTTGGGATTAATTGTACTGTTGAGGTCCTGTAAAAGGAAGAAAGCCAGAAGCCTGGCTTTAGCTGTTTTATCAGATATTGCTAGCACCGCTATGAAATCCCTGCGCTGTTGGTGCTAACTGACGTCAGCAAATGACCTACATACTGTATGCACAGAGGCTAAAAGTCGCATGAATTCAGTCAGATCTGTATCACATTAGGGTAAAAATGGAATGAGTCCCTTCAGGCTAATAATGTGAAGGCAGCCATGGTTATCTGTCACCTGTCCTTTGGGTAATTTGTACTTTGATAAGACAATGTGTGCTTAGTATATTTATCTTCTACATTTACAGTACTGTGCAAAAGTCTTGAGTCTCGCCTTATGTCTTCATATTAAATAAAATGAACTGATGTAGATTAAATTAAAGAAATTGGAAACAAATGTTTTGCTACAACAAGCTGCAAAGTGCCTAAAGATTTACATAATTTATTTAATAATTTGTTACTTGTTTATGCAACAACCTCAGCAGCAACCTCATTTCCCCTCTCATCTGTTCTAACCACTCAGCATTCAGCATCAAGGGTATATTAATCAACGCCTGATCATCTATCATCATCTGCACATGATTCTCACTGGCTCAATGCTTAAATGCTCTCAATGCTTAAATGATTCATAGGTCACTTTGTGGCTTAACAAACAAAAAGAATTCCACTAAAACTGGTCAGGTACAGCGACTGGACTGAAAATGAGAGCCAAAACCAAGAGCCAAAAATGAGAACTATTGCTCAATACTATGTTAAAAAAAATACAAGTCTGGCTCTTTAGAAGTAAAATATAAATAAATTAATGCGGGCTCAAGACTTTTGCACAGTACTGTATCTCTTCCTCCAAATATTATATTGTGGAAAAAATTAAGTAATTGACCAAAAAAGCTGGACAAAAAGATCAGCTCTAATATCTAGTAGTCAGTTCCAGTGTCCCTTCCTCATCCTATGACCACTATTCAACAGAATGTACAATATCAACCCCCTCTTCCCCCCCCCACGCCCCCCCGCCTCCGACCATCACACCCCTTACCAAACTAGATGAAAACAAATAATCTGGTGTGGATGATAATTACTATAACCTTCACCTAGGGTGCATATAAGAAACATTAAGCAGGCAGCGTAAAGTGCTGAAACAACAAGGAGTTCCTTTCCTGAAGAGTTGTAATCAAATCAGCAGCTCCTCTGATGGATTCCTCGACTCTGCTTGCTCAGGGTGTGTGGTCTGTGTTTACCCTGCCCTTCCTCGACCTGTCAGCCAGTAATCGTTAATGCCCTAGAGACTAATAGAAGAAATGTGTGAAGGAGGGAGAGGTACAGGGTGAAGGAGTGGACTGGGAAAGACTACCTGATTTCCTATGATGGATGTAAAGACGTGGTTTGAATAATAACTGAATAAAGCTCGACCTTATCATGACAGGCTGCCAGAAAGGGTTCGGACTCTTGCTGCCATGTATCTGTCTCTCCTTCTCTTGCTCTCTCTCACTATGTGGCAGTCTGACACAGATATGTGTAAGCTCTCAATCAGGCTGCTCCACCTGACTGTCCAACAAAATGAAAGAAAGAAAAAAAAAAAAAAAACACACAACACAAATACAGTACTAGTCAAAAGTTTGGACACAAGTTTGGATTTATTTTCTACATTCTAGAATAATACTGGATTAAAAAAAATATATGAAATAACATATAGCATTAGGTAATTAAGTAACAACAACAGTAACAGTAACAGCCTTGCATCTCCAGGGTCAGGGTTCGATTCCCGGACAGGCTCAATTCCCGTCTCTGTGTGCATGGAGTTTTTATGTTCACCCCGTGCTTGGTGGGCTTCCTCCGGGTACTCTGGTTTCCTCCAGAGTACCCGGAGTAAAGACATGCAGATTAAGCTAATTGGCGTTCCCAAATTGCCCATAGTGTGTGAATGAGTGTGTATGTACTGTATGTGTACTCTGCAACGGATTGGCACCCTATCCAGGGTGTACCCCGCCTTGTGCCCTAAGTCTCCTGGAATAGGCTCTAGGTCCCCGTGACCCTGAATACAGGATAAAGCAGTATAGACGATGAGTGAGTGAGTGAGTGAGTGAGTGAGAACAATAAGTTGTTATTTTAAGAGTTGAAGGTCAGCTGTTGTGGAATAGTTCTTACAAGTGTTGTCAAGTGCATTTGCAAAACCCATCAAGCACCATAATTAAACTGGCTCTCATGAAGACCATCCCAGGAAAGCAAGACCAAAACGTACCTCTGTTGCAGAGAAGTTCATTTAGAGTTACCAGCCTCAAAAATCATTAAATCAAACACACCTCAATATTTACTGTTCAGAGAAGGATACTGCAGGTGGATGCCTTCAGGATTGTTTCACAATATAGAAAGAAACAGAAACCAGGAAAGACCATAGAATTAGAAGGTGTGTCCAAACTTTTGACTGGTAGTGTACACAAGTCCCTAAGAGAAACCGTCCCGTTGACTCTCTGTACTAATACCTTTAACCATTGTTTTGATTATTCTTGCATCCTTTTTTTATTTATTAGCACAAATGTACAGTACAGGCCAAAAGTTTGGACACACCTTCTCATCTATCTGTCAATGTGTTTTCATGACCATTTACATTGGTAGATTCTCACTGAAGGCATCAAAACTATGAATGAACACATGTGGAGTTATGGAC
>JAQMYJ010000037.1:16394461-16405012 GCA_030014305.1 Clarias laeviceps
GTGAGAATCTGCCAATGTAAATGGTCATGAAAATAAAGAAAACACATTGAATGAGTGAAGGTGTGTCCAAACTTTTGACCTGTACTGTATATGAAAAATACATAATAGTTTGTTATACACAATAATGGAAGGCACACACAATTCCATGTGTTTAATTCAGCAAATAAAATATCAAAAAGAATAGATTTAGTTTATTAGCATATGCAATAAACAGCAGAGGTACATACTTATACACACACACATGCGCACACACACAGGCAGATTAGAGTCATTGATCCCCACACCAGCATGTTGCTGGGAGAAGGGGAATCCAGAGGATACCCACATGCACTCTCAATAAGCACTCGAAGTACTTGACATAGACAGAAACCTGAGCTCAGGATTGAACAGTGAACACAGGAGTTGGCACTTCTTTCATCAAGTTAACCTCACACAGTGCTGTGAAAAAGTATTTGCCGACAGTTTTTTTCCCCCTTAATAAATGAAACCATCATTTACTTAGGATAAATTAATATTAATATTCTCTTTGTGAAATATAAAAATATGTTTGATGATCTGAGTCAAGTGTGACTCATGAAATATGGAAAAAATATGGAAATATGGAAAAATATATATTTCACATTCCCAATTCACTTATATTTTATGGATAATTTATCTAAATATGTATACTATTATTATTTCTTTCTAGTTAAGGAGGTTGGTAAAGCTTGACACTCTACCTTATCTATTTCCATGAGTTTGAAAGGAACACTCGAGTCTCTGGTGCAGCGCATGACACCATTTATATTCTTGACCTTACACTCTATACTTCCTTTCCTTACCTTATACTTTCATTCCTTTCTTCCTCACTATTATCTTATTTAAGATGATGAACATTCCCTCCCATGACCTTCCATCTGTCCACTTACACACCCTTGCAATCTGTAGTTTTGTCTCACGCACACACACACACACACACACACACACACACGCACACGCACACGCACACGCACACGCACAAGCACACACACACACACACAGTAGACTCACGGACACAGGCATACCACACTGGTACTTTGTCTCTTGAGCAAGTCTTCTCCATAGCATGCATGTGTGTGAGGGAGTTCTCACTTTTACTCTTATTTATCATTTTCAGTCTGCCCTCAGTCTGTCGGCAGATTGAGAAGAATGAGGCTGGGTTTACTGGAGTGGGGAAGATTACAAGGAAGAAAGGAGCATTGATGCAGTATGGAGCAGCAGGAGGTAACAAAAATTGGAGGAGCGTAGAGCAGTAAAAGCAGTGATTGTTGATGAAGGAATAAAAGGAAGATGAACAACTATGTCTGATCTGAGAGCACTACAGTTTTTAACTCGCAGTCCTCGTTAAACTCTTCCACCTCACAGTACCAACTGATGGAATGCTGGCATCAAAAAGAGACGCCCACTACTGTGGAACAGGACACAGAGAATGAATACTACTGCTACTAATAATAATAATAATAATAATAAAAATACATATAATGATTGTGAAAAATAAAAATAATTCTAATAACATTACATAATAATTAAAACATTAACTATACACCAACCAATCTGAGTGAGAGACATTCCAGGAGTGGTGATAATGCACGGTAACAGCACTGGGACGTTTAACTATACAGTATGTACCAGACTGCGTCTCCTACAATCAATATTCTATCATGGTTAATTACGCTAACTGTCAGTGAATGTAGGCCGGTATAGGATGCAGTACTGAGGAGAGAGCCGTTACCTGACAAAATGCACATTTAAAAACACAAGAAGATGAATCTGATAATCAATTTATCATCTCACACAGTGCTTTAAAAAACTATTCAACAGTTTTTTCCCTTAATAAATGAAACCATAATTTTCTTTTTATTATTATTATTATTAGTAGTAGTATTAATTTAATTATGGTTATCTTTGTGTAATATAAAAATATGTTTGATGATCTGAGTCATTCAAGTTTGACAAATATGCAAAAAAAAATCTTCACATTCTAGATTCACTTATTTTTTATGGATAATTCCTCTAAAAACGCTATTATATGCTATTATTATTTCTTCTTAGTCGTTCCGAATTGCCTCAACATTATTTTAGTTAAGCTAGCTACTAATCCCTCTGTAACCCCTGATCAAGGCCATTACTTAGTGTGTTGAACAAGTGCTTGTACTCCCTAGTGCACTAGATTTCCATTTAACATCTGGCAGTCAACCCAGGAAAAATTGTTACGGTAAGAATTTACAACTACTTTTACCCATCAATAATTGCCCTGATGAAATCACTGCAAAAGGTCAAGGTTGACCATAATAGGAAAATACCAGAACACGCAGTGCACCACAGCCCACTGGACCCAACAGGCAAAGAGCCAACCCGGCCTCCAAACGCCTCAGATCTGAACCTGGTTGAGCACCCATGGGGGGTGCTGGACAAACAGGCCTAATCCATGCAGGCCTCACACTGCAACTCAAGGGATTCCCTGCCAAAGTCTTGGAGCCATTCTCCATAGCACATCCCCAAAGGCCCTGCGGCACCACTCCCAGAGTGGCCGGAGTAAAACAGTAGGCTTTATTCGCAAAGCCTGAGCATTTGTCATAAATCTTCCGGTAAAAATATACCACACTACACACTCTATTGTACACAAATGCCTTTCCATTATTAATCTGATGCTCTCTCTCTCTCTCTCTGCACAAACACTGCACACGTGTACAACCTACAGTACACACACCTGTAAACAATGCACATCCATAATACCAATAATCTGATCTTCCTCCTCATTCCGCTGCGGCCATGTAACTATTGCACTGACCTCAGTGAGCAATAAAACACACCAGGTAGGCCAGAAAATCACCGGTGTGTGGCCTCGCCGTCATAGCACGGCTTAGTGCTAGAAAAAGGTGTCAAGAAGAAAGATCGGTAGGGACAGAGACCGGAAAACACATTGCTTTCTGCGCACTTACATCATATGGACAGGGTGCTGTCTGGGGAACTGTTATGTAACTGGACAGAGGCCTGCTGCTGCTGCTGCTGCTCTGTGGTCAGAGTCAGCCACTCATAAATAAGAGGATGAAATGTTGATGTTAGACTGTCTTTGAATATCAGTTAAATTAATAATTCAAATAAAATGAAATAATAACAACGAGTTGAATTTAGACATACATACTGTAGTATCCCGAAATATTTTCCTCTGCTGACTAATGCGTAGAAAAAGGCCAGTTTTAGAAAGAGGACATCCTCTGACTACATATTTAGCTTTGATTACGCTCCGACTGTGCGTTTTTCACAGACAGATGGCGACGCCCACACACGGGATTACAACACACGGGATTACAACACGCAGACCAATGCTGCCAAGCCGGCCTCACCTCTAACTGCAGGATACGACTGTTGCTCCTCGCAGAGACATATGGAGCTTCACGTGGAGTCATCACTGCACAGAACGCACGTAAGCATCACGGCATAAATCAGCTGTGTCTGTGCCAGCTCACAAGGCCATGATCTGTATTTACTGTTTATATAATAATGTAAAAATGTTCCTAGTGTATGCATGTTCCTTATGAAGGGATGGTACACAGTACACCTGTTCACTACTCACAATGTTTAAAGGAGATGTGAAGAAAAGCGAGCGGTGTTCGGTTCTGCAAATGACATCTCATTACATACCATACATATAATTTTCCATGTAAATGCTGCATTAGTCACTTTTGCTAGCAATTGAGACACCATCAAACTTCCATATCACAATTTAACTTGATGCACTGTACAATCACCGTACACGAAATGAGAAACATCTGCACACATGCACATTCATACAATCCATCACATGTGCATCAAGCAATATAAAGGTTATCATAAGGGTTATGTCCATATGTCCAATTAAGGCCCAGAGACATCGATGTTACCACATTGTCTCATATACACCCATCGCCCACTTTATTAGGTACACCTGTAAAGCAGTTCATTTATGAGCAGGTCATGAGGGGGATTAATGGGCTCTACAGGTCTTCCTAGACGTCTATAAATAAACACCTCACATGACGGACATGCCTTCACACAATCTGACCAAAGAAATTAAATGGCAAACCTACAAAATACAGTACATTAACCAAACTTCAAAAGCGTGACCTAATGCATTATCAGGAAAATTAGCAAAGAATAAACTGAATAAGCTGGATTAAGAGAAGAAAAAAAATAACATGAACCTTTACTCAGTCATAAAATCAAAACACACGTAATAACACATCACCTTGTTCTTTTGCTTACACATTTTTCAGTTTTCTTTTTTTTTTTTCCACACTCCTGTATGACCTGACCTTATTAAAAGCACACACCGCTATCCCTCAAGCACGCTTATCATTCCATTCTGAATATATTGAGAATCTTTCTCTGAGTGCTACACACATGCACACATATAAAAACTCTCACATAGCACGAGTCCTGAGTGCTGGATATAAAGCATGTGTCAGAAAACTAGTTTAGACCTGAGGCAAGGCCTGAGGTAACACTCCCGAATTTCCAGTACTATTCTCCTATTTATCTATTGTGCAGCATCTAAGCAATCAAAACTTTATACACTGCCTGGAAAGAGATGGCAATATAGAGTATATAAAATTATTATTGTTTAGATCATTGCTTACTGCGATGTAGCTGTGGAGCTCAGGGAAGACTCTGTACGCCCCGCAAATGGGGGACAGCATGCAATGGTTAGGAAAAGAGGAAGTCACGGCGCAGGAGACGTCTGGGAAAGAGATGACCTGAAATCCAAACTTTTCATACACACGTTGCAACTCTTCGTCAGGTTTTTCTTCAGCCTGGCTCAGAATGCTCCCCACTGCATAGCGGCAACAATCGGCTTCAGTCTGAAAGAGAAAAGGCAGGAGAGACAGAGTGAGCTACAACCTTACAGTAGCTGCACTTATTAAATGTCAGAGATGTTATAAATACCGTCATACACCATGTCTAATCTAGATGAGAAACTGATGTTGCAGAAGGACCTATACTTTATGTTTGGAGTCAATGTTGATTTTATTCTGTTGTGTTACATGATTACATGTCACGATTGCTAATTTGCTGTCGTGTTTTTAATTAAGAGGTTTTCTGATTCGCTGTGTTGTCAGATAAATAAGTGCTACTTCCTCTTACCATGTCTTCTTAACAGCTTATTAGTTTAGTGTAAAATTTATATTAAAAAAAATTTTTTTGCTCAAAAGACATGCACAGCTGGACTGGTCACTGTAGTGTAATAGCACGTTCAGAAACCGTATAGACAAAGTGAGCACTTATGTATATTCTATCCCTACCTTAATCCTCTCTCTTAGACGAAACTGGTCGCTTCTACATGAAATAATCAGCTTTAACGAAGTGTCTTAAAAATCTGCTCGAAAAACAAAAACAACAAAAAAAAAACAGGTTGACTAAGCTTTACTGCATAAATTTCTTCAGGCAAACAAGCACTGCATGGTCTAACCTGGACCTATACTGTAATTAACACTAGAGCCAGAGCTACTTAGTGCCATAAAATCTTTCATAAATTCAGGTTCATAAATAAAATGTGGATATTCTTAACTGCCTTAATAAGCCAAGAGCAGCGTGTGAAATACGGCATTAAATCTGACTCCAGTCTCGCACTACTCCTACTGCAAAGATATAAAGAATCAAGATAGACAGTGTGCATTTATAACATCTAAGGCCATGTGCTACTATTTCACTCCCATAACTATTTGTCAAACTGTCCTTGGAGGGAAAAAAAGTCTGACAGCAGCAATAAGAAACAGTCAACCGTCCCTTTCAGGTACAACCACCACAGCATCTCTTACTGCTGGACAGATCTTACACTTTTACAACTGTGTCCACTGTACCATACAGTAAGCAATTATAGGGAAGGAATCGGTCAGCTAAACCAGTGCGGTAAAACAGTAATGACACAGTAATGGTCGCACTGATAAAGCCGATGTCACTGTTAACTGCTAGCAATATAAATGGCTCCTTGTTGTCAGTCGACTGTAAAACAACACAATTATGCTGGACAATGCTCATAGATGCACACCCTTTTTCAGAGCTACAATAACAAAAATTTTGCACTAACATTGTCAACATGACAAACTATGGACAGATAACGGAAAAATAACAGAAAAAACTCCTACCAGAAGAACTGCTTTGAAAAGTTATTGTTATGAGGACAATAACGCGATTTCAGCATATTTAGAGCTTTTAGGACATTGTAGATCATTTAGAGACATAATTTCACCACCTATAGTGGTGGCTAAAAGTATTTTTAAAAATGAAATTCAATATTTTAATTACATTCTCAATTTTTTAAATAATGACAACCAATAATTTGTATAAATAGTTTGATATTATATACACTATACACAGGTTCGCTATACATATGTTCGCTATACAGGTAGTCCCCTACTTTTGAACGCATTCCATTCCAGGAGGACATTCGTAAGTCGGATTTGTTTGTAAGTTGCACAACTTATACGGCCTTTGACACGAATATACAATGTAAAGTATACTAATCCACTAAATCTATCCCCATTCTCAACACTGCCATCATTTGGCCAAAAACCATAACCTAAGGAAATAATTCTCACAGTGAAATGCTCTGTGCCTTTAAATCACGAGGGGAATCCAGGACACCATTTTGTCTCAGAGCAAATTTCCCTATAAGAAATAACGGAAACTCAAATGATTCATTCCACACCCCAAAAATATTCATATAAAATAATAGAAAATATGTAAAAAGAAAACTAATTAACCTGCACTTTACTTTTGAAAAGAATCACCCCCGACAGGAGGAGGAGGAGGAGGAGGAGAAGGGGGTAATTGTGTACTTTCTCACACATGCGCACACACATACACGCACAGATGTGGACTTTACTTAGACTGCAAACTAAATTACAGTATAAGTTCAGTATTAGGCTTAGATTAGGTGGATCATCTGCTACGCACATGATAATGTATTAGAAAATATAAGTTAATAAAAAAATCTGTCATTTGTCTTGAGTCATGCTGTTCCAGAAAATAAATCAATACCTCCTGACCAATCATATCTGAGAATAACAGCAGCATAGTATAAACCAGTTTCATATATGTTTTTTCCTTTTTATAAACGTTTTCCCTACTTGTTCTCTGACATCTATAAACATAATCACTTTTTTTAAACGTAAACAAGTTACTCCAACCATGCAATAAGAATCAGTTTCACAGGGCTTGCAATGTCTCTCATCCCACACAGTTGGACGCAACATGCCCTGGACACTATAAGCAATTACTAAGAGCACAGAGACCTCCACATTCTCCATCCCTCACACTGATGTTCATTTAGCTGAGAGCATTTTTCACTGATGTTTACATAAATCAAGCATAACTAAACGTATCCAGAAGAGGAGGAACATAAGATCCGCAGATCACGCAGTGTCTGTGTGGGCCATGCATGAAGTAGGGCATCAGCTAATG
The DNA here is from genome assembly GCA_030014305.1 of Clarias laeviceps. Classification (NCBI taxonomy): domain Eukaryota; kingdom Metazoa; phylum Chordata; class Actinopteri; order Siluriformes; family Clariidae; genus Clarias; species Clarias laeviceps. The sequence goes on from JAQMYJ010000037.1 coordinate 16,401,923, forward strand.
TGCTAGCCATCTTGCAGTATAACTAGCTCTCACGTGGCTTGAAGAGAAACAAATGGACTTGTAAAGACTCTGCACAATGTGTCCACTGCTCGTGACTCCACCGCTCGCTGAAATCGCTCTTTAGAAAGCGAGACCGCAGCCTTTCCTTGCAGTGCTGTTCGTGATTTTTCTCCCGATCTTCCTTCCAGTGCCTAGCATGCTCATTATTTTAGCCTGATAGCGTGTAGAGGTGTCCTCAAGTGCTCACTCAGCCCTTGGGATTGGAAGATGGCCATCAACAGAAAGCACAGTGTCGTTTCTTCTCTTTGTTCGGATTTCTTTCTGTGTTCCCTCTGGAGGCCCATCGCCAGCAAGGCAATTTCAAAACTAATTCTCTGCTTGGTAGTGTAAGAGGCCTAAAAAGATGAAGGCTCTACTACAATAAAAAGCTTCAGTGAGGTAATTCTTTATTAGCAGACATGTAACTCAGATTTACTCCTTTCACCATTCCTTCCCCCTTATCACTTCCCTCTGCTCCTTCCCCCAGGGTTAGGACTTGCGGGAATTCATTCATCCACAATATCAGCACCGCTCCCCGTCAGTAATAGGCTAACGTTGCAGGTTTTCGTGTGTGTGTCTATCGCTGCGTGAGAGCAAGTTGTTTTTTAGCAGCAGAAGTAAAATGGGTTCTGTGCATAGCTGAGGAGCCCCTAAGGTGCTCAGATCTGCATAATTATGAGAAAAGAGTCAGCTCACCCTCGAATCAAGAAGCAGCTCATGAAAATTCAACAGGCACCCGCTCTCCTGGCCCTGACAGCCACAGTCACACTCGGAATTTGATTCTCTATAAATAATCACAGAAACTAAATCCTTTCATGTAATCCCTAAGCTAACAGTTTTGTTCATGCTTAAGGTTTCTTGTAGACATGTACATAGGCTGCGTTTTCTTTTCTTTTCTTTTTTGTTTAGTCAGGATCTAGGGTGAATATAGCCTTGAAACAATTCTTTCTTTCCTTCCATTTGTACCAGCTTGTATGGGACATAAAAAGCACTTGGTCGACATTAATTATCAAACTGATATGTGAGAAGTTTTAAGGTAGTGTTACCAAAATTCATTTTTACTTATATACGGCCACTCAGGTGTTACATGCTCAAGCACTACACAGAAAGACTAACAAGTACTAACTGCACGTCTTCGGATTAGATTAAAACCTTGTTTTGGACATTTATTAACATACTATAAGAGCATGTTGAAAATAACAACCATAATAAGTTAAAAAATCTGTTAACCTTTAACTAACATGCTACGCACCCTGGTGTGGGGTTTATGAAGCAGCAAAAACTGACAGAATAACAAAATACAGTTATGAGAATAAAAACTCTCTCTCCATATACAGTAATCCTCTGCTACACTAATTCACTTATCCCAGAGTTTCCCTAGTGCTTGGACTCCATTGAGGTAGAAAGTTTTCTCAGTACGATATAAACACTACTTGTAGTGTGCAAGTAAAACACTACTTGTAGTGTGCAAGTAGTGTGGTGGACAGCATGAAGTTGCGCAACGCCTTTGGTGATCAAACCAAAAGAGTTTCAAGGGAACAACTGCAGTGGGCTCCTGAACACATCGTCCGACATCGTCATTCTCGAACGTACAGCCTTCTTTAAAACGCTTGCACCATTCAAATGTTTTACTGCAGCTAAGAGTCTCATGACTGTACCGTGCTTGAAGTGTTCTGTAAATCTCAAACAGTTTTACACCTTCATTTATGAGAAATTTCATCACACGTTCCATTTTGACTTGAACGCCCCTCGTAAACATTCCAAATCACTGCTAAGCTAATACTGATTGTTGCATAAATTCGGTTAATCACTAATATGATATGACTCTGATATGATATCAGATCTGAGTTGATATGATCAACTGAGTTGATATGATCAACTCAGTTCTGATCAAATAAGATTCAGTTCAATTAGATTTAACATGCACTGATGTGTTTTGACTCTGTAAAGAACAACAATTTAAAAATAATTCTTTATTGTATGAAAACTAGAACATACCTACATTTTTACATTTCTTACAGAACAGGGGTGCAAATTTAACTAAAATCCTGTCGACTTGGGTTTTAGTGTAGTTATCATCGGTCTGATTTCAATATTTTCTCAAGTGCTATAGAGGTCTCTCACTCACTCATTGTCTATACCGCTTTATCCTGTATTCAGGGTCGCAGGGAGGCTTAGGGCACGAGGCGGGGTACACCCTGCACAGGGTGCCAATCCATCGCAGGGCACACACAAATACACTCACTCATTCAAACACTACGGGAAATTTTGGGAACGCCAATTAGCCTAACTTGCATGTCTTTGGACTGTGGGAGGAAACCGAAGTACCCGGAGGAAACCCACCAAGCGCGGGGAGAACATGCAAACTCCATGCACACAGAGACGGGAATCAAGCCTGGTCTGGAATCGAACCCGGACCCAGGAGGTGCAAGCCAACAGTGCTAACCACTACACCACCGTGCTGCCTTATAGAGGTGCCTGTCCTTGCAAATAAAGCAGGTGTTTACTTTGTCCATTTTCTTTCTTATCAAGCAAGAGGTTTGGAGCAGCAGGGTCAAGGTAGGGAAACAATAAGAGTATTGTAAACGGACGTTTACATACACTTGGAAAGGCACACAGCCACTCAGTCCACAACTTCCACACAGCTGAAATTTGTCATATCGTAGATATAAGGTATTCTGTTCAGACATGGGTGAAGTTTCTGAGATTATAACTACAAAGCTTCAAATAACATGAAAGATTCATACATTTCCCCATACAAATTTGAAAGTTTCCTCAGGCAGAGTAATAACAATTTCAGAAACTTCTGAACCCATTCTGACTGCCTGATGAGGTTGCACTGAAAATCCAAGAGTAGAGGAGAAGGAAAATCTCAACTCTTAAGTGTAAAACATGTTTGCAGAGCAGCATGATGAATATAAGCATGTGCACACCTTGGAAAAACAGCATACAGTCGGGCAAAAAAGTATTCTCACACTTAAAAAGATGAGAGAGGCCTGTAATTTTCATCATAAGTATACCTCAACTATGAGAGACAAAATAAGAAAAAAA
>JAQMYJ010000037.1:16446573-16493141 GCA_030014305.1 Clarias laeviceps
CCCCCCCCCCCCCCCCCCCCCCCCCCCGGGGAGCCCTGCCAAGTACAGTGCTAATGGAAGATGAATTCATGCTCTTACTATGTTACACTTCCCAAGCAACAGGTGCACATGTGCAGATTCCTTATGAGACTGTATTTGAATATGATGATTACAGCTTAGATTAGAGTCTTTTCAACAATGTAACCAGACAATGTGAGATCTTGAACAGAAGGCAAGCCTGAACAAGACAGGCTTTCTGATTTCTAAAAGGATCATCTGTGTGTGTATGGAGCCATGTCTGACCTAGGAGTGCATCTATCTCCTCCAGATCCCCCTGGTGCTGCTCCTCTTCACACAGCCTCAGCAGTCTGAAGAACGAGGAGAGACACAGGGGAGATACATGCCTGGAGGAAAGGAGAGATGAGCAAGAATGAAAACGCAAAGAGAGATCATGTGCATGCAAATGTAGATACTGCTTGTTTTAGAGGGGCTTTGTTAATTACACATGATGGGAAAAAAAATGTGTGTCAAAAATGTGTGTGTGTGTGTGTGTGTGTGTGTGTGTGTGTTCTGACCTGCCATCTCTCTTGCTGTCTGCTTTGTACTGCAGATCCTTAGCCATTAGGGGCAGCAGGTTAATGGCGATTCCTCCCTGACTCTCATCTTCATCCAGATTGTAGGAAGCTGAGGCAGTGAATGGAAATGAGCTGCCACACACAAATGCAAGAACATTAACAGCACATTTAGTCTTTCTAGACGTATGTAAAAACAAATGCTATGATCCTGCATGATCCTTTTTGCAGAACAAATTATTTGTTTCAGAATACCAGTTATACTTTTTATGCAGGGCCAGACCACAAGAGAAATCCTAATTATGTTGAGTTTAAGGAGCAAAAACAAATTTTATTATTTAAATACTAAATAAGTAGATCATCTGGGCTGCAGTACTTTTGCATGATGGGGAATTAAAAGTCATCTGCAGAAAAGCGATCAGTTTCCTTTTCCATTTTGTTATGTTTTGAGCAGTGTGTGTTAATCAAGATTAATCAATCCTAGCTTTACTCAGCTCAAAGGTGAAAATGTGTACTTGTGTACATTTACATACTTGTTACATAACTTGTTACACACTTATAACATAAATACTTTTTTTTTTACAGTACATATTTATAAGGGTGATATTACCTCATTAGAAATAAACAAATATTTACAAAAATGAATGCAAAAAACAACACTTATAAAGTGAATGATGAGCATTACCTGTTATTCGAAACGGTATCGCATTCACAAATGGAATTTTGCACGCTTTATCAGTACTAAAATGTATTAAATCCATAAAACTATTCCGTTTTATCAGCCCTAATTATTATTATTAATTTTTTTTACATCTAATAGTTACCCATCTAGCAGATCAATGATTTGATTACATAAGATGAAGCAATGCATAACTTGTACATAACATTGTGTTGACCGAGCCACCCACCCAGAGATCTCTGGTTCAAGGTCCACGACAAAGTCCTCCTGAAAATCCTCCAGCACACTCTTGCCAATCCAAGCCTGCCAGAGGACAGAACAGATTGGACATTGCTTATGCATTACCTTTTACTTCTGGCAATGATATTTCACACCACATTCCTCATATGTAGTGTTGCTCAATTTATTGGAAGGTTGCTCTATTTATAGGAAATGAAATTCTAAAACCCAGCCACTCATGGCCAGAGAATCGAAAGTTAGAAAGGGGGTACGCACCTGCACCAGGGGGTCGAGTCGGTGGTTGTGCAGCAGGTTGGCCAGCTCATCGTAATACAAAGCAGCAGCCTCGGCTGAGCCTTCACTGCACGACTGCACCAACTCCAGTAGTGCCGTCACCTAACCAGACACACGATCCTCATGAGTAAGAATGCACAAACATTAGCATAAAATAACCCCACACATTTATACTAAGAGCTGCTCACCTGCCGATGTGTGTCTTTGGGCAGTGTACCTCCCTGAGAGCCTTCTGATCGGTCTCTGTAATCCAAGAAAAACACATGTGCATCAGGGGAATTTACTGTAAGATATAACTGAAAATCTAAAAATCTAATCTGATCACGTCTGTGGTGGAACAAACCTCCATTAGATGTCTGAATAGCTGAAGAACTGACAGTCTTCAAACAATGTCTAAACATTTTTAGTACTTAAATTAACCTCAAAACAACCCTCCCAATGGTGTCACAGATTGATGGTAATTATGGTCAGTAACCTAGTGAATGAGTTTAGATTTATCCAGACACACTTTTTATATGTTGTTTGTATGTTGTTGTATAATCTGAGAACTGGTTGCTGTAAGGCAAGAAACATCCCTTCTCTCTCTCTCTTTCTCTCTCTCTGCTTGTCTATAAGTGCTTTGAAGTGTCAAGTTTCAAAGTAATTCTGTGATCCATGATCCAGAAGGACCGGACTGAGAGTATGCTCACACCTTTTCAGTCCTCTGTCTCAGTCTTCTGGATCACAGAATTCCCTAGAAAATTCAGCTTAAAACTAATTCACAATTAGGGAGTTATACATTTACCTTCGTGCTGCCATACTCCCCACCATCATAACAGCACCGATGATGCCGATGCGTTTGTACTTAAGCACTGTACTGGACAACTGCTTTCGAATCACTATGTGCATATCGTCCTGCAGGAAAGCAAGAAGATATGAGACAGATATGGAAGATTTCGATATAGAAAGGATATAGAATTGTTTGTACACTGTAAGCCATTATGGGAATATGATAACACAAACACTTTTAACAGTTTTACAGTTATTCAAACATTGATTGAAAGAACAACAACTACACTACTTGGACTTGGATTGTTGTGCTTTAAATAAACAGATTTTCTCTTCTATTCTCAGTAAAAGGAAACTTTGGATGCAGATGGTTGAATCCTTTAGTAGAAACACACCTGAATATGGCTGCCATGTTGGTCTTGTCCGAATGCCAAGCAGCTGAGCACGTGGAAAAGGCGGCGGATCTGCTGAGGACTCAAGTTGTCCATGTAGTCCAGAATTCCCTGCAACACAATGTTTCACCAGAGGAAATAACTTAGGTGTACTCACTAATTTCCTTTAGGTCTAATTTCACAGCAGATCATTTCTACTTGTATTAGACCTGTTATGATTATTTTAGTGTAGTAATTCACATAAACCATATATATGACAAATATTTATTTAAACCCTAAAAACAAATTGACAAATCAGTGGACCAGGTGCCTGGGACAAGCAGACCAAATGTCCAGACTATTAGTGGTTTTTTTTTTGGTAGTTAGAGAATTAATCTACTACTTAATGACTTAATGACACTATTACATTTAGTATGAAGCTATGTTTTAAATGTAACGTGATTCATGAGGGTGTGATGCACCTTGATGCTGTAACTACAGCAACCATAACTTGTGCAAAACACACATCAGCCGAGGTAGAATAATTCTTTTTACCCGACAGATTAATTAGCGTGAACATGACAGATAATATTAGTCATGGAATATCGTCAGGAACATACAGGTGTGTTGTCCCAGTACAAAGCTGTCATACTGTATTACTCTCCTGCTACGAGCAACAGTCACTTTGCAATTACACTTACTGAGGGAAAATGAATGCTAGAATTTATCATTTTATCCACCCCTGAAGTTGCAATGCAAAAAGATGCAGAGTTTCTTTGCAGTTAGCAATACACAAGATTAAAAAAGTAAACCTTTTTAGATCATTAACTCTTTGTTGCGTAATACTATTTAAAGAAAGCTGAAAATATAAATATTGTTCCTATTGTTAATGCTTTTACAAACTTTCACCATCCTCTGGCAGTACATCCTAGTACAGCACTGCTTATTGCTGTATTAACAGGATTTACAAATAACTGACAATCTGATTCATTCACTCATCGTTATTAGATTTGGTTGCTTGTTGGGTCACCAAAGCCATTACCAAGACAACGTAATACATTTCATATTGCATATTGTATTGTGACTTAAGGAAGTGAGAAATCAGCTGTAATGATGACCCTCATCTCAAATATTCATGTTAAGAGGAATACATGTTCACCATTCCTGCTCTGTATTACCCTGGCATTTAATTCCAAACACATGCAACGAATGCAAACACACACTTTTATTCAAGGCAGACTGCGTGAAATTGTACCTCGTACCTTAACAAAGACAGCGTACTGCGCCATCTCTGTGGGCTTCTGGGAAACCAGGTCACACAGCAGCTCCAGAGCCACGTCCACCTCTCCACTCACACCACTGCATACGTGTGTGACCAAAGAGCCCACTACTTCCTACAAATCACACAATATTTTAATTTCATCTGACTGTTTTATTGACAGGGACATGGTGGATCAAGAGCCTGTCCCGAAACAGCGGGTGTGATACGGGAATACAATTCATCACAGGACACCATGCGCACACACACATTCACACTCTTATACATAGGGATTAATGGCAAAGCAATCAACTGTAGAAGAGCATTATAAATAAGTCACAGTGATGTCACCTGTTGGCAGTAGGAGTCAAAGGCAGTGAAGGCCTGTTTGTACATGTGTCCTCCAAAGGGCACCACACAGGAGTCGGTAGAACGCAGTAGCACCTGTGCCAATGAAAGGATGCTGGGAAAATAGCCACGCATCACCTACACAACAAAAGAATATACAGTATACTACAGTAACATAATACAACAGATAGCACACATACATGCATGCAAATATACAGTGGTACAAAATCTAATGACTAAAAGCTAATAACAATCTAATGTTAATATAAAAAAAAAAAGGTGCATAGTATATGCATACAAAAGGATTCAATATAATACATTACTTGTATTATATTGAAAAATCTACAATAACTAATTATTTTATGATTTATCATGTGAATTTAATTGTTAGTTGAAAATTTGCACTAATTTCAAATCTGGTGGCTGCAACCAGATTAGGACAGGGCAAATTTGAGACTAATAACAAAGCGACATGTAGAAATGACGAGGAACTGAGAAACATGTTTTGTTAAACAGGTACTATAGGTATAGGTACTATAACAGCTATGTTATAGTAGTTTACAATATATAGAAGCTTCAAAGAAAGACCTAGTCCTTCTAGAGCAGTGATGGGACGACGCTTGCTGATTTGCTAAAAAGATGCACCAGCAAATTATCCAATACTTTCAGGATAACATTCCCCACAATATCATCAAGAAATTCAAATAACTTTACACACAAATATGCACAAACGCTGATCCCTTAGACATTACAGTCTTAAAAACCATCATTTCTGTGGTGGATATCAAACGTGATTTGTGGTCATGTTCTCTGGGTCAAAGACCAAAAGGATCATCCAAGGTGTTATCAGCGTCAGGTTCAAAAGTTAGCATCAGTCATGGCACGGGCGTGTGCCAGTGGATGTGGCATGGGTAAATTGCATGGCTGTGAGTTCAATATTAGTGTAGAAAAAAAATATCTTTTTGGACAAAATACACTACCATCCATACAGGGAGACATCCCTGTATTTTCCAGCAGGACAACATCAAACTGTATTCTGCTCGTATTACACATGCATGGAGGCTAAACACAGAGTACGGGTATTAGACTGGCCTGTTTCCGCCAATGGTGCATAATAAAGTATAAAATATGGCAAAGACGACCTCAGAGCTGAATACCTGCATAATGGCAGAATGGGGGAACTTCCACTAGCTAAACTTGCCCTACTGGTGTCTTCAGGGTCCAAATGATTACAAGAAATGTATTAACAGAAATGGTGATGTTACACATCGATAAACAGTCAACTGTCCCAACTTTTCTGGAGCAGCCATCAGATTAAAAATGAGTGCATATGGGAAATAATCATCAGCAAATAATGAATTTGAGTTTTTAATATAGTACAAGATGAAGTGACTTGGTTTAATTGCCAATTTCCTTACTGTCCCAGCTCTTTTGGAACAGGGGTTGTATTTATAAATTACTAAATTCAATTTCCCCTTAAATGTAGTGAATGGCCTAAAAATAAAGCTGACCTGAGCGTAGCCCCTAAAGGTCTTATTCAGTAATGCTTCCTGAATGAGGCCACTGCGCACTTTAGCCTTCAGCACTCTCTCTGCTCCACGTCGACTCTGGTTAGCGTTAGTGGAGTGGACAATGAGCAAAACCAAAACATCAACCACCTATGACAAAAATGGGACAAAATAACAAGTTAAATAAAAACAGGATCATAATCTAACTGAAATAATAAAGCAAGAATAATCCAAATTGAAAATATGCACCTTGTGATCTTCTAGCTCGGTGACACTCTCTATAGCCTAAGGAGAAAATATAGACAGTAAAGTGTCACTGTTGTGTCGCTAATATTAATAACACATTTCAGTATAGCCGTTCTGCCTCTGTTTACCTTGAGCCATGCTTCACAGATTGTCTTTTGAAAACGCACAGCTGATTTAATAGCCTCCAGGACCAGAGCCACGTTGTCTTTACTGCTGCAGGACTGGACATTTAAGGACCTGGCACCACATAAAAAAGCAGATGAAAAACAATACAACAATGAAATATTTTATACATTAATATACCTAATTGTGTAGCTTTAAACAACCAGCTAAGGATTTATTATATAGTAAAATTAAAAATTAAAAATATACAGATAATATTATAGTGAAACAGCAACCTCTGTAAACTTAACTTTACTTAGCTTTACTCTGCCTGTGCTGCTAATGGGGGTCCCTTCCAAAAATAAATGTCTGTTCACAACATACAATAGCAACATAATTTATTTATTTTTTGATTGTTTTTTGGACTATGGGCCATACAGGTCTTTGTATAAATTGCTACTACTGAATTCAGAAATGCTGTGCTATGCTAATGTTATTTTCTTGTGATATTATTTCTTATTATTAAGTAATTAGGATTACAGACTTGCAGATTTGTACTGCAAGTCTTAAACACTACTGGTTTTACCAGAAGAAGCGTCGCCATGTCATTTGTATGGCGATTGACTGACTGATATAAATTTGATTAAATATTTGTGTATTATTCCCATCTTAATGCAGACAGTTTAGCTAACAGTTTTCTGGTTGTCCAGGTGACTGGGAGTACGTCAACATTTTACAAAAAAAAAGAAAATATTATAATAATAATAATAATAATAATGTCATGGCACATTAACAGGACTATTACCTGTTTTCATGGTTAAATTAAAAACAAGGTTGATTCAAACAAGTATAAAAATACAGAAGGATCTCTGTGCTTGGAGCCCCAAGAGGGCAGGATATGATCATTTTCCAGTGAGACGACATGTGAAAATCCATCTCACCCACTGTCCTTTTTGTTCTTTTCACGCCTCTGAGAACCCTGTAGCACTGACGACACCAGACACTGCTCCAACTCCAGCTTCTTTCGCAAATCACACACCACCTAGACACACACACAATGTGGTATATTTAAATCAACTATTTTACCTTAAGAGGTTTTTAGACTGATAGCCCTTGACAATTTATGAATTGTTTCATAAAGACTTCAAAACATATCTGTAAGTCACTCTGGATAAAGGCATCTGCCAAATGCTATAAATGTACATTGCTTACATATTTGTATGTGCAAACAATCTTTGAAAGCTCAGACCTCATTAGCGTCAGAAGCAGAGATGGAGTGTAAGATGAACTTCACTACGACAGGGAGATCCTCCAGCTGCACTGCAGCGACCGTCGCCATGACAGCACCACGGACCTGAGACACAACAGAGACAGAAGGAGGGATGAGTAAGGATGAGCAGGATCATCTAGGGAAAAGGCAAAGTATGCAGTCTGTTCACCAGTTTGTTCTACTCAGGCATAGAATGTCACTTTTAAATTTTTAAAACTCCAAGACAAATTACTTGAAATTTACATAGTTACATGACAAGTCTGTCTTATTCAGTTCAGGAGAAATTGAGATAGTAACTGTATACCTCCTATAAGGTAAATGACAACAGGAACTAATCACCATGCCATAAAAAATGCGTCACTCTTTAGTAAATAATTAAAAACAAAAATATTTATATATATAACTGATGCAAAATGTGTAAATATGTAAATATGTATAGAAACAATTTCAGAATGATATTTGCATTGCATTATACCGTTGTTGATTATTTTCCTATGATAGCACATGCCTTTTTTAGAAAGCAAGCATTTAAATGTGTGTGTGTGTGTGTGTTTTTAGAAGGAGGTGGATACCTCAGACAGTAATGTGGAGCTGAGGTTGAGGCTGGACAGGGCGTCCAGGATGGGTACAGTCAGCTGAGTGTTCTGCTGGAGTAAGGTACTGTGCAGAGAGAGCAGAAAAAAACTCAGTGTCACACTCTCTCACCAGCACTCCTTATCATTATGAGATCTACTGTATTTAAGCGTGAGTCAGGGTTTTTAACTGATGGTTGATGCAACACCAGGCCAACAAGACCTAATCATACTCACTGACTGGGCAGAACATGGATTTTTAAACATGAATAGATTTGGGTTCACGATGAGCTCTGCTAAATCAGAATGCTTACTTTAGCTCCCTGGCCATGTCTCCATGCTGCGAATCCTCCAGTATTTCAGGTAAACTGGTGATGATGTCACGCTGGATCTCAATAGGAGCTACGGACACGAGCTGCATCAGCTTACTTCCCAAATCCTGCACACAAACACCATATGTGACTCACACAATGAGTCAGCACACACAGGTGGCTTACAGGCAGCGCAGAGGTGATAAACAACACTAAATAAGCTTTCTTTTGGGAGCTGTTGGAAGCTTAAAGCACAAATTTAAAAAAGTTAAATTAAAAGAACAAAGTAACATCCACACATCCATCTGTGGCAAGTACAAGGTGAGTCAAAAATGATCCGCATTCCGGTTATATTAAAATTTCTGCCCACACTGTTGCAAAAACTTTGTTTTGAGGCGTTAAAGCGTCCTCCCTAAAGTCCTGATCTTGCTCCATCGGACTTTCACCTGTTTGGTCCTCTGAAAGCAGCCCTATGAGGATGAAGATTAACTTCTGATGAAGACAGCGGTACCTTCGTGGCACACATGCTGAGCCTAAAACATTTTAATGAGGGATTATGAAAGCTTGTTGACAGTTTCAAGTTGAAAAGCAAGGAGATTATGTCGATCAATGTTGAATTAGTCTTTTCTAAAATGTATTTAAAATAAATTCTACAGCCAGAATGAGGATAATTTTTGACTAATCTTCGTATAAAAAAAAAAATAAAAAAAAGATTTATAAAAAAAATCTTTTTTTAAACAAAAGAATCTGATATGATCCAAAACAGACCTTTTAGTTTGTGTAAAATAAAGTCCTATATTCATCTTTTCAATGGTTTGCTCTGGTGTGTAAGAGGGTGAGTGAAATAGATGGTATACCAGTCTATCCAAGGGCACTATCCACACACACACACACACACACACACACACACACACACATCCACAAATTAATTTAGAAATAGCAGCTATTTAGCACAGATAATCCACCTATTAGCAGGTTTTTGGACGATAAGAGGCCCACATAGACAGATCATAAAAAATAAAAAAAACTCCACACAGATAATTAAGTGATAAATCCTGAAACTCTGAAGGAGTAATCGCTGCCCACTATGCCATCACAACCTTCTAAGAAGATGTGGTAATAATATCAATTTATCCTATTATGTAGCAAAGAATTATGTAATTTATACCAGGTATTTTCTGGTAAACACAGAAACAAGAAATAAAAAAAATTCTGATTTTTAAACATTAATTGATACCCATCAATTATTGTACAGACAGCTAAAATGGAATGAAAAAAATTGTGTTTTTTTTTTTTGCTTGATGTATCCGCCTCTACAGTACATAATACAAGTACGGAACATGGACAACTACATCCATGATGTATGATGCCGAAGATCTCTGTCAATTATTATCAAAGAGAGCATGTTTAAGCTTTTGGCCAGGTGCCCTGTGTCACATCCCGTACATCAAAAAAAAAAACACTCAAGTCATAAAGACTCCCTCAGAAAAACATTGTCTGGTTAAACAAAAAGGTTTCATTTGTATGTATATCAGGCTAGACACCAATATAAGGAATTAGGAAGCACAATGAGGGGGTTGTTTTATGGGCACAGTAGCATGGGAAAGTTCACATCATATTACAAAACCTTGCAACATGAAAGTTTACTTAGATTAGCTTGTTGTTTATGCTTGATATTGACCTTAACATACCAGCATTGCTAATATTCTCTTTACCTTGCAATCCACAACTCGATCGAGCCACTTCAGCTGATTTATGATGAGACGTGGAACATTCAGACCATCCTCTCCAACACTGAAAACCACAGGCTACGATTATCACCGGTGACAGCAGCATGCTGCAGGTCTGAACCAGCCAGACCGCAAAGAACATTTTTGAGTAGCTCAGCTAATAGGCCACTGTAGGATGCTATACAGGAGGACGAATAAACAATTTGTGATGATATGACAAATGCTTACCCATCAAACATGAACTCTGGGAGTTTCTCAAACAAAGTATTTATGACCAGTGTCTACAAAATAAAGCATATGTTTCTGTTAGTTATAGTAGGAAGGATTGAGTTGAAGTACCCTGTTGTCAAAGTTATTATAAATACACAAATTTGGTCTTTAAAACAATGCAGGAGTCAAATATTTATTTTTTTAGATCTGAGCTAGCGATGCTACTATTTGATTTGGATCAATTACATCTGATATGCAGGTTAGAGTAAATATTTACAATGGCAAGAGAGCACTGGGGCTTTTCCAAATTGGAAGATGTACCCAAGTGATTATGGTTCAGGGTTACTGATCAGAAGGTTTGGATTCAAGCCCCACTAACGCCAGTCTGACACTGTTTTCCCATAACCCTCTCTGCTCCAGTGGTGCCACGTCCCAGTCTGACCCCAAATACCTAACAAACTGGGATATGCCAGGAAACAATTTTGCTATACTGTAATGTACTCTACATGTGTATATACTGTAAATTGTGTGTAAAATCTGTCCTTGCCTGTAGCATCTCAACACCCAAAAGCATCCGCACCAGACTCTCCAGAAACGAGTTTGAACTGAGGCAGAAAAAGCACACATTAACATGTAAACACCTGTGACTCTGGCAGTGCTATGACAGCATGATTGTCTCTTCACAAGACCTGTATTGCATTTCACTCGCTACCTGGCGTCCCCCTCTCCTGCAGAACGTGGCACACATGGAAGCAGGCAGTTCCTCAATCTCTCAGGGTCTTCAATGTGTGACTCCAAGCCAGATATAAACTCCTGAATGATCTGTCAGAGAATTGAAAAGACAGGCACATCAACACACAAAAACATCGCCGTGTCAAGACAACTGGACAACAGAAACTTTAGTCTCTGATCACTCACACTGGGATATCTGGGATTCTTTCTGAGCTGCTGCTGTAGCCTCTTCTGAAACACAACTTGATCCACGGCTGTAAGATTTTAAAAGAGTGCATTGTTATCAACACAAAGTGATATACTTTCATATATTTAAAATATGAAAAAGATACGAGTTAAAAAAGCAGAGCAGATCAGCAGAAATAGTGTAACAGACAGTTTAGTGGTGAAAGCTGGATGCTAGGAAGTAGATCTCAATACTTTAAAGGTGAGCTTTATGTCTAGAAACATCTTACCGATCTCATTGGCCACGTTGCCTTGTCTCAACAAGACACCCGATTCCCGTAGCATGTGACCAAAAACAGAATCAGGAACTCCAGCAGAAAGGGATTTGGCTGGCCGTCCAGCTGACCTGCTTTTCTTTGCTTCTGATTAAACAAAACAGATTCATGTCAGAAACAGGTTAAGGCTATCTTATTCTGTGACTGAGCACAAAAAGGACATTTATTCTGTACACAAATCTTGTGCAACTTACTGGGCAAATCCCGTGAGGCCGCATCTTCATTGACTGAAACAGTTGATGATCTTTTCTTTTTGCGCATCATCCTCAGCTACTATTGGCAGATACAGGACAGAGGCTATTCCACAACCAGGACTGGAAACCTGTGATTTATGTAAACACCAGTATTATCATTGCTCAATCTTATTTACGTAAACTTGATCAGCATTTTTTTTTTAAGTGTATGTATATATTAAGTCATGTATATTTAACAGCAGCAACAACTAGACATTCTGAACTTTTTTTGTTTAGGTCTAGTGATCCCGTTTAAAATCCATAAATACAAGATATAATCAAAAGTTTGTGAACATCTGCCTATTACAGTCATATGAGCTTGTTGAACATCCCACCCCAGATGTACTGTAGTCCCCTAACCTGTTATAATAACACTCACTCTTCTGAAAAGGCTTCCTGCTAGATCAGAGATGAGACACTAATGACACTAAGGAGGCCTGGTGTGCAGTCAGAGTTGGGTATAGTTTGGGTTTTTACCGGTGCCTAAGCAGTGCCTGAACAGAAACTTAAAAATAAATAAATAAATAAAAAATACTACAAAAAAATCTGGGATGACATTAAAGAAAAGATTTTATTGAAAAAGAATAATAATAAACAATATATTATATAACAATTTTTTGCAGAAATATGTGAAAACAACATGGACACTCAAGTTACTACAAAGAGTAGTTGGAATTATATTATTAGAGCTTTCCTGACTTGCATTCACGTTCATGTTTTCAGTTGAGAAATTATTTGTTCACATGCGGTGAGGGTGATGATGCTTCTTGCTTCTTACATTTCAGAGAACCAGAGAACAAATATTCCAATCGATCGCTCAGGCATTTAAGTGGCACTGAAGTGAGACACCAAATGCGTTCTTATTAAGGTCTAGTACATACCAGTTATATAGGTACCGGTGCCATAACGGTACCTGGTTTCGGTACCAATACCTAGTGCAGTCCGTGTTCCAGGTCAAACGTGTTCACACAAACGTGTACTGTGACGTTGAGATCACGGATCTGTGCAGACCACTCACGTTTTTCCATTACAAGGCTTGGCACAACATATCTTCATGGAGGTCACTTTGTCATGCTGGAAACGGTTTGGGACACCTGGTTCCTTTTTCATTCATTCATTTTCTATACCACTTTTCCTATACAGGGTCGGAGGGGCCTGGAGACTATCCCGGGAGACTGGGCACAACGCGGGGGTTCTCTCTGGACAGGGTGCCAATCCATCACAGGGAACACACAGTACGGGCAGTTTGAGAGTGTCAGAATATATAAATGTCAGAATAAATAAATTACATGGAAACAGTCTGGGAAAGAACCACATACCTGTGCTATGAACGGGTGTCCACATACTTTTGGTGTACTTGGTAAAACACAAACCTTAAAATACGTCCTAAATCAACTTCTAAGCAATGCCTGAGCTTTATAATAACACATTAACACTACATTAAGTTAACCCATAAACACACACATTAACTCAAGAGCACCTCATATCCTAAATGAAACACTTGAACATTTCATACACCCTAAATACATTCTAAATCCAAATATAACCCATAAATACAAGACTAGACCAGGTCATGCCGATCATGTTATCTATCATGAGTGACATCTACATCAGCTGCCATTACTGTATAAGGAACCTTATTTGACTAGTGTGCTAGTTAGAAGACTATCAGCCCTGACCGAGCTAGCTATCAAAAACACAAACACTAACATTACACGTAACACCAACTGTCCTGCACACTCAGCACACTTTTAGTTACCACACACTCGTCTTTATCAAGACGTGTTATATTGAAGAATAACTTTAAACAACTCACGTAAGGAACCGGATCGAATAATCTTCTTTCAGTTGTACCAAACATACACACACTCGCGTTTCAGAAGATTCCCGCGTTAACGTTTCGTACTTTTTCAGGGACCGTCAATATTTTTCTACACGCATAAAAAAATAGGTCAAAAAAAAATTTCCTTCGCGTCTTGTTTATTTATAAAACCATTCATCTTTTGGTGATTCAAGTAATATTTTATTATTATTGTGTGTTACTGTGGGTATAATTATGTATATAAATGAGTGCTTGTTTATTTGAGGGCAGATAGTTGCTTTCTGAATTTTTCCTTGATGAAGTTTGGAGATGGTCCCTAAACTTGTGGGCGTGTCTTAGATGTGGGCGTCATAGATACAAGGAAAGAAATAAAAGCGCGTGTGACTGGTTAGTGTTGACGAAGGTGTTCTGTCACTTGAGTTGATTGATTGTCGCTGAGGTCTTTATTTTCTGCGTAGACTTTGTTAACTAACGAGTTAACAAACATGGCAACTCCTAAGTCGTTTTACGACATCACGATGAAGACGCTGAGCGGAGAGGAGCTGAAGTTGTCGTCCCTGCAGGGTAAAATTGTGCTGGTCGAGAACGTGGCGTCTCTCTGAGGCACCACCGTCAGGGATTACACCCAGATGAACGAGCTCCATGAGCGCTTCTCCGCCAAGGGGCTCGTCATCCTGGGAGTGCCCTGCAACCAGTTCGGCCATCAGGTAAAACCTTTACCCCTTTTCCATCCTCCACTAACCGAGGGTTATTGTAATTTAAGACTTTTAGTCGTCGACTGGTGAACACTCGGTTCCTGGCACGTGCGCCTTTTATATAATTAAAGTTTTATAACTTGCTCACTATTAAGGATAAAGTTCTTCTTGATCAGGGTAACGTTATATCACACTTTAATTTGCTTTAGCACTTGCACCTTTCATATTAACTAAACGTTTCGTAGCTGTAGAAGAAGTGAGAAGTCTTAAGCAACATGCTGAGTCATGGTGTGGAAATGGGCAAGTTTCCCAAGGGTTTCATTTCCCCATAGGAATGCTCTTTCCTGTTAACAATACATTATCATTATTGATACTACTACTTCTTATGTTACGTCTGCTGGAAGAATTCACCATCTTTTTTTAGACTTTTTCTGAGTAACTATTTTCACCTTGGTTTTTAGCCATGTTTGCAAATAGTTTTTCCTCAATGTTCTATATAAAAAAAATAATTAAAAAAAACAAGATTTGGCCTTTTTAGCAACTCAAATCTGTAATTTCTTTACTAGGAAAATGTACCTTCAGGCTCTTTTACACTATATCAAAAAGTCACCTAAGATCAGGAGACTATAATTACCCTTGAATTAATATTATATTATAAGCTATAAATATTTATTTTTATTATTATTTAAATCGTGACCCTGTGTCATGTTCGTTCTTCATCCCATTTAGGAAAACTGTAAAAATGAAGAGATCCTGTTGTCGCTGAAATATGTCCGTCCTGGAAATGGCTTTGAGCCAAAATTCCAGCTCTTGGAGAAGGTTGACGTGAATGGGAATGACGCTCATCCGCTGTTCGTCTTACTCAAGGAGAAACTTCCCTTCCCAAGCGACGAGCCTACGGCGTTAATGGGGGACCCCAAATGCATTATCTGGAGTCCCGTCTGCAGAAACGACATCTCCTGGAACTTTGAGAAGTTCCTCATCGGCCCAGATGGCGTCCCGTTCAAGCGTTACAGCAGGAGATACCTGACCTCTGACATCGAGGCAGACATAAAGAAGCTTCTGGGAATTGCCAAATAAAGTGGTGGTAGTATTAGTACGGTCTTTCACAGCTAGTTGTGGCTCCTTGTGCACGGTGCTGCTGTGCTGGGACTCTTACTTTGATGAAGATGCTCTTTTAAACGTTGTGAAGGGCTGTCTGATGTTCTGTAAAAGTCCTAACTCCACAGCTGCACAGAGCTCATGTATGGCACAACAAGCCCTTTTTGTGGATCAAATAAAGTTACATTTAAGCCTTAAAGTCTCTGCATGTCAGTTTTAATAAGCTGGATCGAAGTATCTTCTTTTTTTAATATATTAAAAAAACACACACAAACAGTTAATATTACTGTAAGAAAAAAATACTAATAATGAAAACCAATCCAGATTCTGCAAACTAAAAGCAAATGTAATTTGAAACTATGGTGAATGTTTAACATTGTGACCGTTATTTAAAAAGTACCAGGAGACTAACTCCTGCCATCCATCTACATTATGAAATACATTTCCTACTTGTATGATTGAAAGAACTATTTTACCCTTTAAAAATAATAGATGAAATCTGTGTTATTTGATTAAGTGCTTTTGTGTAATGACGTCAGATGTTTGTACAGCCCCTCTGAAACCCAGGCAAATGCAAGACAGTCATATGCTTGTTGACTTGCATAAGTCCAATAATAATCATAGATGAAACATTCATAATAAACAGATAAAACACCACTGAGCTCAGTCAGGGCCTGTGTAAAACAGTTTCAGGAATCAAGAGTAGGTGAAAATATGCAACGGCTACATGTAAAGATTACCCTAAATATTAGTATATATATATATATTGAAGTTTAGTTGAATCAGCTGCCTGCCAAGAAATGGTTTTCCAAAATGCAGCTCTTCGTAAGCAGGGCAAACTAAAGAACTTTACTACACCTGCAATTTAATTGACATTTATTAAGCATTTTATGAAACCAGTGTGAGACTTTCACTTTGTGGCATGCTGCATTATTGTTCTGGAAGTAGCCATTAGAAGCTGTTAACCATTAACAATACTCAAATAAGCCCTTAATGATAATCGGTATTACCAAGCCGAAAAACCTGACAAGAAAATGATTTCCAAACATGCCTGGGCAGTTACACACAGCAGGTTGGGAATTCAGAAATCAGTTTTACAAGTGTAACCTACCTCACTCACCAAATATACTGCTTTATCCTGTGTATATAGGGTCACAGGGGGCCTGGAGCCTATCCCAGGAGACTTGGGGCACGAGGCATGGTACACCCTGGATGGGGTGGCAATCTATCACAGGGCGCGCACACACACACACTCTATGGGTAATTTGCAAACACCAATTAGCCTAATCTGCATGTCTTTGGATCGTGGGAGGTAACTGAAGCACCCAGAGGAAGGACAACATGCAAACTCCATGTACACAGACCCGAGGCAGGAACTGAATCTGGACCCTGGAGGTGCAAGGTGACAGTACTAACCACTAAGCCACTTACTTTGTGTTTTTAAAATAGTTTATACATTTGGCTGATGCCCTTATCAAGAGCAACTTTATATATATATATCTCATTATACATCTGAGCAGTTGAGAGGTAGGGGCATTGCTCAAGGTCCAACTTGGTGGCAGTGATGGAGTTTGAACCTGGGACCTTCCAGACCACAGTCCAACACCTTAGCCACTTAGCTATCCTGCCCTATTTTATATATACCTATATATATTCTATGATAAATCTATTATCATAGACTATTGATTTGCAACATAAAAATTACAATGAAATTTTTTTTGGTAGGAAATCCCCAAAGTAAAAAAAAAAAAGTCATGAAATTTTGAATTTACAAGTATGAGTGCCCAGCAAAGGGTTAAGAGATCACGTTACATTTTTTTTCCATGCAGTTTTGGTCAACCTGTACTCACTGCAGCTTTAGCTTTCTGTTTTTGCAGACAGAACTGGAAACCAATGCATTGTGGATGCAAGGATGTTTTTCTGTTTTCAATTGAGAAACTGTAGCCTCTCTCTCTCTGACCATTCTCTGTTGACCTCATTCATCTATAGAACTGCCCCTTACTGGATGTTTTTCATTCTGAATAAAGTGTAGAGACTGTTGTGCGAAAATCCCAGGAGATTCAGAGTTACCAAAATACTCAAACCAGAATTTCTGGCACAATTAATTACACCACAGTCAAAATCACAGAGACTACATTTTCTGCCCATTCTATTAGCAAAAAAAGGACACAAAGCTGTTTGCTCAATCTTCATGATTGTGCTTCTACCATGTCAAGCTGTTTAGACAATTGCAAAGAGTAGATGTACAGCTGGGTGTATGTTGTGGTCAGACGAAACCAACACCCTGTAGTCATGAATACACTTAGTCACCAAATATTAATTGAAGTAGAAAGAAAATTTATGAAATAATCATTTTGTAGAAATCTTGGCAATACTTATGAAATGCTTATGAAAACTATTACCTGAACAAAAATATTGAGCTCAGTATACCATTGCATTGACTAAAAACATCCTGGACAAGTAAACATCACTGGTTAGGCTTCAAATCTTTATTGTCTTTTTGATTTGTTTTCAAAAACCTTGCACATATCGCCATGATAAATATCAGAACACAAAGAAGATATCCTATTTTGCAGATAGTACATGACTATTTACATCTAGGCAACATCTCTGAAAATGTTTTTTTTTTTTTTAATGGTTGGTAATCTGACAAGGTGACTTTAGAAAATGCGCTGGCCAGTATGAGAGACTTTCTAGGCTCCATGTTGTAAATCAATCAAGTACTTATCATAGCCTGATTTAAAAGAGATAAACACATGGGAACTGACCAATAGTTTTTCCATTTTGAAGATTTGCAAGACACATGCATGCTGCTATTCCACAGAAAAGCATAAGATCAAAGATGCAGACTGATGATAAATTATTAACATCAAGGGACTGTGGTGAGAAGATCCTCCTAGAATGTATAAAAACCAAATAATTCGGCAACCAATTAAAGCAAATTGAAAGCGTACAGGGTGGCAGATAGGACAAAATACTATTGCATTTTAGTGAACGTTAAAGCCTCTACATAGCATCCACTTAAACTTTTTTCTGTCAAAAGTTGCAGCCTTTACAAGTCTCAAATGTAGCACCACTCTCGAGCAGTGGCTCGATGCGCCTCTCTATCTGGCCTTGGAGGCAGGCGAGCAAGTCCCAGAACAAATAAAATAAAAATAACATGAAAATTCATCAAAGTGGAAGAGTTCAATCAGTATCATATTGCAAACGTGGTCTCAAACAATAGCATGTATTATGAATCTCAGTGCCTTGTACAGCTGGACATGTACGTTTACCACCAAAATGAAAATTAAATCCACTCACACAAGCCCCCCTTTTTCAATTTCTGGGGCAAAAAGGCAGCTAGTGCTAACATTTCAGAGAGCAGCACAATAATGAAGATCAGCAGTGTAATTATCTTTATCACAACTGTAGCTATAGTTTAGCCTCTTATTCACTGCAAGCTTCAAGTCTTATAGTCAAGTACACGTTAAAAAAAATTAGCTGAGTTTCAGTTGGATAAAGAAAAGCCTCCTGTTTAAAGGTTCTATGGAGAAAAGTTTTTTTTTCTTTTCTGTGAAGACTATTCCTCACCAGAGGCACATTTAACTAAACATTTTCAGAGTGTAATAGATCACTGGAGAGAGGAAAGAATTAAACCTCTCCTCTGTCGCCCTGACAAGCTTTACTCTCACCAACCATTACAACTTTGGTTGATGCAGCACAAAACATTTGGCTTCTTTCTGTATTCTACTGGGGGACAAAAAATGCTTTCATTGCAATCATATCATTCTATGCAACATTTTTAAACATCTGACGACAGGCAAGGTCAAATTGTTCAAGTGTATCTATTTTAAACAGAAGCACAGTGCAGGGGGAAAAGTCATATCGCAATTTAAACTAAAATCTTCACTTATTTATTTTTATTCTTATCGTTTTTCTTTTTAACTCCTTCTTGGGTCATGGAAAAACGCATCAGAAACTAAAAGCAGAAAACGCTGGACCTCCTTGTCAAAGCGCTGAAATTCTGGATTGTGAATCAATGATCATTTGCCCATAAAGCTTTTATTTCAGTGTCTAATGACTAAAGAGAGTCAGTTGGTGTCCATGTGGTCTTCCAGAGAGTCGGAAGCTCCTCCGAGTGAGGCAGAGGGATTGGATCTGGGTGCACCATCTCCATCTCGCCGCTGGTAGAAAAGCACGTAGGCTGCCTTAGTCTGAAAAGGAGCAGATGATCATAACCAACACTGAACTAATAAAACATGGGGAAAAACAATGACGAGTCAAGAGATAATCTTGTAATGGCATTCGTATCTACACCACTTGCTTCATTGCATAATGAGCAAATGTGATTCATAGATATGCCCATAAGTTTGTTTTTTTTCTTTTTCTTTCTTATTCATAGTGTGGTTGAATTGTTACTTAAAATACAAGCCAGTTCCCAGAAGGTTTCATGATCTCAATCATGTTCTTGTGTTACTAACATTTATAGAATCATATTGCGACAAACTGCATGGCAAAAGGTTTCAGACACCAACCATCACATCCATATGTTCTTTTTAAGGTTGCATACCAAATTAAGTGTCACTTTGTGGCTGTAATAACTACCTCTACTCACCTGGAAGTGCTTCCATTAGATTTTGAAACCTGGCTGCGCACACAAATTTTCACTCGTTTGGCTAGGGCTGTGCAATGAATCAAATTTAAATTCCAGTTTCAATACAAATTTGTCTTCCAACAATAAAGGGAAGAAAAAAGTAATAAAGCTTAACTGATACTCATTTTGTGTTATAAATCCATTTGCTTTACACAGCACTGCAACTCTTAACTTTGTTGTACAGTTGAATGATGCTTAAAAGCTCAATAAAATCTACTGTTTTTAATTGAACAATTTTTAATTTAATAAAACACATATTAACATCCAAATTCCAAATTTGGATTCCAAATTCCCCCAAGTAAGAAGGTTCAATAATTGTTAAATCATCTAAGCAAAATAATAGTGATTATGATTTTTGCCATACACAGCTATGCATTCAGCGATAAGAGCATTAGTGAGGCACTGATGGTGAGCGAGGGGGCCTGCTGAACAATAATCCTAAAAATGCGGTTGAGGTCAGAGCTCAGTGCAGGCCACTTAAGCTCTTCCACAGAAACATTATGGAGCATGATTTGTTGTCAGAGGCACTGCCATATTGACTATGTTTGGGCCTCTTTGTTCCAGTAAAGGGAGATTGTAATGCTACAGCATACAAAGCATTCCTCAAAACTTTGCGGCAATAGTTTGGACCACCATATGGGTGTGTTGCTTAGGTCAAAAACCTTTCACAGTGTAGTGCATGTGACTAATATAGTATGCTTTTATGGAACTAAATAAATCCCTGACAACCCTGTACAACCCTGTCCCTGTTCCATTACCCTTACAACACAACTATCTGCCCAATGTTCATACTATTTTTAGTTTGTTTAAAGAAAGAGTTCTGGAACATCTATGAAAGATGTTAGTTATTAGTATTAATTCTCTTATATCACCTATACTGTTTCATCAGCAGCTCCATTAATATAATTTCCCTTTTATTTGTTAGGACAAACAAATGAAGCAAAATTCTTATGTTGGAACCACATAGCCGTATGTTCTAAATACTTTCCCCATGTTAGAAAACAAAATTACAGCTTTGTCTATAACTGTTCAAGAGCTAACACTGACTTAATCCATAAGTGTCAAGCATTTCGCAGGAAACGTGACCCATCATCGATTACATACATTATCATTGTTCACTTCAATGTCCTCTATATTCAAGTCTGTGTTAGTTGTTGCTACTGAAGTGATAATGTGTTAAAATTAACTCTGCGCCCCCCCCCCAAAAAAAAAACCTTACCAATGCCACTATGGTATATGCAAATATGAAACAAGGTCCTGTTTCATAGCAGCTGTGCTTCGACAGTTGAAATAACTAAGATTAAGATAACTAAAATCTTAAATCATTTTAATTAGTTTAGACAACAAAACAAAAACAAAAAAACACAAGATGATAAATTGATGCACAAATGTATTTTGATAAAGAAAACATGAGAATCTTACCACTATCTGATCCTCAGAGGCAGAGGACACACTGCTGTCATCGAAATAATACCATTTCCCATCAGCCTTATTCTTAGCATATGCAGTATCTGCAACAGGAAATGAAGAAAGTCACTGCTTTAGCAACTGAAACTGAGGTCTTCCTCTTTATCAGCTTACTCCCTTCATGTTTACAATACAAAAACATTACTAGTTGCTAACTGTGGACAGATTCTTACTTAAAATTCTCTCAATTCAGATCAAGCAAAGGGAAACGACATGATACAGTAGGGAACATAAAGGATCAGAGAAGTGCTCAGAGAACAAATGTCTTAATATGCAGTTAGGTAAGTAAATACTAATGAAGATAGTCAGGGGATAAATCTGGGCTAGGTTGACCAAGATAAGCTGAGTAAATATTAACTTGCTCTGGGGATTACTTTGCTGCAGAGGAAGTAAGTGAGTTTCAACAAAGAGGAAAGAATGCAAACAAAACTCACAGTGGCCTCCACCCATTCCTCCATAGTGGTTAGAGATAGCAACAAGGTCATATATATATGGCTCAGCTTTGGGGTCGCAGACAAATTCGGACATGTTCAGATCCCTGTGGGACGAGACGAAGCAGCAATGCTTTAGCAAGATGGCAAAAATGTTATGAAACAAGGATATTAATAGCAAGTAGACTGCTTAGGCCAAATGAGTTTATAAACATTTAAGCAATCTTGTCCGCTATTTGTCAAAGGCTTTGGAAACGATTTCAACTGGTTTAAAATAGCTGATAAAATGACAGTTCCAATGACAAAATCCTGTTCACTTGCCACACAACATTGATAAACCATAAACTCAACCAAACATTGGGGTGGGGGGTGTGATGCTTAAAAGGGTCAGCAAAAGACTTTCTGAACTAGAACTTTCATATATCATACAGACAATTTTCTCAAAGTAATAAATTAACTTTATTAAGTTAATTATGCTTCCTGGTTTTCATTAGGTTGAGAGCATCTATACTTGGTTAAGTATTTTCATACCTTGTCCAAGGTCTAGACACGGGATATCTAAAAACATGCAGCCCATAACCACTGGCACTAGGGCTGTGCAATTAATAAAATTTCAATTACAATTTTAGCTCCAGACAGTTATGAAAACAAGTTTATTGAGTTTAAATGATTATTGTGCTACATTCCTTTTACACAGCAATGTCCTCATTTTGTGTTAGAAAGCCTTTTCCTTTACAGCAGTGCACTTTCATCCTGCACTGGAAAGAGGAGAGATCAGCTACCTGCCAAAATCCACATTTAAAACCAGGCACGGAAGAACTTTTAGCAAGAAAACACGATTGAAAATGTTGTAATTTTAAATACTGTCTCCTTAGTATTTAGCTTCTAAGTTGTTTTGAATTGCCTCTGAATGGTTCAATCAAGGCTAACATGAGCTACAAGCTAACTAATTTCTAACACAAGGCTAAATGCCAAAACCTCTCCCTAATCTCTTTTCAAGGGCATTGGGATTCAAACCCAAAAGGTAGCTGATACTCTAAAGTAAAATAAGTGGAAATATAAAGATATGAGATTTACAGGACATTCCACCACCTACATGATTTATTCTCCTCAACATTTGGCTACATAGTACCGGTAGGAATTTAAAACTACTTTCACCCCTGTTAATTACATGAACTGCCAGTCGCCAGCTTTCGCGGTTAGATAGTTCTGCAAGTTGCAGAAGGATGTGTGTTGGCAAAGCAAAATAACTAGTTAAATAAACAAACAAAACAATCTATGAATAATACATGGTGTTTGTGTAACTGTTGTATAAAAGTAACAAACACTTGAGGTATCGTGTTGTGTTGAATATCAGCAGGGCTGCAACATCTTCTATACTCAAGCTGTGCCCTTGTGCCTACAGCGCCACGAAGGCTGGGCTGATATCCAATACAACAGCACTCCATCTCTTGTAATATTGCTGAATTATACAACGAAACAAGCTACATAACCAACAATGCACCTGCAAGTTAAATAAAAATTATCTTATTCCGTTTACATCATCAGCACAACCCTGGTGCATGCAGATAAAGGGGTCACAAACATATAAACAAGCTGTTGGCATAATGGTAAGTACTAGACAAACAATGCTCTGAAAGGCTAGGGAGAAGAATCTTGTGGGTTTTCGTTTGTCACATGAGTTCTAAACCAACTGCTACACCCTCCAAACTGATCATAATTAAACATGAAAGCCTTGAGTACAATAAAATGAATTAATTAATTAAGAAATATTTATTTATTTATATTTAGACACTACTGCACACATGACTACCCGCCCCACACTACTGTCCTAACAGCTTGCTGCCATCTGGTGGAGAAAACGTTCTTGTGAAATGGTCTCACTTACAAACTTTATTTAACCATTTATAAATATTATGAGCATTCACACATAACAGGAAAAAATATCCATAGTAATAAAATTATTTAATCTAAAAGTGATGAAACCTCCTGTGTGGAGCTAATATTGTCTGACCTGATGGGGAAATCAACCACAGTATCCAGTTTGTCTCTCCAGCAGCGGTTGTAGGAGAAGCGCTTGAGATGAACCACCAAAATGCGGGGTAAGGACCACAAATCAAACTTCTTCGTAGCCTGCTGGTGCTTTTTACAAGTAGGGCAGTACCTACACAGAGAGGTGGCACAAATTATTTCTCAATAGCGAACACAAAAATAAACCAGTAATACTTATTTTTAGTCAATATAATGAATCAAATCATTTTTGAGAATCTAGTAAATGTGGTGCTGTTACTGTAATTTGAGGTGAGTTTATCTACCACGGATCATGCTCTCCCAGTGTCTCCATGGTAGTGAAGAGCTCGATGCATTCCTTCAGAGCTACTGTGGCCTTCTTTTTGTGAGCTTGCATCATACTCTCATGTTTCTCGTAAGCCTTACAAGTGAGACAGCAAAGATGACTTCAATCTCAGAGTATAACATTAAGAGTTCACTTGAAAAACAATATATTAAATATTGCCAACCTCTGCTTCCTGATCATTGTAGCACAGTCTTTTGGTTTCTGAGTCCCAGTCAATGGCTACTGTGGAATGTGCTGCAAAGATTGTTTTCATGTTACTTCACTGGTTTACTGTTTCCTTGGTTATTCAAATCGCTAAAACAAATGTAATATGGGTGGGGGTTAAAATATCACACTTACAAGTGAGTTTGAGAACGTTGCCAGCTAAGGGACTGATGTTAGCCGTGCCATAGGAGTTCACCATGCTAAAAGAGAAAAGTTTAGGCCGGGAAGAACAAGTCTTTCCAGTAGGAGCAGTGGTAGCGGGTCCATTCTCAGGCTCCGAGGTCTCGTCCTCCCCATCCACAGTCTCTGACTGGCTGCTTTCTGGATCTGGGCTCCCCTGGTGGTCCATAGCTTCCTCTTCACCTGGAAATATATAAAAAAAAACAAATATATTTTTTTTATACATACATACCACACACACAGTATATATAGGGGATATGGATAGGGTCTGGCCACAAAGCCATCTGGGCGACAGACACTCCCCACCCTGAAGATATAACTGTTGTTTCTGTGACAGTTAGGTGAGCACTTGAGGTGAAGGACCTTGCTCCAGGGTCCAACATTTATATATAATTTACCAACAACACTCTTAAATAATTTTAGAGTATTTATAAGGTAGTATCAGACACCTTATCAGCCCTCTAATTGAAACAGACTAGGCAAAAAATAATAATTTCCTTACCATCACACATTCCATTGGGCCCGTTGCACGTGTGGTTGCTTCCAGTGGTAGAACAAGCACTGCCGGACGCGCCGTTGGACATTGGGCTGCTACAGCCACTTATCCCTGCATTGTGACTAGATACTACATCTCCGCCATCTGAAAGACTGCTAGAAGACGTGGCTGTGGCAAACACTCTGCTCTCCACTGTGGTACCCTGTGTGTGTTTCACATAACGCCTAAAGAAACCAAGGGAAGAAGAATGATCTTGATTATGAAAAGTCATTATTACTAAAGACCATAAGCCTATAATACCCATAGAACTATTTACCATAAATAAATTAAATCTGTACCCAGTTTCATTTATTACAAAGCTTGCAGCATTAACAAAAATAACAAATACATGTATGGGATGAATGCAGATCACACACAAATTCTAGGAGAACGCTCACCCAATCCTCTCCAGCACACGCTCATACAGGGAGTCTGGGGAAAGGTTGTGACGAGGAACAGTGATGAGGAGTGGCTGTCCAAACAGCATAGTGCACGAGGAGCCTCCACTGTGCTTGACATCTCTCTCCCTGAAGTATACTGGAAGATTCATTCTTTCGCTGTCCTCCTCCAACACCTCATAGCTAAAACACATATATTAAAGTAGGACAGCTGTCAGATTCTCAAGCAGATAAAACAGCCAACGCACACAAGTTGTTTTTAAATCATTAAATACATTAAATGAAGTCATTATTTAAAGACTCACATAAAGATGTCATCCTTTTCCATTATTTGGTTCAGACCTTCATCCTTTCTGTAAATTTTATGGAATCTGTGATTGTAAACATCAGCCACAACCATCTAGATATGAAAGGAATATGCAAAATCCAAATTACATACTTTAACAGAAACTGAAGACCAATTGAGCATTAAAAGATACAGTTCCGGTTCTAGAAGATAGAAAAATTCATAAACAAAAAAACATTCATTCATTTAGAAGGTGTGTATGTGTGTGTATGATTTTTCAAGTCTCACATTCTCTGCAGGAACTCCAGATAGCTTGGCCAACGCACTGCACAGGTCTGACACTGCACCTAGTTTAGGGACCACCACACGATACTGGGAGAGATCGAGAATAAAGAAGAGAGATCAAAGAGGTGTTCATTTGATCCTACCTATTTACATTCACACAATCACTAGATCACTTTCTCAAATGCTGCATAATAAACCTGAAAGGCTAAGTTCAAGGTTTTCTATTCATAAATACAATCTTAGCAACATGTGATGTATCCGTTTAAAGACAAAACCAAACTACACGTAGAAAACTGCTATTGATTCATACTTGCATGGGTCTGGACTGAGGGTCGATGCGGACCAAGAACACCTCCATGGTACGATCTTTCTTCATGGGCAGTGGCAATGTGAGGTAGCAAAAAGGGTCAAAAGTGACAGACACTTTGGAGCACTCAGGGCAGACCAGAGTGGACTTGAACAGGCCGTGAAAGATATCTACAATGATGGAATCATTACGAAGACGATGATTCTTCCATGCCTCTTTAGCCACAATCTGGAAAAGTAAAAACAGGACAAGACTTGAGTTTCCCTTCTATAAGTGAATGTAACATTATTGCTATGCTTAGTTAGACCAGTTGTTTACATTTTCAAGGCTGTATTGCAAAACATGAAACACTTTATAACCGCTTGTGAAATACCTCATCTGGCCTGCCTTCTGCATCTCTTAAGGCCAGGTAAGGCTTCTTCTTGACACGATTCAGGTCTTCGTGTAGGCCATCAAGCAAGAAAGCCAAAAGCTCCTGAGAGTCCTGCTGCTGGTACCCTGAGAACTGAGGGGCAAAACGGCCAACCTGCGTCTGTGCATAAGAGACAACATACAAAATAACATTTAATCATCTTATACCATGCTAAATGTTATCACTTGGAGCCTTCTTATCCAGGCATGAGGTTTTGATGTACATACATATTTTGATAGATTAAGAGCTAAAATGTTAATGGCATAACTTGCTCCTGAATTATTTACTTTAAATGTGCGGGGAGCCACATAGCTGCTTCGGCTGAGCCACATCTGTTTTATCAGGTCTGCAAAAGCCTCAGCGATCTCCCCTCGCATTCCTAAAGGATTCTCTCGATTGATCTCGGCTTCATACTGGTCCTCCAGAAAATATTCTGTCAGTGGGGGCGAATTGCTTAGACACTAGAAAAAGGTAAATGAAGAACACACAGCATTTCAATACAAAACATGAATTTAAATGATTGCAAGTGTACATGTCAAAGGTCAGGCTTCTTAGCAACTGGATGCATGATAATCAATAACAAGAAAGTGTGTGTGTTTAGTACATTTATGTACCTGAAGTGCAGAGTTCATGAAGCAGGTGTTGCCCAGATTGCTGAGGCCACACAGGCCAGGCTGAGAGGCAGACTCCCGATAACTGTAGGATGAGCTGTAAGAACTGTATCCTCCCAACCTGTGGATGAAGAACAATATTTGGTTTTTTTTTTCTTTGCACAAATATCAAACATGTAATTGGATGGGTTTTTGTAAGCTATAAAACTATGAAAAACACACAAAAGAAGGTTACAATGCAATCATACAGACTGAAAATAAAAAGTGAGGTTGAAAACAAACCTGATTCCAGATGTGCTGTTGTTTAGTGTGTAGCTCGAGTTGCTGCTGCTGCTGCCGTCGCCATTGGTCACCGTAGAAGAAATGGTGGCAGAGGAATTGGACGACAGCTTTGGTGACGTTGTGAAATTCCTAGAGGTGGCTGTACTGGATCTGGAAGAAAATCAAATAGTGAATGGGGGGGGGGGGAACTCAACATAAATCAATACTAAAGTACAGAATCGTGCGATGGTAAACCTGAACATACTCACTTGGGATGGGAGGCTTGTCTGGGCCATGTACCATCTTCATTCTTTCTCTCAATCACAAGTACCTGAGGGCAAAACAGATCAACATTAGATATCTAAAAAAAACTGAATCAGACACAAACGGAGTATGTTACCATAACAGGTTAGTGATGTTCAGACATAAAACATATCTGATTTATTTATCATTGCAAATAAGTACCCAAAACTGACGTTAGTCACATTTACTAACATATTCCTAAGTAGCTCAACAGCTGCAGTGTTGGCAAATATCTGAGTAATAATGGGAAGGAGAAATTAAGGAAGTTGGAGATATAAAAGGTAGACCACGGAATCATAAATTATTTTATGGCCTTGAAAAACAAACAAAAATACACAATGATTCAAAAACTTATTCTAAATTGTGTCTAGTTATTTTAGGTCCTACTCAGTATGTTTACAGTCTTTGATCCTCCTCTGCCCTGCCGGTTTTCAAAAATGTCAGATTATATTTCTTCTTTATTGCTGTTTAGAAAATTATTTTTGCACTCAAAGTAGTTACCTGGCTGCACACAGAGCCTAACTGTCTTTTGATAAGTAAGTCCCCAACATACGAACGAGTGGCGTTCCCAGTGCTCATTCGTAAGTCCAATTTGTTAGTAAGTCCAACAAACATTGTCTAGTTACTAGGTTACGAACACAATTGGTTATACACGGTATAAAACTAACGTGTTCAATGATCTTATTATTAAGAATCGTGCCAATGTTTGAACGGTTCATGTTAAAAGAACGAGCAATATCTGCCATCTTTCACTTTTGTCCTGCATATCTTAGTAGTACCATCTTCATCGCCGCTGCTTTTATTCTTGATACCAGACATCTTGGGAAGCATGCATGTGATAATATACGCCGGACATGTGATCGGACTTCCATGATTGAACATGTGCAAACACTAAGTAGTTTACCCCGAAAGTTTGTATGCAGGGGACTTACTGTATTAGTACAGTATAACAGGGAGTGTTGTTGCAATGTCCTACCTGGCCCTGGAAAAGCCCGGCATCCTGAACTGTGCTGTCAGGCTTGTTTAACTGCTCATAAGTGTTACTCATGTACTTGTTCCACAACCGAGTCTCCTTCTCAGATGGGATATTGAAGAGGGTCCTCATTTCTTTCTCAATGGTATCTAAGGCATGATGACAAACCATCAGGAAAAGTAATCAACGTTCATTGCGTCTACAGGTATCAGTGCTGCTCTTTTAAAAAATAAAAATTAAAAAATTTAATTAAAAAAAATAATAAAACATTTCTAGCAAAAATAAAAACATGTATTTGTAAAAGGGTAACATACCTAAGAAGAATTTGTAGAAGATATCATGACATCATGATAGAATTTTATTTTTATTTATTTTTTTACCAATAATAGTATTTACTGTCTTGTCTCTCAGCTACTTCTGGTTGAACATTCCTATATCTCTCAGCTATAGATCGATGTTATCTAATCAAACCATTTATTGACCTTGATATTATCACGTGTGCGTGTTTGTGTACAAGATGATCACTACGCAAAACTTAAAAATTTTCTCAACACTTCAGAATCAACAGCCAGGCAAAATTGTGAACATTTCCCAAGGATCTTCCTTAAAAGTGGGTCCTAGTAAAGATAAAAGTTACTCTTTGTACTTAAAAGTGCTCCTCACTACTTCTTACAGTTTCTTACCTTACGAGCCCCTTTAAGAGCCTTAGGAGATAATGATGAAATTAAACTACTTGCTCCAAAGTTTGTTTTATACAAACCAGCCCCTGCACTTACGTGGACACACCAGCAAAAAAAAAACAAAAAAAAAACATGATCTTTATTACCACTAGACTAATAAATGTGACATAGACGCATACTGCCAGCAGACTGCAAGGAAGCACTTTACTCTTTGTCCTCTGCTCTCAGAAGAGGTAGGATCTAATAAATACAATACATGACAGGGAGAATAAACAAATAGCTTTCATGCCGGTGGTATAAACACAGTGAAAACAAAAGCTACGAAAACCATTTAGGGGAAAAAGTGCATCTCTAATAATAAATCTGCTTTTGTGTGTGTGTAATGACAAAGCGACAGAGTTTTTTTTTTTTTTGCACATTTATTAATAATAGGCTGACTCTGAATATACTTTGTCAATCATGGACCCACTCGCCTGCACAAATTTTTTATTTTTTTTTAGGGGAGGGGGATGTTTGAACAACAAATCTTCAGAAGAGTTTTCAGAAGAATGTACGCAGCAACAAGGTCAACACAGCCTCCTAACTGAGAGGAGTTTTTGTTTTGCTCGGAGTTGCTCTGTTAAGTTGAGTTGAATGCTAAGAGACTCATAGCTAGAAGATTTTAAGGTAATTCAGCAGCCCTCTAAGAGGTTTCCTAAACTTTCATAAATACAGCCCCAGGTGCTTAATGATGAGGTTTAAGAGCAAGACACTGAAAAATCTTTAAAAAAAAATAAAACAGCTTTCAGTTTGTTCAAAATCTTTATGAAGCCTTGAAGCTGGTGTTCTCATACCAATAGTGTCAGCTTTGCTGAAATGGCGAGTGACCACGTTGTCCATGTTGTCATTCTCACACAGGTTCAGCTCCAGCAGATAGACTTCCACTTTACAGTGCTTCACAAACATGCCATGCTCAACCACCTAGAGAAGACATGGAAGGTGACAAAAAAAAAAATAATAATAATAATAATAAAGATGTTTTTCAGCTAAAGAAATTAAGCAAAAAGTCTAAAATCTCTCACTCACTCATCTTCTATACCTGTATTCAGGGTCGGGGGGACCTGGAGCCTATCCCAGGAGGCTTAGTGCACAAGGCCTGGACAGTGTCCCAATCCATACACACACACACACTACGGGCAATCTGGAAATGCCAATTAGCCTAACTTGCATATCTTTGGACTGTGGGAGGAAACCAGAGTACCCGGAGGAAACCCACCAAGCACGGGGAGAACATGCAAATTTCATGACACAGAGACGGGAATCGAACCCGGACCCTGAAGGTGCAAGGCGACAGTGCTAACCACTACACCACCAAGTCTAAAATCTAACAAATATAAATAATGGTAAATTATTTAAAGGTGTGTCACAGTGCAAGTTACCCATACTGAATATTTACTAAAATTTCTGTTTCTTTTAATCTCATGTAAGATTCTAGTTCACTTTTATACAATGGCAAAAAGCCCAACAACAAGGAAATTACACTGAAAACTAACTTCATCTCGCGGTTTGAATACACTGGGTGCTGAATTCTGAGTTTCCTTTGCATGCATGCATGTTACACAGCAGCCCAATATCACATGCTCTCACTAGAACTAACAGAAATCATGATTTATTATGCAGCACGGGCATGCCTACTCTGAATCAGTTCCTGGTGACGCAGTTGATATTATTACTACTACGCCCTCTCCTATTGGTGGAAATGTTAGTTTTCCTGCCTTCTTGTTTAGGTCATCAGCTCCAGATGATTAAATCGTTTAACACTATCTCACAAGCCTACTGGCAAAGACTACAACACAGCAGGCCTCTTTAATAACAAACAAATAAAACTATTACACAAGAGCCTGTTTTCATGCAAAAAAAACTGCACCTTCACAAAGGAAGCGAAGAAGTGCGTTACCTTCCTGACGATGGGCCGCTGTCCTTCTAGACATCCATACCAGCTGACGAGGTTGTTCCATGCTTCTGTAGGCACCAGGACATAATCTAACTCATCTATGAGATGTTCCTTCAACGACTGGTTTTCCTGATCTACGAGAGAAACACAGGCAATATATACATTAAAATTGGTGCTTGTCATTTTTAGTGACTGGGGAAAATAAAAATCTGCCCTTCATTGTTTATTTATAATAAACCTACTAATGTAAGTCATAATATAAACATACATGCATGTGGTCACTGTTAAAAACAACCACATCACTATAGGAGCAGTATGCTAATCATATTAATTATATAACGAGTCTGATTACACAACAAGTCACTGATTAATTCTTTCACTTGCTTAACACTTGCTACATTTAGAACGGCATCGTATCATTTCTACAGAAATCAATAGCAAGAAGCCTCCAGTGACGTACAGAAGTGTTTCATTGTCACTTGTGAGAGGAATTAGTCGAGGAGATAATTTGCCATGACGGAACCACCACTGAGCTGGTCTTATCTTGGTGTTGGACAATTCCCAGCACATCAGACACACTAGTTTGCACAGTGCTGATGGATGTAGATCAGAAACAACAGTCTATGGTGTGTCCAACAGTCATTGACTACAGCACATATTTTTCCATAACCCATGTATCGTCATCATCAGTGTCCATTTCTGTAGCAGTAAATAAATAGTGCCTGAATAGGCCCGAATATGATTTTCAATTTCAAAATTTGCTCTCTCTTTCCTCTTACTGTAACCTCTACTCTTCAGTGAAGCATTTTCACTCGATTTTAAGAGTGTGACCATGGGTGCTCATTCAGCAACAATTATTAGAAAGGGCAGTCTTTGATTCTGGGTAAGGAGGCCTGGGGTCGCAAATAGTATCTCGATTCATCTTAGGGCATTTTCACGTTAGAACGCAATCGTTCCGTGCTCAGGAACCGTGCCCGAGTCCGCTTGAAGAGGCGGTCTCAAAAACAATATAGCTTACTTGAGCACAGATCAAATGGATATGGAAGCCAATCATACCGGACAATGGAAGTAAATCGCTGTTTAGAAGCAACATCAGTGCCGTCTGTCTCCTTGTGCAGTAGCATGCACCAATCTCACTGTCTGACCCACAGGTAGGAAATAGGAAGGCACGCGAGGACATCGCTCTTGACAATTTTCCCGAATATTATTATTATTAGGCATAGAACGAAATTAACTTCCTTGTTTGCTTCTTCTCTTATGTTTAAGTAGGTGCTTATTACTATGTGTTGTATCAAAGGATGTAAATACATAAGCGTACCCGAGAAATGAGAGCAATTATTCCTGGCCATCGTACTAATCAAATGAGTCTAATGTGAAAACGCCCTTAAATTTGTGGGGCTCTGTGTAAACCACTTCAGTTTTTCCAATCGAATCCTTGGGAAACCATGTCTTCATGAAGTTTGTGTTGTGCACAGAATTGTCTCTCCGATCCAATAAAGGCATATTTTAAAGCTACAGCGTACAACAACATTTTAGACCACTGTTAGCTTCAGAGTTTGAGTCAACCGGTTGGAAAAACCCACATGCAGGAGTAATGGACAGATATCTATGAAGGACCAGCCACATGAACAACATGAGGCACAGTGTTAGGCTGGCTGACAAATATCCTGGCAAATAAATTAACAAGCTGGACATGGGGGCTGTGTACAGGAAGGCAATGGGCAGACTAATTTCCAAAGGAAGATCAGGTAATTTAATGATTTTTTTTCTATCCATTTATTGTTGTAAGTGCTGTCCTCTTTGTGCTGTACTAGCTGTATTTGGTTGAAACGATGGTAAAGCTACTTGACTTGATGTTACTGTGCATTATAGCCTTGCTTAAATAATCTCCTATCACACTACATACCTGCACTATAGGATCTGTTATGGCTGCTCTACTGTTCATAACTATTTTACTAAATGTCCTCTATTACTAACTGCACTGTAATTTTTTCTTGGAGGACTACTGTTTAATAGGGGTGCAACAGATAACAAAACTGGTTTTAATCATCCTAGTAGTGATATTAGTTTGGTCTGTTTATCCGAGTGGGAAGGGCTTTTATCAACTAGATAAATTAGGGTTAGGGTTAGAGACACACTCAAGCACTACAGAATTTGAAAATGACATTGTACAAGCGCATGTCTTTGGACTATTGGGGAAAACTAGAGTACTCAGAGGAAGCCCACAGAACACAAGGACAACATGCAAAATCAACACACCAGACCAGAGCCAGTATTAGAAGCCCAACAATGGGGTATGAGGCAACAGTGCTAGCCAGTGTGCTCACTTTTTTACAGTTATATATGCCCTGTGATGGCTTGGTGCTCCCTCATTGCGTACCCCGCCTTGTGCCGGACGACCCTGTCGATGAATGAACACTTACATTTAGGAATTTGGCAGATGCTCTTATCCAGAGCAAATTGCACAAGTGCTTTGAAGTTTCCATCATTAAATATATATATTTATTTATAATCTGGTGAATGATTTTATTACTACTCAATTATTTCTTGCACCCTTTATTCCTTTGCTGCAGTAACTTGCAAATTGCCCTCTAGGATAAAAAAAAAAAAAAAAAAAGTAATCTCCCAATTTATCCACCCTTCCGTCCGTCCGACCGACTGACATGCAGGATACATGGATCACACGTTCCCTTTGATCCTCCAGCACTGCCCTACTGTTCCCACTATCTCTCAGGGATCGAGGAAGACATGCATCGAGTTTTCTGTCCTGGCTCCTAGGTGGTGGAATAAACCTTTTTCTAGATGTAATCTTTAAGCAATATTTAAAAGACGTCTAAAAACATCTGTTTCTTTGGTGTTTGGGTTAACTCCACCCTTCCCCCCAAAATAAATAAATAAATAAAAAAAATTTGACTGATGGTGCTTCTAGTTAGCAACCTATTGAACCAGTATAAGGATATATTTAATGATGGAAACTTCACAGCACTTGTGCAATTCGCTCTGGATAAGCACATCTGCCAAATTCCTAAATGTAAATGTTCATTCATCTTCTATACTGCTTATCCTGAACAGGGTCGCTGGGCACAAGGCAGGGTTCACATTGAGGGGGCACCAAGCCATCACAGGGCACAAATGGTATGGGCAATTTGGGAACACCAATTAACCTAATCTGCACAGTATTGGACTGTGGAAGGAAATCGGAGCACCCAGAGCAAACCCACCAAGCCACCCACCGGGGAGAACATACAACCTCCACATGCACATGGAGAATCGAACCCTAGACCGTGGAGGTGCGAACCACTACACCACCATGCCTCCACATACATTTCTGTAAAATGTTTCCCACACTTTCTAGTGAAAACAACCTTTTTTTAATGAATGTAAGACTTACCTGAAAAAAGCCCGGAGTTGTCAACGGGTCCAGGATACAAGTTTTGCTCTCCAACATTGTACAAATCCCAGCTGTCAAAGCCCACATATTTTTTCCACTGTTTGAACCATCGACTGTCGATCAAAAACCTACAAAAACAGCCATGATGGGAAAGATTGGCAAATTGTAATAATGAAATATCAGAAAAAATAACAACAGTAAAAACAGACTACATTGGCCTGAAGTCCTAATCTGCATTTTAAATTGATGCATGTTCCCTTTAAACTGCATAAGCTTGTTAGCAAGGATTCCCTTCGAGCCAGAGCAGAAGGCTCTCACTCCCTGAGCAAAGCTGGAATCTCAGTGATGAGACTTTTACAGACACACTTTACTCTCACTAAACCCACTGTGAAGCTCAGCACTGGTAACTGACAGGCTAATGAGAACTCTAAGTTACATCTTAGGTTTATTATAATCTCACACCAGTGCTTAAACGTCTCACATTTTACTCATTAAATAATATCTGATGTTGATTTTGCTGTCACACTCTCTGGGTGTTATCCAGTGCCCATGACAAAGCAGTAGCATAGCTAACTAACGTTAACTAAAACTAGCTTGAGGACCAACATGACTAACAGCTGTTTGTTTGACAACAAATACACTTTAAACGATTTTATTTCCGTTTATCATCATAAACGGATTAAACTATCGTTCAAAGCTAACCAAATTATATTATAACTATTATTATCTTTCGCCTGGTTAAAGTAGCAGCTATGCTAATGTGCTAATAAGCCGTCTGTACAAGTTTGCTAACCAGATTATCATCAGAGAACACAAACAGCCTTTAGTTGAGTGTTCTATTAAACTTGTTAAAACGAAAGTTCGAGAAGGCGCCGTTAAAAACAGTCGAATTTAAACCGATAAACTGGCTAATAACATGTTAGCCGACAACATGTTTAAGCAGCTAATATTCGTCGCGTTTTAAGGAAATTACATGTTTGTGGGAACAAACAACTAAAATGTTGTCACACTAATTAATTAACTTTGTTTGTGTGGACTATATGAGCTCGTATGTTACTGTTTTACGACATTAGCCTAGCTTAAGGAGCTAAGCGCTGACCTGAGATGACTGCCGGAGGTTCGGCTCCACTGAGCTAGCAGCTCATACACACAGCCACTGCACGCGTTTGGACGGCAAGCTAGCTAACTTTGAGCCAAATGAACCGGCGATGTATGTGTGAGAGAATGAGTGTTAATTCTCTTACCATTCGTCTCCTTTTCGAAGTGTCGTTTTCAGAAGAGCTCCAATGGTCTGTTTTTGACTATCGATTGAAGGAAGCGGTTTTTGCGTAGACACGGGCTCTGCGACCGGCTCTGCGGCGTTGCCCGGCTCGGGTCCACCTCCCTCCGCCATGACGCACTGAGTGAAGCCGCTGAGGGCGAGTGCTGCTCGAGGAAACGCGCTAGTGTGGCTAAGCTAACTTAACGCACGCGCGAGCGAGCGTGTCCACCTCCTCTAGCGATTCGCACTCACAGTGGAACTGCGTCACGCAAAAATGTTCATCAACTGTTAGAAACACTTAGACGCTTTAGTAAGAATTAATCGAATATGAGAATAATAATTCATTCATATCAGGTAGGTAATACGAATAAAAATATAAAAAAAACAGTTAAAACTATAGTCTAGTTGCACAAGATGCTTGAAAAATAGACCTTCCTGCTGAAGATACATACAAACTGCATCCTCTAAAAGTCCTGCTGACTTTGTAGGAATCCAAACAATGCAGAGGGAAGAAAGTAAATTTACCGTTTCCGTTTATAGTTCCTGATAAAGACTGTAGGTCAGTGCATCACAGCGGCTACATCCCAAATGACTCAAGTGGCTATAGAGTGCACCACGTATACTGTGGCTGTCACATTCCCTTTTAGTGCAGTTAAACAGAGAGGACGTACGCATTTGAAATCGAACAAACGCTGTCGATAAATCAATCAATGTGATCATGAAAAAAGCAAGATTTAAATATTTGAAAATATTTTTCCCCGGTTCGTTTATTACGTCACAAAGCACATTGTTGGTATAGAAAAAAAATCTATCGTCAATGAACACTTCTTGCAAGTACATAATTGTGTCACGTTACAAAAATGAAATGTTACAAAACAAATAATCAGAATACAAAAAAGCAAAACAATGAATTAACAAGAAAGTGTAATATCAGTTAAAAGACTACCAGGTAGCCAAAGAAAATCCATCAAAAAAAAATCTGCACTTTCATTTGTGTTTGGTGATTACAAGCAAATGAACACAACAAAGGACAGGTCTTAATATGACTGAATTGCAATTGGTCCATTTTCAAACAATCTAATTCTTTACATTTTAATAATCTATAGCCCTATTAATCATCTGGTCAAATAAAATCAGCCAAAAACAACACAATTTTGATTAAGGAATGTTGTTATTTGAATATGCTGGGGTAGAAGACGAAAGTGAATTCTAAGAATTCACTAAGCTAATTGGTTCTGTTTGAGGATCTTCAACTCAAACATACTTTACAATGGTGACTGATGAATGTAGCTTTATAATACATACCTCAAGCAACAAACTACTCTATGGGTCCCTACTATATTTTTTAAAAGAGAAGAAAGTAATACAAAGTAAAGGTTATTTTTTAAATAGTTTAAAGTTCTTTTTAATGATAACCCAAAAGAAATTCAGTGAGAACAGCACATGCACACTTGGATACATCTGCAGTGAGGTTTATGCAGCTTGTCTAGGAATAAATACCAAGTTGTGTCCTATTAGCTCCAAACAGGCTCACACAAATTAATCATAATTACATTTTAAGATGATGTCCATTAATGCCTTTAGAAAATTCCTGTTGGCAAATCTTTGCAGAACATGCCAGAAAGATCCAAGTCCTTGCTCATCAGATCCTCCTCGACACTGTCTAACGCCCACTGATGGTCTGTCAACTCCAGTGCCTCCCATTCTGCCTGAGGATGGAGAAGAGAAAAGACTTTTATTCTTTGTGCAAGAGATTCTGTTCCACATCTCACAGTCAAATTTCATGTTTGTGTTAAGATTCGGATCTTTATATATGCAGTCAGTGCCAGTCTATGAAAATAAGCAATTTAAAATTTCCATAGTATTTCAATAATATCTGTCAATTTTC
Source organism: Clarias laeviceps (assembly GCA_030014305.1). Classification (NCBI taxonomy): domain Eukaryota; kingdom Metazoa; phylum Chordata; class Actinopteri; order Siluriformes; family Clariidae; genus Clarias; species Clarias laeviceps. Next base: position 16,484,892 of record JAQMYJ010000037.1, read on the forward strand.
AGTAACTACGTTAAACATGTGTACAGTTTTGAACTTTGATGGCATTTTATAATTTTCTTGTATTTTTATAAAATACAAATAATCTTCAATCAATCTTCATTTGTGTGCTGCTGGGCTGTAAATAAATCTGAAAGGACTCTGGTTGCTGATTTTAGGCTACCGCAAATAACCGTTTCCTCTAGCAACCCGTGTTTTATCTTATTTTTATAGTGGCGCTTCATATTACTGCTTCTTATTAGCGGCACAGTTTTGGACCATATGAGACAAACTGGTTTTACACTTCCCGCAGGAAGAATGAACACATATTGATCTGTCCATTCATCAAGTGTTGGTCTACTTTCTCTTTTTTGGAGTAAGCCATGGTCTGTTGCACTTTCGTTTCTGTTTCTTCCGCACACACTTTCTATACACCGTAAACTGTTGCACTGATTGTCACTGTTAAATGATGTGTATAGCCACGCCCACTTCAAGGAAAAATGCGCTAGAAAAGCATTAGTGTCCGGATAGAAAACCTTTGTTTTGGTCTGTACTGCAGTCGGTTATCTAGTGATGCCGGCATTGTAGGAAGCCAGGAACCTTTACAGGAACACAAAGATGAAGCCTGTCTCAACTGTAGAAACCAGGAGCAATTTTAGTCCTTGCTCCAGTAGTTTTCTGCAGGGACCAAGATCAGGTTTGTTGTACTGAACCATATTGAATTGTGAGAGATTTCTTTAAAAACAAAACAAAACCAATCATAATTGTCTCCCGGAAAGACTAGGGATTTTGCAACTAGGCTTTGGCAGTAATGATCTAGACAGTCCATGCTCATACTTTTGGGGAGTAGCTCTGAAAAAGACATCAAAAAGACTTTAAACTTTAACTAATGCCAAAAGAAATCTTTTCAATCTTGGTTGTCCAGCAAAAGTGAGTTGCATAAATATGGAAAGGTGTTTCTGTGGCACTGGTGGCATTAATTATTAGTTCTCAGAAAACTGTGTATTTCTCATTAAGGAGAGTTCCAGATTTCTGTAAAAGGTTCACTGGTGAAAACAGTGACTATGTGCACATTAATCATTAATAATTCAAACAGACTCATAATTTGAGTCTTAAATGTTATATATAAAAGCACATAATTTCAGAACTTCTAAAACAACTGAACAATTAAAGTGGCCGAATAGGTGATCAAGTACACCTAATACGCCATCCTAATAGTACCATCTTGTACTGACTACAGCCAGTCAGTTACTATGTACAGTTTCTGTTCATGCCATAGGATCTACCAAATATTTGTGGAGCTGCCCATTTTGAGCATAGGAGTGACACAGAAATGGTGTGTGTTGCACAAGTAAATCAGGCCTAGCAACATTTTTCAACAGAGGAGGAGCTTTTTGCTATACTGTATATCGAAGCAACAACTGCCCAACAATCTACAAACAACTTACCTATAAATTACACTCTTTATGGTAAGCGTATCTACTAATCATCTTCTGAGGGTATATTAAAACAATATGTATATGGCACAGTCTTGGATACCTTGAATGCTTTGTTTGTGTCTGCAGGCATCGCCATAGCAGCACCACTTATCTGGTCCTGCATGATGCGAGACTGATCTGCACCTGTCATGGGACAATATTATTAACATTGTTATTTAAATGATCAAGGTTCATTTAAACGTAACAGTTCTAGTGCACGGAATGAACAACAATCATTTCATATATGGCATATTTATTTATAATCTGTACTTAATATTGTCTTTAAAAAAAAAAATGCAACTGAGGGAAAAAATTACCATTGTCCTGTCCAAGAATCAAAGAATACATGCTTCTTAGTCCAAAAACATTCAGAAAATACCAAGACGCTGAGCTTACCCTGAAAATGTAGACAAAAATATTTACATCAAATATTTAACCATTCAGCAGTTTTGCTATATGTTGAGATATCAGATAACCTTTAGGAAATAATGAAAATCATTACGGGAAATTATCTCGAGATTAAATGCAGGCCTTATTTTAGGTAAAGTAACCTTCCTGGAGCACTTACCAGGATGCATCAAGCGACAGCAACTCTATCCCTTGCTGTAACATCGGCTTAAAACGTAGTGTAAGAGGGAAAGGTACCTTAGCTAAGGAGAGAACCGTTTGTTTTAACCACGTCAAAACTCAGTTATTCAAACATAGTACAATATAAAACTGTGCATAATACAAAAGCTTGTAGAACTACACAAATTGGTAACTGCAATTACCAATCTTCTCATTTTTCTATTATGTAAAAATCACCATTATGTAATTAAAGATTTAAGTAAAACATCTCTTACTTGTGACAAACCCTGAAAAGGTCCAATTTATCCAGCCACCAATAAGAATCATGGGAAGAACATTTGTCACGTTGCCTTTCATCATGTCTGTCAACATACTTGGGTCTGAAAGGATACATAAGCACATTAAATTAAAACATATTAAAACACAAATGAACCATTTCTGCATGAAAAGCAAAGTGTTAGCATTTGCATACAATCACAGTCCTTACCAGTCATTGGTGAGGGAGGCACTACTTTTCTTTTTGTCTTTTTGAAGAACCCATCATCTGGGTTATTGAAGTAAAACTTTCTCATCAGGAAGGACTATAGAAAAGTAATAATAATAATAATAATATAAAACTGCTTGCAATTCTATATGCTTATCTGGATGAATATGAAATATATTTGAGTCTGTTAAACATGGTTAAAATAGGAAACCGAATTGATCAGCTTAGGTTAGTTGCTAAATTTATTAAACCAGCCTGTTTCAATCACTATGTCAGCATTGTCTGTTTCTTGTTTGTTTATATGTAATAATAAGTAAGGAACATACCTGTTTAGGGATATATTTTCCATTTTCTCTTAATATCCTGCTCCTGATGAGAACCTGGCTATTAAAACAAATGTCAGATTGTTAACTTCTAAACCTGGCAGAGGGGTAGAAAGGTATCCATATATCTAAATGTAGTGACAAATTCACAAAGATTTAATATCTATAATTACAAACATGATGGAAATATCACAACATCTGCTCACAGACTAAGTAAATCACATTGCTGGGGAAACTGTGGGTAACATTTCTTATTGATGTTTAATATTTTCTTGGCTCAAAAAAAGAATTCTCTTTAATTGAAGGGTAAATTGACAATATGTGAAATGGAGCAAGAACTTCAGTGGAAATAACAGGAAAGACACTGCAATTATGCATAAATTCTATCATGTGGTATATCATGAGCCTCTGTTAACACAATAAAACATACAATTGTCCCACTCTAATCATGGTCTGGGGAAAATTCATAAGCTCCAAAGACATAATCAGGTGTTGCAACAATCTATTTGGAACATGCTGTAATAAGTTATTATTGTTGTTGGAGGAAGAAATTTTTAGACACAACACTGGCAGAGCAGCAAGATGGGATTAAGGGGGAAACTGGAATCTTTTTATTTATATTTTTGTCAGCTACATCTGGTGATGAGGAAACTTGTTACAGACAAAATCAAACCACATGCAAATCTGAATGCTGCAAGAAATTTGACCATAAAACATATTTAATTAAACAGCCTGCTGGCATAGAAGGTTTATCTCTTCTATTGTCCTCAAAAAGTGATTAGACACCTAGCTAAAGTGTAGTGAGAATTAATCATGCCAAGTAAATCAGACACTCTAGTCAAGAACTAAAATTCCCCGCATCATCCTGTTCCCTACCACAAATTCACCAGCAAAGACATGAGGTGGAAATAATGTGTCCGAGTCCTGATCTTATAATACCTTTAAATTCTAAATACACTGTCCAGTCAAAAAAAGTCATCACCTGGATTTAACTAAGCAAATTGTTAATAGTCTTCCATTGGATAATTTCTGCAGTGCTTAATAACATGGTTCAGCTGGCAACAAGTTATTTAACCCTAATTGATGCAGTGAGTAGTGTTGGAAACTTTTTCCTTTGTCGAAGCAGAGACCAGGAGACATTGGGATATCTTTCAAGCAGAAGTTACTCTTTATTGAGAACTTGCAGTGCGTCGCTGTAGTCATCCAAGTCTAACTAAAACTCAGCTCTGGAGAGTTTATACTTTTCAAGGGGGAGGGATACAAAGAGGTGGAGACAATCTAAACAAAGCATAGTGTATTACAGGAATCAGACTGGTAACGGAAATGACTGCAATTGGGGTAAGAACTGTCCAACGCACTGCTAAAACCTTCAGGGAAGAAAGGTGGTTAGAAAAAGTCTTAATGATCGTGAGCAGTGATCACTTAAACGGTTGATTAAATCGAATAGTAAAAAATAACATTTAAAAATAAAATTTAGAATTTTCACAATGTAAAGACAACTCAAGTATTGGGACTAAACAGCTGTGTAACATTAAGAAAACCACTCATCAGTGAGGCTAATCGGAAACTTATGATCGACTTCATTATGATGGGGAGCATGAAGAATGGAGCATTGGATACAGGTCATGTGGTCCGATAAATCCAGATTTACTGTTCCAGACTGATGGGTGCATCAGCATAAGAAGAGAGGATTGAGGCCTAGTGCCTACTGTACAAGCGTGTGAAGGCAGTGTTATGATCTGGGGTTGCTTCAATTGGTCAGGTCTAGGTTCAGCAACATCATGTGCCCAAAAAATGAAGTCAGCTGACGACCCGAATATACTGAATAAACAGGTTTTTACATCAGTTGATTTATTTTTTTGTGTTCACCTGATAGTTCAGGCATGTTCCAAGAGGATGATGCCAGGATTCATCAGGTGCAAATTGTAGAAGAGTAGTTCAGGGAGCATGAGATACATGAAGTGGACCTTAACCCCACTGAGAATCTTTGGAATGTGTTGGTTAAGACTTTACGCAGCGGTTTGACTCTCCCATCACCAATATAAGACCTTAGAGAGAAATGAATATGATGGTGAAAATATTATGAAAATTATGATGGTGCATAAGCTTAGGGAAACAGTGCCATGGCAAATACGTCCTTATCTAAGTAAGAGCTGGTCGAACAAAATATTAGTGTGTGGGCCTTTTTCACAGCTGGGCAGTGTAGTTAACCACATAGCCAGAGTTTTTCTTTTACCTCCCATCAACTGCATGAATAATGAACCCAAGGCAGAGGACACCATCATTAAACCCAAAGCAGAAGATCAGTTTGTAAGACGCAGGCCTTGTGTAGCGGTACTGAAACCTAATAGGCCTATAAATTACCTGTCTGAAACCTGCTCCAGCGTGAGTTTCTTGTCACTCTGTAACAAGATGGAGACGTAATGTCGAATGACCCCGACAAGAAATGTGATGAACACAATAGGCAGCACAACCCACAGTCGGATGTTGGAGTCCAGCAGAAGTTCTGGTTCAGCCATGGTTTACTGGAAAAGTGCTGACAGGACTAACCTGTAGGAAACAAAACACATTTTAGTCTACAAAGAAATAATAACAACAACAATAATAATAATAATAATAATGAAGCTGTAAGAAGTCTTCACAACCTTAAACATAACATAACAATATATAGATTTGATCTCTACTACCAATGCAAAACAAGCCCAAGAAATCCAGTTAGGTGGGAGATAACTAGGATAACTAGTCCTCGTAGAAGCTAACTAAAAATCACTGGCTAATGGAAGACACTGACCAAATGTCACTTAATTAATTGCAAATCTTTGTGTAGTTAGACAGCTTCGACAAGCAAGCCATTAGTTAGCTATCACACACTGTAAACTGTTGACTGTCGCCTGATTTATACCGGTTATACCCATCGTTATATCATATTAACTTAACAATATTCGCCTCTTAGCTAACCCTGGCTAGTTTACATGCCGGCTACTGAACATAAGCTAACAGTATTAGCGTTAGTATTAGCAGTGTCCTGGGAAGCTCGAAGCTCAGTCATTCATAATAAGAAAACAGCTAAGAAACGCTTAGTGTGACTTTTCTCACCGATCCCAGCCGTTTACCTTGTAATAATAAAATTATATTTGAACTCATCTAACGTCAGACTCGGTCGGAGCACAAACCCAACGGCACTGGCGCTCCCTCAGTGCACCAACTACCCGGGCTAGAAGCTAGCACTGAATTAATTGACACACACACTAAGACTAGCGGTCAAGAAAACGGCTTAATCCCAAATCGGTTCCTACACTCTAATTTAAGTGCACTTCACATGTTGTGTAACTTCTGCCCCCTATGAAGTGTGCTGCATGTCAAATTGGATGGTGTTTTTATGAATCGGCCAGTATTATCGACGTTTTCAAAATGGCGACTACAAAATAATAACGTTGTACGTAAATAAGAATAATTATATTTGTATATTATTATTGTACATGATGTATTATATATGATATTATATTAATATATAGTATTCTTATATAATATATAATAATACTATGATAATATGATAATATTATTAATATTTTATCAATATAATATACATCATGCTATTTTTCTTTTCCTGAAGTGTGCATAATTTTTTTTGGATGACTCTGTATATATACACAGTATATATTACAGTATGTAAAATAAAATCACATTTCTGGTAGTGTACTTAATACAGTAAGTTCGCCCCATTTCTTCTTTATTTTTTTCCTTTTTTTGGTACTTGCTTGGGGTAAGAGTTCAAATTTTTTAAAATTCAAAACCTTAAAACCAAATCAAATTCAAATCTCACTAATAAATTACAGCTTTTATGTAAATGCGGTCAAAGAATAATCATACTGCAATCCCAGCGCATGCTATTTTACTCATCAGTTAATTCCCCAAATCATTCTTATGCTGAATCTAATTATTATTATTTTATTTTTTTTATTTTTTTTATTGAAATTGAAAAAAAAAAAATAATAATAATTTCTTTCATTTTTGTGAAGCTGCTTTGAGACAATTACCATTGTTAAAAGCGCTATATAAATAAAATTGAATTGAATTGAATTGAATGTGTCATATTCACAGACGATTCTAGAGTGTGTTGGATCCCTTAACAAATATATTTTTTTTATTTAAAAAAATATAATAAATAAAAATTGCTCTCCCAGCAAAGAAGACAGCAGGTGTCACCATTATCTTATAAATAAAAAATAAGTTTGTCAGCCCTTGAGGGCCCCATACTGCTTGGGCCACAAGCAGTTGCCTACCTTAAGGAGCGGCAGGGAGTATTATATCATATTTAAATATATGATATTATATATAAATATATTATATTTAAATGAAATATATCATATTTAAAAGATGGTAAACATAACCTTTTTTTGTCACCACAAGGGACTGTATGAAATGTTATACCAAAGAAACTATGACTAAATCCTACTGGGTGCATTTTAAATTAATAATGAAATGATAAAGGGTTCTTATACTCTATATCTGATGGTACAACGGCTAATTAGGTTGGTGGCTACTAACAATTCCCAGAAAGCTAACTTTATCATAGTCTACATACATATCTAGAACCTTACATGAGGAATATACTAAGCATTGAGTATTTACATCAGTTTTGCAAAAATTGTGGTGCTTGGAAAGAACACCCCTGTTTAACTCTTCTGCCATCTGGAAGAAAGGTACTGAAGTGTTTGGTACCACACAACCAGACTGTGTGTAATATGTACTAATAACAATTAAAAATTTTGCTTTGGTCTGCACCCACTGTCCTTAACCGGGCCATTGTCTTCACATTGTCTTGTGCACTGTTTGCACACAAATGGACTCTATACAGTTTAGGGCTCTTTTAGTATAATTTTAGATTTATGCAGTCTTTTGTAGTTTTGTGTTGTTTTTATGTAGTCCCATGGTGCTGGATGAAATGTCGATTCCCTACTGCAAATGACAGTGAAAGGCACTTTGACAATAAAGCCTTGGTTGCATGTTCCTCACTCCAGCTCATATTGGTTGGTTGTATTTGTTCAGTTAATTTATTTATTCATTTAGACTCGACTTTACTAGTGGGTTTTTGCCTTCTTCTCACTTCACTCATGGATGCAAGCCTGGCAGGAAAGTTAACCACTTTGATTTTGTCTGCATTTCCCTGATGATTCATCTTTGATTTAATTTACATACACCCTACATCAAGTTTTGAACTTAGTACTGAGGGTTCTTATTACTCATAGGAAGTTCAAACCAAAGCAAAGAAATCTGGAAAAAAAAAATATTGTTTGGAAAAAAATGTGATGTATATACTGTACAAGGATCACATATATACTCTGAAAAAAAAGAAACGTCCTCTGACTTTCAACTGTTTTTACTTTCAGTAAACTTAATGTGTAAATATTTGTATGAACAC
>JAQMYJ010000037.1:16496160-16510704 GCA_030014305.1 Clarias laeviceps
ACCGTCAAATACCGTGACATGGATATAATTTTGAAAAATACCGTGATATAAATTTTTGGTCATACCGCCCAGCTCTAGCTGAAGGTATCCAAAATATGCAATAATATATTGAACAGTTAATTGTGAGATGTGTCAGCTACTTATACTCTGTAAAGCCTTCATAATGGCTCTAATCCGAGATGCTGTTAATTGGTGATTTTTGAGGCTGGTAACTCTAAATGAACTTCTCCCTTGCAGCAGAGGTATATTCTTCATGAGAGCCAGTTTCATCATGGTGCTTGATGGGTTTTGCAAATGCACTTGACAATACTGTTCTTGCAATAACTGTTTCAGAACAGCTGACTTTCGTGTCTTAAAATAACAACTGACTGTTGTTGCTACTTAATTACCTAATGCCATATGTGTTGTTTCATAATAATAAAAAAAAAAATCCAGTATTGTTCTAGAATGTGGAAAATAAATCCGAACGTTGAGTCCAAATATTTGATCCGTATTGTAATTTAACATGGAAACACATCCGATGACATTATGGGTTGCGCCCTCATGGCTACATATCACAGCCGTGTTATATCCAGCAGTACGGAACTCCCTTTCGTGATATTGCTTAAACATAAACGGGACCTTGGTTGTAGTTGTACCACAGAACAAGTCAGATGCAACTATGAAGTGAATGAGAATGTAGAACACTGGGCTCAATCAGTAATATATCTGGAGCCATGTGCATCATCACAGCTGGCCAAATTTTTTATGAGGAAGGGATGTCTCCCGTAATTTCCAGAATGATTAAAAGGTGTATTCGGGGAGCAAAGCTAAACAAAATCTTCTGGCTGAAGTTTTTTTCTTCAGGCCAGGTCATAGAGGAGGCAGACATGTACACATTGTCAGGTTTGAACCTGGGCTTTCCGCTGTACCTTTTCTTTTTGCTGTCTATGTGAATTAAATGCTGCCAGGTCTCTCTCATCTAACTCTAATCCTATATCTGCAACGGAGAAATTTAATCCCTGTGTATATGAGAAGATATAAGATTATCCTTTTCCCTGAATCCCCCAAGATTAGGTGTCTAACTGTAAAACAGTTAGGTTGGTCTGACATTTTAATGATTCCTTGCCATGTTCACGAAGCTCTGCCTCAGGCACTTTGATGTCTTTTTTTTTAATTAAAATCATGTTCAATCAGAAACAAAAACTGTGTACTTACAGACCAGGTACCCAGCAAGTTGACCAGGAAGTTGCCACTGAAGCGAGTGGAGAGCATCTGAGAGATGACGTACAGGTTGGACACCAAAGCAGACTGCAGGATGATGGGTATGTTAGAGGTGTAGAAAAGCTTGATGGGATACGTGTTGTACTGTCCACGGTAACGTGCAGACTTGATAGGCAGATCGACTCTGAAGCCCTAATGGAGGGGAAAACATCGTTTAGATGTATAATTAGGCGAAGAAGTATTACAACTAATACTGTAGAAAGGACGTCTCAGCCATACAGACCTGGAAATATATAACTACAGCAAAGACAAAGACAGTAGCGATGAGATTCATGAGGTTTGGCAGGTTCTGCCTGTAGAAGGCCTCTCTCAGAGCTCGCACTTTGTCGGTACGAGTGGCCAGCAAGTGGAACAGAGCGATAATGGCACCCTCGAACTCAGTGCCTGAAAGGAAATCACAAATCGATTCAACGTCTGTTAATATTAAACAGTGAGTTGACAAAAGGTTACCACTTCCACACAGAAAGGCATCGAAAAAAGCAAATTTAACTAACCATACAAAAACAAACGTTGTTGTACTAGCTGAAAAATAAATAAATAAATAAATAAATACTGCATGTAAACATGTCATAGAAACAGAATTGTTTGCACGTTTGTAAATGATTTGCTGCAGATTTACAGAAAGTGCCTGGAACCACATCATACGCACAATAACTTTCAAACAGGATTTTTGGACCATTTTTATTTAGCACATCATTTCAGCATTTAAAACAAAAATTTTGAAAGGATGTCAATTTTCCATGTTACTTTTTCTTGGGTTTGTTGAAGACGGGCTCTACTCCTGATCGGCCTGTCCTTCTCAGGTAATAAAATGTCATATTTTATAGATTTGTCAAAATGGAATCTGGCATGAAAATGGCATCCTTTATCAAATATATTTAATATTATTTCATAATATTAATGTGTAAAGGGTTACAGCAGATTCAGAATGGGCTCCCAGAATCTTCAATATATATTTGTTTTACCTTTCAATCTGTATGCTTTGGGAGTACTGTACAAAAATTTTATCTAACCCATTACTACGTTTCCTAAAATAAACTTTGTTATTGCAGAATAAAAATGCTTTTTTTGTTTTTGCAGAATGGTAGGAGGATATCAGTTTTTACCTCTGCCTGTGTTGACTGTAGTTGGACTGAAGGCTTTCCAAACGATCGTTTCACAGATGTTGGTGGCAATGAAAAGCGAGATACCCGAGCCCAAACCATAGCCCTTCTGCAGCAACTCGTCCAGCAGCAGCACAATCAACCCTGCCACAAACAGCTATCCAAGAAAGCATACAATCAGTGCACACTGTAAACACCGTTATCAAAACGTCCAAACACTCCACTGAGATGTAATTTCAGGCTTTAACAAAAGGTCCCAACTTAATCTACCTGAAGAATCACAACATCAACAAGCTGACTGCAGGTTAAAACTAGGTGAATGATTTCCAAAGAGCAGAGTTTATTAAGCAAGATAAGCTGTTTGACAAGTTTATCTTCGCAGCACAAGACAGACAACTGACAAGCTTAACTGAATCTAAAGATGAGTCTAGGAGTGCTGGCAAATACCAAGGAGCATACTATGAGAAAGAAACGACTCTTACCTGGATGATGATGAGCAGACAGATGCCAGCGCCCATCTCTGACGGATCTCCATACATGCCAGTCATCACATACACAATAGCCTGGCCAATGGTGATGATCATCCCAAACACTGCCAGGAAATGTGCACAAGTTTAGACATTGCTGGAAAAGATCTCTCTTATTCTGAACGTCTTTGCCAACATGGCGGCTGAGAGAAAGAGAGGAAACTACAGGACATACGTTTCTGGGCGCCGTTAAACAGAGCTCTGTCTTTCGGTGTGTCTCCAACCTCAATGATTTTAGCTCCAGCCAGCAGCTGCATGATGAGCCCCGAGGTGACGATGGGAGAGATACCCAACTCCATCAACGTACCTGTAACAAACATATACGCGTCAGATAACATACACCAATAAACTAGAATACCCAGAAAAATACTAAAGCTAAGCATTATGGCCGCAGAAAATACAACAATGCAAACTTGGGCTTAAACAGCAACATACACACGTGCATGACTACTTGTGAAAAATGCAATCTGTTTTACAATCCAGTTTAGCAATTACAGGAGCACACAGGAGTGACGTTTGAAATTTACAGATTCAAGCATTTTTAAATAAAGTGTAAAGACGTTTCAAAGGCGTCAACAACATCCTGAATGACTTACTATTCTACACATAATCTAACGATAGATTTAAAAGCTTGTTCTCCTTCTTGGGTTTATTTACCACAATAATGAAGAAACCATTTGTGAAAAATGGCTATCCAAGAAGTAGTGTCTTGATTAGTAAAATGCATTGTTTTTGTTTTTTTTGAGAGAGAGAGAACATGTAAGTTTTGTAAAGCGCACCTCTGTTGGAAGCCAGAATGACTCTCATCCAGTAAAAAGGATCTGCAGAGTCTGATGACATGATACCAAATAAGGGAATCTAAGGAGGAATAAAAGGATAGATGATAAACATGAGATAAATAACAATGATGTTTAAACACTGAAAAACTAACTGCATACATGTTGAACACCCAGGTAGGGTCAATCATTCACACTGACAGCTTTGGAAAATCAGGGTAAAGCAAACAAACCTGGCAGCACACCAGGAAGATGAACAGTGTGATGGCTGTCCATAGCACCTTCTCTCTGAACTGAATCTGTAACAAAGCACCAGTCACAAAACGTTAGAGTTTTTCATACAGAAAAATTAAAAAGCATGGTTAAATTAGAAGGAAGAAAGGAAGGAAGAAAACTAAATAAAAACACATACTCGTCTCTCAGGTTTCTGGATTTCGGGTAATACTGCACAAAATGGTTTTATCACCTCCAAAAATTTAACTGAAAAAGATTTGCAGTGAACAGAAATGACGTCAGGACAGTGTAGGAAAACATTCACTCATCATCAAACGCACTGTGCTCTTCTTCCTTCAGGACTACGTGGCTTTCCACTCGCTCTCTTCTCTGCTAGGACTTGTGGCTTTAAAACAGGCACAATCCCAAATCTCTTCCCAACTCGCCCTACATAGGGCAGGAACGACCCGCGTCTATAGCCTACGTAGTGCATTTCATATTCCAATGAACGGGATTTGGGATGTGGCCGGGATTCTGGTGCAACGTCATCACTACAAGTACGTCTTGTACGTAATATACATGTAATGTTTTTTTTTTTGCTTGATCTTCTTCTTCTAGACGTCTATGTGCATTTGATACGACAGAGAAAGATGTTAGATAATATCTACATTTGATATTCAGTGATTTATATTTGATAACTAGCTGCCTGATGTGATGCAAGCTGAACGCTAGCTTGTTGCGTTAAATATTAGACGACATGCAACAATGTGTCAGTGTAACTTTACAAAGTAACGCAAACTGTTACAACAAGAGTAACATTAGGAAATGTAGACTGTTGGGTATCCCGAGCACTGTTAGATTCATTCAGTTTGGCTGGTTGGCTAACGTAAGCTAGCATGCAAGTCTAGAGCTAAGGGATAAAAATGGTTGTGACTGAGCCGTCTTCAAGCTTGCATATTAGAACGAACACACTGTGATAATAAATAATGCATTACTATTAAACACGTGTGTTGTCCTTCAGAGTGGCTGAGCTGCTCCTGCTTATTTAAAGCGCGGCACACACCAAAGGCCTGATCGCACGGGTGACGTGCAAAACAGTAACGTTTCCCCTGAATTAGCTTCAAAAAACAGACTGTCACAAAAGTATGTTAATAAAACCAGCATACTCACTCCCCATGGCGCTGCGTGTCGGTGCTCCGGGCGGATTTCGGTGCGGTGTAGCGGCTGAGCTGCTGCTGTGTGCCTCAGCCTGGCCAGAGAGAGGAGCAGAAGAGGCAGCTCAGCGACACGTCATCTTTCAAAACCTCTAGCACACGTCAGACTGCCGCGCGGGCGCCTCTCCGAACGCCCCATAACTCCCTATATCAGTTCACTACATAGGGACTCAAACAATGACTTTCACACACTACATAGTGCGCTCTATGTCCAATGAGAGTCGTTTGGGATTCAGTCCGCGTTTGAAGTGAAATCACCGCGTGTATAAAAGTTTTCATTCATTGTTTAGACGTTTTTTTTTTAAATACATTGTAAGATTTTTACATGAATTTGAATATAAACACTACTGTCCAAAAGTAGTGTCTTAGGCACTGTATGATCTTTTGTACCAATTTTACTATATACTATATGTCTAACATATATGTCTATTCTTATGTCCGAAAACCATTCACTATTTCCAAACATACATTATTAAAAAGGAATGCCTGTAAGCATGCCTGTAAGAAATCAACGTATTATATGACATACTAGTTTTCAGATAAAAAAAATAATAATAAAAAATAAAAAATAACATTGTCTCCTGGGTTTTGCATGAAAATAGAATAAAGCAAATGTGACAAAGTTACCAGATCTCATATTCTCCAGCACGCACAGTAAAACTTAACAGCTGTTTTACATACAGCACTGTGCAAAGGTCTTGTGAACATACAAAAAAAAATCCATAAGAAGTCAGGATTTCTACACAAAGGAAACTTCTATAAAGAGCACTAAAGAATAATAAAATTAACTCCGTCAGTATTTGGTGTGAAAACTCTTTGCCTGAAAAAAAAAAAATTGGACAAGGAAATTGTTAAACAGCTGGATGTTTAAATGGGCATGCTGGAGAATATGCCAGAGTTCTTCTGGTAATTTTGTTCCTTTGGTAAGACAGTACCAATAAATGTGCATAATAAATGTATTTAATCTGGTATTTAATTATTAAAGGTTTAAATAGTCATAATAATTTCATTCTAAACTAATTAATTTAATTTACTTAATTGTTTAATAGAAAGATACACAATATATTTACAATATATTTATATTGTAAATACAATATATTTATATTGTAAATACAATATATTTACAATATATTTACATACACAACATATCTCTAAAAACATTTAGAATAATTTATTTGATTGCAATTCCACACATATCCAGCAGAGGTCAGCTCAGTACCAGAATGAGCAAAACTCGGACAGTGTCTTTAGTTTTGAACTGCAGTCATTAAATAGACAGACTGAGATTTACAGTGTGTTCTGTTTGTGTACAAAATTCCACACACACTTGAATGAACAGACACAGCGTCTCAGGTAGCAATGTGATGTTAACACAACATCTATTTTGGGCTGTGTTGGTCAGCGCATATGAATGTTGGACCGGTGTTGGTAAGGTGGATTTAAATGTGACTGAGAGTCAGTTGGCATGGGAGCCCATGGTTACAGGAGACCCCATGCAGCAAACTGACCAACTGGGGCAACACTGACCAATTCTTGTGGAGCATTCTGCCACACAGACATTCTGACAGGCCAGTTTTGTCCAATGGGAATAGCTAACATGCTACATGAGGTCAAGACCCCCAGCTACCTGCACAAATAACCTCAGTCACTAGTCTACTTGTGTGGATATATTGTGAATATTCCATTCTAACAGAGAGTTTGTTTTGACCATTAAATGCCAAAACTAATGCCAAAACTGATGCCATTAATTGGCAAAAGCTCCAAAGCATCCTCCAGTGTGTTCAAGTTGCATTAAAATTGCAAGTCTATTTTTTGAGGGTGAAGTATTTTTAAAAAAGTGTTGAAAACAAGGAAGAAATTTCTGAATTACTGGCCCAAATTTCACCTGTCAGTGGTCATAATGTTATGGCTGATTGGTATAAATGCAGTACTAAGATACATCTTAACAATCAATCCATGTAATATAATGTAACATTAAGAATAATTTATTTTTATAAGGGTCTGAAATCTTGCATCTAATTGATGATGTAATTTGGGTATGTTCAATAAGCAGATTAAGCAATAACACAGTGTGATATGTAATTTAAGAAGCTGTGTTTAGACACACACATGAGCATGCAGGGAATGGCACATCATAATGTAGCAAGCTGTGTGTGTGTGTGTGTGTGTGTGTGTGTGTGTGTGTGTGAAAGAGAGAGAGTGAGAGAGAGAGAGAGAGAGAGAGGGCATGGAGTTTGTTCTGTATGCTTCCAGTGAAAAGATATGTGTGTTCAATGTGGTTAGATAATTGTCTGTGAACTATGTGTGGATAACAGGGTAAAATTAAATGAATATATGGTATGTAAATATGAAGATAGACTCATAACTATAAGTCTCATTAACGCATACATAGTATACATGGTATATAAACCTATGTAAACCTACATGTAGATATATGTATGCATATGCAATGAACATGCAACATATAGCTATTATCTTTGACATTTAGTTTTATTCATTTTATTCTTTTGAGTAATTTAAAATCAAATACATTCTGCTCTTCTTGATTAACTTAGTAGTTTCTTACTCCCTTGGTTACATTCAAGCAACTTCACTGCACCACAGCTGTCTAATGACAAATTATACTGTAAGATATATTTCATATATTCATTTCATTCTAGATGACTTTATAGTGATGCCTGCATTTATCGTAATAAAATAAAGACTGTTATCTCATATATTCTATATTTTGTATACTTCCATTTCCATCCATCCATCTAAGAACATCCGTAGTCCAATATAGACTGTGGAGGGCAGCGGTGACTATTGTATTTATTCCCACTTTTAAGTCTGTGGTATTACCTCCACTCAACATTCAGATAGGCATTTACACTACTGGCAATTTCAGGACACCAATTAGCCTAATCTGCATGTTTTTAGACTGTGGGAGGAAACTGAAGTACAGTACCTGCAGGAAACCCACCAAGCAGAGGAAGAACATGCAAACTCCATGCACACAGACCCCAAGGTGGGAATCAAAAATTGCACCTCTATGCACCTAGAATCCAAGTTTGATTCCCACTTCAGTGCTAACCACTAAGCCACTATGCCTCAATATTTCCATTTACTGAGATAATATTCCTGTTGTTTAGAGTTGCACTACTGTGACATGCATATAAATTCACTTGGACAGTTACCCGAGCTCAGGATCATACTGGGGACCCTGGAGCTGTTAGGTGGCCTATTTTATACTCATAATTTAACTGGAGAGATGGGTGTTGCTTAGCTTTAATGATCTTCTAAGTTATCTTAACAACAATGGCTGGTCCATGCCTGCACTAGTTCTCTCTCTTAGTTCCTTCACTCTTTGGACTGGTTTGCATGCCGTCCAACTGTCAGTCAGAGCTTGCCGCATTGCCCACTGGCTGGATCTGCACAATGGGTGAATGAGCTATATAAATGGGTCTCTGAGTCAGCTGTGGGTTTCACACTGCTACACTGCACTGAGTCTGTAATTGCAGAGAGCATTCAGATAAAGGGGAGACTGAGATTAGAAAACACATATATTTAGAGTACAGAGAATTATTCAGAATGACACTAACCTAACATTCTCTTTAATGTTTATTCGGTTTAGGACAACAAGGCATTTTAGTGTGTGTTTGTATGATTTGGCAGAATGCATTTGCTTCAGATTGTGTTTTACTTTGTCTTTTTTTTTTTTCAAATAATATAAACCCAAATGCTAAATAAAATGATTACATTTGAAAAATCTATGGTGTGATATTGAATTTATCTGTGAACTATGATACTGAATTTATCACTTTAAAATTGTATGCATTTAGTGTGTGCTGTGTTTAACTGTGCTATATATTTATGAGGGGTGTTCATGGCAAACTGGGACTTTTGATTGGGCTGAATAACAGAACACAGTTATGAGTAAAAAATACCATTATTTTTCTATATAGCCCACTGTTACACTAATGAACTTATCCCAGTGTTTCACTAGTGCTTGGATACCATCAAGATAGAAAGTTTTCTCAGTACACCAGAGCCATGATCAACTTGCTTGCTTCACTTCTGAAACACTGGCCTCCCAGGAACTCCTTACATGCCTCAAACAGGTGCTTAGATACTAACCTCGCTTGGAGCAAGGCCATGGCTGAACAGGGGATATGGTGGCAATAATATGTGTCCCTGTAATAGGAAAGTGATGTTGGAGAATGACTGTATATACAGTTTACACAGATTGATACGTTTCTTCTGCAAATTGGTGACGAGTTTTCAATTTTTCAACTGTAGTGAGCTCCGAGCCACCTCGGCCGGGATCATCATTAACGGATACACAGCCTTCTTTAAAATATTTTCACCATTCAGATGTTTTACTGCGGCTAGGAGTCTCATCTTCATACTGTGCTTGAAGTCTTCTGTAAATGTCAATCTCTCTTTCTTTTTTCACAAAAAATGTCATCACAAGTGGCAGTTTGGCTTGAACGCCCCTCTTATACTTCCAACTGTTATATAAGATTCTAACTCTTCCATCGCCTGCTTTTTTTCTTTCTCTGTGTCTAGTCATTGTCAGTACTGAGGGTTATTCATTGCACATGGCTAGGCTGTGTCACAGTCTGTCTATGTCAATTCCAGTCACAACCTGGAACCTCAGAAACAAGAGGCAGCTTTTCATTCTTTATTCTAGAAGTGATGAGGTTATATGCAGGAACCTCACAGTCACAATTTCTAATTTTTATAAAGCACGTAGGTCAGCATAAACTCTTTTCTTCACTCTAACACTGCATAGTACACAGTTTAGCCCTAATGTTTTGCTCAGTACTCAGAAGTAAATGTCCCATTCACCTGTCTAGGCATAAAATCCTATTATTATTTTTAAAGTTATCATTGATTGAACTTCACTGATTACAATTATATTAGAATCTTATAAAAACCTAGTCATACTACATCTGATTTCTGGTCTGTGACTCACAATCAGTCTGCTGTGAAAAGGCAGAATAGTGGGTTATAGTGGGTACAATTACATCAGTGCAGCTATAGCAGGCTATAATGTCTACAATAATTCACAATAAAAAAGCGTAATTTAAAAAAAAGTATTTTGTAGCACTTTATTTTTCTTGTCCTCACAGGAGCCTCAGGTTTCTATTCTTTCTTGAGAAATGGAACCTGATGTGGTCTTGATTGGAAAACTGATTGGACATGCTTTTCTGCCCAACACAGTTGAGTATAAAGAGTGGTTGTGTAAGTACCTATAGAATTCTTGTCTGCTTTAGGAGCCTGTTTATTCTCTTCTAACCTCTAATTATTAAGGCATTGTCACCCACATACTATAAACTCTAGAAACTATTCTGTGGGAAATTCCTAGAAGATCAACAGTTTCTAAAATACTAACACTGACACCCACTGCCATGCCACATTCCAAGTAACTAAGGTTACATTTCCCCCTTTTCTGATGTATGAATATTAATTGAAGCACTTTAATTAATTGTATGAATGAGCAGGTATTCCTAAAAAAATTATTATGAAGTGAATCTATATAAAATTAATATTAACATTAAAAAAATTTATTAAACATATTTATAATTATAGTTTTGTTTTGCTTTTTATGCTTAAACAGAAATTTTACATATAGCAAGAATGAATGGAAGAAGTGTGTTTTCCTTTGTTATTGTTTTGCACTTAAACTTAATCGCTACGTGAAAAGTTGAAATGGAAAATAAATTAGTGTAATTGAATCGTGTTATTACTTGAGTGCAAAATTGCGCTTTTGTACTACAGCACAAACATCCTCAATGTTCCAGTGTACCAAAAAGAAACTGCAATCTTTAATTTTGTGGTCAGACATGTCACCTTTTTGCCATTTTAAAACACATTAAACTGTAATAACCTGCAATGTTTTAATATGAAATTTTTCTAAACCAGACTACTAGTATTTGTACAGTAGTTACTGTATCTAGTACACTACTGTGACATGAATGTCATTCAAAATAGACATTAGTTCATTTGTTCATTTGTCCGCTATATATCCTGTGTACAGGGTCGCAGGGGCCTGGAGCCTATCCCAGGAGACATAGGGCACGGTACACCCTGAACGGGTTGCTAATTAATTGCAGGGCACACACACTACAAGCAATTTGAGAACACCAATTAACCTAACCTGCATGTCTTTGGACTGTGGGAGGAAACCATAGTACCCAGAGAAAAATGATCAAGTGTTGGGAGCACATGCAAACTCCACACGCATAGATCCGAGGTAGAAATCAAACCCTCGGGCTCACACGTGCAATGCTACAGTGCTAAGCATTATCCCACCATGACACCTTAATTGACATTCATATGGAATAATATTCCAGATAAAGGTATTGGATTTTTTTAACTTTAACATACAGTATTACCCATAAAGTGTGTATCTGTATGTTACACCCTGGAACATACCTGGAGGAACATATAGGAGATAATGAGGAAGGGTAGTAGTAACTGCTGTCATGTTGAGTATACACAGCTCATTTTCATCAAGAGAGCATCCTGGAAATTTTCCTGTGTACATATTTTGGTGAAGGATGAGTAAAGAACAGGCTAAACATTTTCTTCTTCTTTCTTTACTTATGTAACATACTGTCCAGATGGCCACTGTACTGTAAGTGCCTGGTATTTAAATTCATCTTCCAACATTCACACAAACACAGACCTGAGACTCCTTTAAACTGCATGAAAACCAGTAAGAGCTGTTTACTAGTAAGATAATAAAATGGGAAAATAAAATTCAGCCATTAATTGCCAAGGTCTGAGGAAAGAATACAGGAAAAGGAACAAGGGACCATGACATGACAATATCATGAATAAGCATTTTCTGATGGTGACAGAAACATCAAAAGAAGAGTATGTGAACATACAGCTCATCACCAGTTTAGTGTCAGGTTAGCTGCATGTCTTGTGCGTCCATTAGTATTGTGTAATCAGTTGTGTTTAGATTTGACATATCTGGAACATTACTGTTTCTATTACGGTATATATACAGCAGATAGAAAATGAATACACACCATTTTTCACAATTAGGCTACATTTCACGAATTTTCAAAATTAGACAGATTTAAGCTGGAATAGAATACACTTATTCTTTTTACTTATTATTATGTTAAAAGACAAGAATACAAAATGAACAACAAAACATGGTTTGCATGTACACTCCCTTTCCTATAACATTCCTTAAACAATAAGTAATTACCTTCAAGGTCAAATAGTCACATAATTTTCCAACACCCAGCTGTTTACAATGGACCTCAGTTTTCAAGTGTAGATCCTTTGGCTCCATAGGCTTTGGCTGCATAGACTCCATCACTCTGTGGCAAAGCTGTTTGAAGGAACACATCAGGTGAGGGATATAATTAGATTACAGAAGGTTAGAGCATACCCCAGAACACTGTGAAGTCCAAAGTAACATCCAGAGTCTACCAAAATCTTTTAAAAGTAGATGACCATGAAAGAAGACACTAGGTCAGAAAGACCACAGGGAAAGTCTGAAACATCTAAAGGATTCTGCAACAAACAGGCTGAATGTTTTGTGGTCAGATTAATCCAAAGTAGAACTTTTGTTGTGCTAAACGACCCATCACCAAAACTACAATATCTGCACAGCATAGTGGTGGAAGTACAATGTTGTGGAATTTTTTTCTCAAGGAACTAGGGAACTTATCAGGATGGAACATTTTATGGATGAAGCTAAAAAGGGAATGTTCTGGAGAAGAACTTGATCAAAATGTAAATTCCAGCAATTCCTACCAGACAATGAGCTCAAGTGTCAGGACAACGTTGCCATGGAGTGTCTTGTTAGGAACAGGGTGGATATCCTGAAGTAGCCTAGACAAAGCCTTGACAAAAATCCAATATCTTTGAAATGAGAGCTACCAAAAGAGACTTTCTGTGCTGCTAAAGTGTCTACCACATATTACCTCTGGAGATATGTACTAAAGAAACAAAGATATTTCAGTTGCTATATAGTTGGTATAAATGCTCAAATTTTTTAAAGTAAAATAAATTCACAGCATTCATGTGGTTTGCTATGTTGTTTGGATGAGGGAAAATATGTCCCACATAAATACATGAAGTTTACAAAAGCTAAGTGGATAAAATTTTAATTTTTTAATGGTATGGATTTTGTTTTCCATCCACTGTATTAAAAAAATGTTCTATTAAGCATAGGTAATGTCAGCTATGTGCTGAGCCAAAGGTCACATAACACAGCATTAAAACAACTATATAATTAAATACATAGTTATAAATCATCCAGACACTAGGTTATTCTCATTAATCAGCTTATAAGTAACACAATGTGGGAGTGAAATCAGCATGTGTACGCAACTTTTAATGTAAGTTATAAGTTAAGTAATTCAAACAATATTCTTCATATTCTTATAATCGGTGAAATAAACACACATATACTGACACAAACATCAAAATGGATTTAAAAATTAGGTTCTTTATAGCTTCAGTAAGTTGTTTTGTTACAAAAATACTTTTATGTAATTTTATTTTTGCTTCTTAATGAATTTTTAACTTTGTATTTTATTTTTGAATTATTTATTTTTTATTTTAATTCTTAATGGATACATTTTTACTTCGTAATGAAGCTGTTTACAGGGGAAAAAAATACATAGGGAGGATGTATAGTATAAAGTATAAAGTTGTTCAGAATGAATATTATAATAAAAAATCTTATTAAACATATGAAATGTAATATATGTACATATGTAAAGAGATGTACAAATCCTGTGTTTGGTTAATTGCTTAGTTGGTTGGTTAATTGATCCACCACAATAACAATTCATTTTGTACGAATTATGGATATGGTCAGCACTAAGATTTATCTGAATAATATTTTTTTCAATATGTTTTATTATTCTTGTGCATATCGTTTTCTCACTACCTCACTAGAATCTCTTCTGATTCTGTTTTGTTGGAATCTAGCACTTTTACACATAGACCTAAAACAAGGAAAAAAAGATAAATGTGAAAGTGTGTGGGTGTGTTTGAATGAGCGGCCTACAAAGTACAATGTGACAAAGTAAATGAGCAACACAACGTGTCTCCACAGTAGTCTATTCTGGGAAAGGAACAATGGCAGCGAGTCTCACAGGTTGAATGAATCACATGGAGCATTTATAGAGCAGATCTATTATGCTTCATGGGCCTACATATTTTATTATTTTAATTATTATAATTAAAATAATAATATTAATTAGAATAATTCATTGAAATAGTATTATTTATTTTTTATTATTGTTTTAATTGATTGATTATTTATTTATTTATTTATTTAATTTTGGTTAGATCCCAGGGATTATTATAGAATACTTTTTTATTTGTGATCTATTCTAGGATCAACTATCTAATCTTCTTCTTCTTCTTTGTCTTTCGGCTGTTCCCTTTCAGGGGTCGCCACAGCGAATCATCTGCCTCCATCTAA
>JAQMYJ010000037.1:16510804-16525556 GCA_030014305.1 Clarias laeviceps
AAATCTCCTCTTTGGTCTTCCTCTAGACCTCCTGCCTGGCAGTTCCGACCTCAGCATCCTTCTACCGATATATTCACCATCTCTCCCCTGAACATGTCCAAACCACCTCAATCTGGCCTCTCTGACTTTATCTCCAAAACATCTAATAAGAGTGCTTATTTCTGCCCACAGTCTGTTTTTTGTTTGTTTGCTTGTTTGTACTATTCTGTGTAAATTTTAGTGATTTTTGTGTGTGAAAGTCCCAGATCAACAGTTCCTGAAAGACTTTGTCATGGTTCAAGTCACATAGATCACACTTTTCCCATATTCTGATGTTTGATGTGAACTTACGCTCTTGACCTGTATCTACATGAATGTAGTGCATACAATTAAAGTGAATGCCACATGCTTGTGGATGACGAGTCTGTCTGCCTGCCTGCCTGTTTGTTTGTTATCTGAAAAGTGGTTTGCTACTTTTTTCTGCAATATTTCATTGCTTGGAAACCTAATTATTATTATTATTTTTATCTCACTCAGAAGTCATAAAATGCACCCAAAATCTAGATACAGTGCCAAAGACCTTTGCAGAAGCATTAGTTGCAGCATCAAAGATGTGAAAACTACAGCTCTGCTCAGTTGCCATGGTAACTGCCTCACAATTACATAACAGGTCAGCCCTACACAGAAACCTGAGACCGTGCAAACACACTGTGCAAACATACACACTTATGTGCATGTTTGCATGAAAGCATAGACAAACACACAGACAAGCAAATTCTGAATTGGATCATCCAATGACTGCACTCTATGGCCCACTGGCCCTGCTAAAACACAATTATATAAATGGAAAAAATAAGCAGGACACCAGAGAATTAAACTCATTCTCTAATGCAAACACTCATTATCAAGGCTTTCTTCTATCAAAGATCAACCTAAAGCACATAAGCTGCAGACTAATGTGTAATACATACAATACTTAAGTGTTCTGCAGCAGCTGGTTTATTGCACGAGAGCTTTCCTGACTAGGCACACTCACGTTCTGCTCAGTAATGAAAACATTGAAGGATAAACGGTATTTGATATTCGTTGCTGTGAAGCAGATGCGCATGAGACATTAATGTCTGTGCAAAGATTTATCCAGTGCTCTACAGACTCGCACGTGCACATTATGAACCCTGTTATTAGGCCAGTGGAAACTGACAGAGGCTTCTGCACTGGAGGGTAAATTACTGCCATCCATTTAGTTTTTTTCCCTCACAGATCATGATTTCAAAATATCTTTCCTGTTTTAATGTTTTCTCTATTAACCACCCTTGTACCAATGTTCTCAAACACTATGTGCCTAATTTTTAAACAGGAGGCCTCATGTAGCTTACTTCATTACTGCTTTTGAAGACATTTACCAGATTGCAGTCAGTAAGCAGACACCAGCTTCTACCGCTTTTTAATCAGTGACTGCTTTTTGCTATGATTTAACATGACAGGATCCAGGCCCATAATGAAGCTAACCGTCTTTGCATACTTTCCAGGCTGGTCAGCTACAGAATTCATTAATCTTTCGTTACAGTTCTGGCAGCAGCTTCAGTGCTCTTTCACACCTACATACAAAGTGTGAGAGTCAGAGTGATTGGCTGCAGTTTGAGATGTAATTTACCTCTTTTAAAAGTTTTGTCAGTTGAAATAGTATATATATTACCTAGTGGCAAAAACTGAATCTACCTTTGTTGTTGTTAGTCTTTTGGCTGCTCCCGTCAAAGGGTCACTACAGTGGATCATCCGATCAACAACTTGGCACAAGAGTATTACACTGGATTCCCTTCCTGACGCAACCCTCCCAGTTTATCTAGGCTTGGGACTGACTGCCACTGAATCCAAAGGCTGGGGTTTGGGTATTGGCTGGGAAGCGAACCTAACCCTTCTGCATGGCAAACAAGAAACTTACCACTGAGCAATCAATGCTCAAAGTGTGTGTGCGCGCGTATCACAGCACTTTTCATCAGGAAATATATAATGTTGACCCATAAACTGCACAACAAAAGGTAGTTTCCAGCTGGCAACAAACACACAACCTCTAAATGCATTGAAAATAGGGGTTTTACGTTGCACAGAACTGACATAACTAGTATAACTATCTACTTTAAAACATATTTTGTGTTACATATGGTATAACATTTCTTCCTTTTTTTATTAGTTCATCAGTTCAGATAGTCCTATACTGCTACTGCTCTGTCTTTTGGCTCAGCCTGTGCATACACTCATTCACCAGAAAGCAACTTGACAAATGACCATACATGTGCATGACACAGTGTCCAATAGATAAAGTCTATCAAGCTGGCTTGAATGATTCCTTGGATTGATCCTACAGAGTGGGTCAATTGATGTTTCTTTACTTCCCCACTAACAACTTCCAGTTACACACTACACACCCACAAGAGACATACTGATCAACTGCTATGTCAATGGAGTGCTTTTTTCATGATTATTATGTTTGTAACACTATAATCTGACATTAAAGCGTCAGGCTTTACACGGACTGAAATGGTCTTAAAAATAACCATAATATCTTTTAAATAGTGGTCACTTTAATCCCCCTGCAGAATCACCAGCTGTTTTTTTTTTTTTTTTTTACTTGTAATGACCTCCCAGTGCAACACAAAGTGTTAAACCATTTAAAAGACTTCCAAAACATCCATCATCCCTTTATTACTGTAGAGTAACTGTGATAATTCCAGGTTAACATGGAAGCAAAAAAGCTCTATACATACATATATTATAAATTATACACACTTCAGGAAAAGAAAAACTTATATATAACGTATAAATACTTTAATACTAAATTTATATACAGTATATATAATTTATTCATTCATTTATTTTTTGACAATAATGGCTGTATGTTGAGTTATTATCAGAGGACAGTAAATCTATACTGCTATACAAGCTGCACATTGCCAACTCTAAAATATATCCAAGTTTCATTTCTATAGTATTGTTCTTGGAGAAGATATAGTAAAACGTTTAGAGGGGTGTACTCACTTTTGTGAGTAGGTGTATATGAAGAGGTATGTTCTGTTAGTTAAAACCAAGGGTAGGTGTATAATTAGCTTATTTAATTAGTTTTTACAGCAATGGTACAAGGGTTAGTCCAAATTATCTGCATTCTGGCTGTAGAATTTCTTTAAATTAACTTTTAACTTTGTAATTACATACAAACGATAAATACATTGGAATCTTGGAATGCGAATAACTTTGTCTGCAAGTGTTTTGCAAGACGAGCAAAATTTTAAAACAAATTTTAACTTGATAAATGAGCGAGGTCAGATTATAGTGTTACAAACATAATAATCATGAAAAAAGCACTCCATTGACATAGCAGTTGATCATGCGTATGCATGCGGTTTGTCACGTGATCTCAACTGAGCCAATGGTTCTTCTCTCTCGCACTACGGGATTGTGGGTAATCATCTCCCATGCTCTGTCTCAGTGCGCATGCGTCACCTGTATATTCAACATCCGTGCATGCGTGTACTGTTTATTACAACATTATGACCACGTGTGTCTATGTGCGTAAAAGCAAAAGCAAGCATCATTAGAGAGGTTCCTTGCTAAAGATCCAGTTTCTGACTGTGTCAGAAAGCAGTGATTCTGTAGAACTTGACTTGGTCTTCTGCTGTTGTAGCCCATTCATCTTTAAGTTCATTGTGTTGTCCATTCCAAGATCTTTTTCTCTTCACCACAGTTGTAAGGAGTGCTTATTTGAGTACTATGGACTTCCTGTCAGCTCAAAACAGTCTGGCCATTCTCCTCCGAGCTCTCTTAACAAGGCATTAAAGCCTGCAGATTCTCCGCTCACAGGATTGTGATTGTGTTTGTCACATAATTCTGCGTTAACTTTAGGAACTGTTGTGTGGAAAAACCTAGAGGATTAACGGTTTCTGAAATAAGTCCATCTGGCACCAACAACCATGCTAACTGAAATCATACTTTTTCACATTTTGTTGTTTGATGTGAAGCTCTTGATCTGTATGTGATTCTGCATACTATGATGCTGCCACATAATTGGTTGATTGGGCAACTGCATAGATAAGGTGGACATATTCAAATCAATCAATCAAATTGACTTATTAAAGTCAATCAATCAATCTGTGACTCTTATAAAACAGTAGTGTGCTATAAGCAATGTATTCATGTGAATTACATTTCAACACTGCAGCAAAACAAAACAAACATGTAAAATTGCCTGCATCATGAAAAAGTCACCAAGTCACACTTTTAACAAAAGCAGTTTTATTTTTTTCTCCAACATACTGTTGACAGAACAGGTACAGTATTTGAACATCTCAAATACTATTATTATTATTATTATTATAATAATAACCATTATAACAGTAATAACATGGAATGTAGCTTTCATGTCACCATTTTTTACATTTTTTAGTTTATATAAGAAATACAGTATGTCAAATAAATAAAGCTCTATTATAGTCTGTGTGCCTCTACTGCTTAATCGAATATAGTTCTCTCTTTACAGTGGAAAAAGCAAGAGTGGTCATTTCATAATCAAAAATTGACCTTTCTCCACCTTCAGCTCGTGCTCATCACAGAGTACGACAAATAACCGAGTGCAACCTGTAGCGCTACATCCTTCTTCTGGAATGACAACTAGATTCTCAGATTCTCGCTTGCTTACACTTTTTTGTTGGTTATTTGCTGTAAATTCATTTAGAAAACATGGGGACGTAAAACGTTTAACAGTGTATCGGGGCAAGGTGAGGAGTCAGTTGCCAAGTCAAGTAAACAAATCACTCTCATGTCTTCAGTCATCTCCCCTTTCAACCCTTTTTAAACTTTTCTAAACAAAAAAAAAAGAAAACCAATATAAGACAAGAAAGAGCCTGCCAAGTCTTGCAGCTTCATTAAATGTCCTTTTATGGGCACCAGACGGATCAAAAGAAAAAATTCAAGAAAGAGCAGTGAGAATCAAAAAAGAGACGATGACATTTGACAGAGATTGACACTGGTAAACTCTCTCTCCGCTTTTGCACCATATGCAGTCTGGTTCTATATTTTGTGTTTCAATATTGCACATAAAAAGGCCCAGCTCAATCAGCACTATGCTCCTCTAACTGAGAGATAATAGTTATGAGGTTCTGGAGGCCAAAAATGTATCCTGTGTCCTGGCCCTCGTGCACGACACTGTCCTCCCTGTAGTGCCGGCATGTGGTGTGGGCGAAGTCAATCATTCGCACATCCACCACTGGCCTGGAGTTCCCACTGCTGCTGTTAGCACCACTGCTAGCACCACTACTGCTGCTCCCACTCGCTCCTCCAGTGCTGTGCGGAAACCCAAACGCTCCTTGCTCCTCCTCCTCCTCTTCTTCTTCTTCTTCTCCCTCTTCATCAGAGAGGCCGTCCTCTGTAGAGCGACGTGAGCATGGCGGGTCTCCATCATAGATAATGAGAAGTGAGCTGGAGTAAAAGCGGTAACTCTCGCACGCCTCCAGGGCGGCCTGCATTTCTCGGAGTCGCCGCAAAACAGGGGAGAGGAGCTCGTGTCGCAATCTCCGCCCATCATGGAAGAACTGGAACAGAGCCTCCTTAAAACCAGCCAATGTCAGTTTGCGTCCATGGTACTTGTTCATGAACATGAGCTGACCAGAGTCAGCCTGGTAAACCTGCAGAAAAGAAGGTTGGCATTACTACACCACCAAAGTAATCAATTATGCAGACTTGGTTTGTATTTTCTCAAATTACCCTACACCATGTTCTCAAAGTGGGCTCCAAAAGCACATAAGATTTCATATCTTGCAAATTTGATATTCTGGACCCCTTCAATGCTCATACTTGAATACAAGCAAATTTGACACTGACCGCATGAACTCCTTTGCATAAAAGCTCAGAGTTGCCGCATGCTTAATGTCTTCTATTGAAACATATGGCCTTACAATGCTCATATTGACTTTATCTAAAATGCAACATAATATTTTGCTCAAAAATGTCCACATCAGCTCAAATCCACACCATCTTATAGCAAAAAGAAAACCCCACTAAATCAGAGACGGGAAAAAATTTAGTTATGCATCATGATTCTTTCATGTAGCAATTCACTGTAGCTATATCTGCAACCTGACCCAAAAATCGGGTTAAAAAAAATAATAATAATTTATATATGAGTGCATTTTAGATGGTAAAATGTTGCTGTTTCTCTATAATCCTGCAGGTGGCGTGGTCTAAATTGAAAACAGCAAATTATTTCATAATTTAGAATTTCTGTAAAAGGAAAAAAAAAAAAAAGAAAAAAACACAACTGAATTATATAATTGTTACACTTACAAAGTTGCAATACAAATCAAAGCAGCACCTCTGTATTATGATAGAAACTGTGAAACCCATTCAAATATTTCAAATGTTCCATGTTTTACACAAGTTATTGTCAGTAAAATTGTTTAAGTAAATTGAAAAAGAATTAATAATAATAACATGTTCACTAGCGCTCTCAGACTTTTGAAACCCACTGTATATATTAATATACAAGTATATACAAAATTTTTGCAGGCCAAATGTAGTCCTCTCTCTGAATGTTCTGCTATTATACAGTGTGAAGTGTTGATTGGAAGCTTACCTGCATGCCACACAGACGGACCCCGATGCTGGCCGATGTGCTCTGCTGACACTTGCGGATCTGCATGGCTTTCTTTTCCTCAGAAGCATCATCACCGTGCTGCCGTGTGCCCATCTTCAGATCCAAAACACATGGCATTTTGTGACTCCATGTCAGGTTCTCCAGCAGGATAAACTCTGTGAGAGGGCTGGGTCAAGGAAAATCTTATAACAATTACCTAGCCTGAAACTGTACAGACCTATAAATATTTTACCAGAATTTTTTTTTAATCAGCTTCATTTACAGTGTTCAGTCCATACAGTGAAATACTACATCATTTTTACAAATAAAATTTACACAGAAATTTTAATATGCCTCCCACACAAAGAGACAGAACTGAAAAAGAAACTACACTGCTACAGCTGTCTTTATCAGTTAGAGGATACTGTATTGGTTGCGGTGCTTGGCGTTCTCTTTCATCCTTTGCAGATGTTGTTGGTGGCACTTGAGGCTCCAGGGGTTGTGCTTGAGCTGTGGTGCAGCAGCATTACTCCTCTCCAAGCTATAGTAAAGCACCTCAGCCTGCTGGAACCACTCCAGCTCTTCTTCATGCTTCAGACTGAATACACACAAACAAAGAAAAATACTTAACTGCTAAAATGTTTACACTACAAACCATACAAAGCCATTTACAACATGAACATGATCACACACTGTAAAAAACTGATAGAAATAGCATCTTAATTTGTGAAATATTGCACAGAAATGAAAATTGGAAATGTTTCAACACATAAAGCCCTTGCAAAGATTCCTCAACTAGTGGTTGCACAAATCTTTTAATTTTGTTAGCACCTCACTGCTACTGTGGTATAATAATTCCTCAGTATGATGAAAATAAAAATCCTTTTTAATGCTTGTAGTGCTGCTGAGACACAGCAGCTTGATGTTATGTTTGAGGTAATCTCTTTACAATGATTATCTGGGTTACTGTGGGATTTCTGTCAGCCAGAACCAGTCTGGCAATTCTCCACTGACGTGATGTGAACATAACCTCAACTTGCTGGCCTGTATTTATGATTTCATGTATTGCACTGCTGCCACATACAATTGGTTAAATAAATAAGGGCATGAATGAGTAGGTGCACAGGTGTTCCTAATAAATGCTCAGAGAATGCACATGCAATACTCAAACACAATGTTGCACATGACCTACTCGATTATCAAATTTAGTTATGAGATAGTGAGGGTGAGTTGAACAGACCTCTATAACACAGGGATCTAAGTGAATTTTCAAATACAGAAGGTACCATCCGAGAAAAAATTATCCAGCTCGACTTGCTACACTTAATGCTTAATCATGTTGATGACCATATTTAAATATGACCATAGCACAACACATACTACACAGGGATTTCATGCTTGCTAATTTTATTTTATTTTATTTTTTTTAAAGGTAAAGAATTATATGATCTGCTTCACCATTGTTTCCCTATAAATGCCTCCTCACCTCTTGTCTTTGTCCTTGCGCGAGTGTCTGGATCTTTCCTTGCTATAGCCTTCATTGTCCAGCAGCATTTTATTTGACCACTTCATCTTATTCTTAGGTTCTAGGTCCGATGAGGGATCCACGTTTTCTAAATCACCCAGGTCACTGTGCAGCGGGTAGGCAATGAGACACAAGTTACCCTCCTCATCCTCCTCGAAGCTCACCGACACCACCCCTAAAGAAAGAGGGAGGGGAAAGAGAGAGAAATTACTTTCAAGAACTAGACAAAACCACTTCATTTTA
The DNA here is from genome assembly GCA_030014305.1 of Clarias laeviceps. Classification (NCBI taxonomy): domain Eukaryota; kingdom Metazoa; phylum Chordata; class Actinopteri; order Siluriformes; family Clariidae; genus Clarias; species Clarias laeviceps. Next base: position 16,519,174 of record JAQMYJ010000037.1, read on the forward strand.
TTAGAACATAGTCAGACTTCCCAGCTCAAAAATAGGCAGACTGGGAAATCTTGAGCCATCTTACCCACTCCACTCTTTTTTTATGTTCTTACAAGCTTTCCAGCGTTTTACAAAAGTTACAGAGCCGTCTGCACAGCCCTCGGCTAACCTGATAGAGATCAGACAGGTCCACAACACAGACAACGGGAGAGAGATGTGTGCAGAAAACAGCGGTACAGAGAGAGAGAGAGAGAGAGAGAGAGAGCGAGAGAGAGAGGAAAAAAACCACACAGGAACAAAGAGAACTGGGTGGGGGGGTGGGGGGTTGGGGGGAGGAAAAAAAAGCTACCAAACAGATGTGGTTTCATCTGACTGAAGGTAATAAACATTTTCTTAACATGTGATAGTAAATTTTAACCAGTAAGAAAGGACTCAAGGCAGGAAACTTGAAAACCAAATTATTTATTAAATCAATCTCAACCAAGAAAAGCAAGTACATAATTGTTCACAAAAAGAAAAAAAATAAAACCTGCTACAGAAATCCAAAATAGCCACAAACAACAAAAATCACATTTAAAAGACAAGCATGAAGTTTTTTTTTTTTTTTTTTTAACGCACAGGGAATTTCTTCATTTTTATTTGTACAATAATTCCCATTGTTCATATAAAATGGTTGAATAAAAGACTTTAAGAATAAAATAAATCTATATTAAAGAAAGGATATAGATTTTTACAGAGTGCAACCAGTTCATAATCATTACAACAGACAATTTTATAAAGTCTCTTAGAGAAGAGCAGCCCAAAGCCAATTATTGTACATTTCCCAGCTCTGGCTGCTTCTCTAGCCTTTGCGTTACCATTCTAACCAGTCCAGTACTTAAACTTAAGCCCTGTAAGTTTAAATGTCACATATAAAACATTACAGGAGCGCTTGAGAGACATACACAACCAGAGAATTATTAGAGAGAAATGTACAATAGATTGATTTTTAAACGATGGCAAGTTACACAATCCTCAGATCATTACAGCAAGAAGACAGATAAAGCTGAATATACGTTTCCAGACAACCACGATTGCGCTATACATTCAGAAAATGATGAACAACAGCAGAAAAGAAAGATAGGAAGTGAAAGCTGTAATGTAAGCTCCATGATTGAGAACAGTCAGGTCTCGAGGCACTCTACTCGAGTGTACAGAATATAATGCACAATATGTGCATGAATGAAGCTGTGTCAGCATATGACGACTGAAAATGTCATGTCTAGTCTTGCAATTATATATAATATATATATAAATAATTTCTCCATCTATTGCTTGTCTTGATACTCAAGCTTATTAGATTTGCATGCTGCAAGTCTCATCAAACTTAATAAATCTCGATCCAAGTGTACTCATTCTCACACACATTTTTTACACACACACACACATTCAAATGTCAACTTATGCACTGCATGTCAGACAGGAAACCGGTTGGCATTTAACAGTTGACTACAGCGCCTTCACGTGGAAAGGGACCTTTAACTCCATCTGCACGTATAGATTTACTTCACATCTTTAGAGAATACACAACAACCACTACGCAGTCAAGAATAAAATAAACAAATAAAAACAAAGGAAAGAACTGTTCCGTTACACGAGAATGAGCACAATGATAGTGAGACGTCCAAAAGCGCTTAATAAATGTACTGTACTAAACAGTACACCAGTTATGAAAACAATTATTTACGTTGTTAATCACTATTTATTGCGGTTCTTTTGATTCTACTCAACACCGTGGCATGCGGTTAATAAGGACACACTCTGAGACAGAAGCAGACGGCAAAGAGAGAAAAACAGGCCACAAGCTAGTCAGTTAGCTGGCTAGCTAGCCACATCTGGCTGCTTACCTCGGTACTGCGGGGTGAACTTGCGCATGGCCGCTGGGAGGCTCTTGTAGAACTGGTGCTCTCGCGGGATGAGCGGCTTGCAGATGGTCTGCTCGCCGAAGCGCAGCACGCACGAGTGGCCGCCCACCTGGTGCACGAAGGGCTCAAGGAGCACCCCCTTCCCCAAAGCCATCGGCTGCTGTGGCTCCATCCCCTCGATGGCTGGGCTCATCCTCCGCGGGCATTAAGACTCCGCGGGACGCGAGCAGACCCGGGGACACGACAGCCAAGAATGACACGCACACAAACACCGACAGAGAGAGAGAGAGGGGTAGTGCTGTCTGTCTCTCTCTATCGGTCCGTCTGTCGTCCTTTCGGCTCGCGCTGTCGTTTGTTCTCCCTGACACAACAAAACAGGAAGGAAGGAGGAAAACAGAAACAGACTCAAATAACGACCAAACGGAGTGCTTTCTTAACTGTCTTACTATTTACACACCACCTGTTTAACGTTTTTTTAAAGTAATTATTATTATTGTGGCTGTTTTAAGCGTTCTAGATAATAACACATAAAATAACCGAAAGCTCTAAGGGCTATATGTCCCCTCTCACAGCTCGGCTCAGTCGCTATGACACTGCGTAGCGCTGCGCTCGACAAATAAAAACGTAACGGGCGAAGGCTGGCCCGCCTCCGAAACAAGCTGACCAATCAGAGTCCAGGTAGGGTGTTCGCGTGTACAGCAGCTGAGAGAGCAGCAGGCGAACAAAGGGAGGTAGAAAGAGGAAGAGTGGGGGAGGGAAGAGGAAGAGGAAGAGAAAGCGGTATAGAAACTGTACGAGGGAAATACTCAGCTGTTTTTCTGGTGCAACCAGCGGCAATTTAAATGGAAGGGAACTGAAACATTGCAGATGAACAAAAAAGCTGGAGTAGGCACAAGGAGATTGGGAAAATAAACACTCTTGGCCGTTTTATAATTTATCTCCAGAAACAGGACAGGACAAAATGAATAACTCCTTACTCTGTTATGCTTTTAGAACATTTTACTGTCATGGTCCACTTGTCCCCTTGTAAGGAGCAGGTACTACAAGTTATTCTGTATGTAGGTATTCATCAACGGGCCAATTGGGGGGCTCTGGACTGTTTTATGAGTAGAATATACCCACATACGCACACTGATCAGCTAACGTTACCTTTTCATCAATTTGATCTACACTAGCTTTAATATTGGATTGGACGACTTTTGCTTCCCATGTGCATCAGTAAGCACTGGACACCCATGACCCTGTGACTAGTTCATCGTTTTTCCTTCTTATGATTGCTTTTTGTATGTCCTTACCATGGCAGACCATGAACATCCCACTAGAGCTGCAGTTTTGGAGTTGCTCTGACCCAGTCTTCTAGCACTCGTCAAAGTCTCTTAAATTCTTAAGCTTGCTCATTTTTTCTGCTATTAACACATCACTTGCTGTCTAATAAATATATCCCACCCAATATCAGTGTGCATTGAAACAAGATATGGGAAATGTAGCTACTGTGAAATGAGCCAAATTGTAATTGTAATGGCTGGGTCAGAACACACAAAGGTATCAGAACACATAGGCCATTACTGTTTATTACTGTTTTAATGGCAACGGGGAGGACTTACTCAATATTTTAAATATATACAGGGGTTGGACAATGAAACTGAAACACTGGCCAATTTAGTGTTGGAGGTTTCATTGCTAAATTTGACCAGTCTGGTGGCCAATCTTCTTTGAATACACATTCCACCAGTAAGAGCAGAGTGTGAAGGATTAATTATCAGAGTAATAGCACAGTTTTGCCTAAAATATTGCAATGCACACAACATTATGGGTGACATATCAGAGTTTAAAAGAGGACTCGCTGGCACATCTGTGACCAAGACAGCAAGTCTTTGTGATTTATCAAGAGCCACTGTATCCATAGTAATGTCAGCATACCACCAAGAAGGACGAACCACATCCAACAGGAGTAACTGTGGACACAAGAGGAAGCTGTCTGAAAGGGATGTCCAGGTGCTAACCTGGATTGTATCCAAAAAACATAAAACCACAGCTGCCCTACTCACTGCAGAATTAAATGTGCCCTCAGCTCTCCTGTTTCCACCAAAACCGTTCGTTGGGAGCTCTACAGGGTCAATGTACATGGCCGGGCTTCTATAGCCAAACCTTTGGTCACTCATGCCAATCTCCCATGGCCTGCACAGTCACTAGATCTAAATATTATTGAGCCACTTTGGGGTGTTTTGGAGGAGCGAGTCAGGAAACGTTTTCCTCCACCAGTACCACATAGCGACCTGGCCACTATTCTGCAAGAAGAATGGCTCAAAATCTCTCTGGTCACTGTGCAGGTCTTGTATCTGTCATTCCCAAGACGAATTGATGCTGTATTGGCCGCAAAAGGAAGCTCTACATCATACTAAGGAATTGCTGTGATCTAAAACCAGGCATTTCAGTTTCATTGTCCAACCCCTGTATATCTTTAATTTACTATGCCATTTCTACTTTCTTTTCTTTACAGATCCAAACCCACCAGAAAGCATCGAGGTTAAGAATATTAGTAATACATCAGTTACACTAACCTGGCATCCAGCTGCTTACGTAGAGAAGAAGTATCATGTGATTTGTTCCCTTAGTGGTAAAACTGTTCATGAAGAAGAAACAGAAAGTAACACACTTGTTATCAATAACCTGACTCCAGGAAAAAAGTACTCCTTCCTGATTGCAACAGTACTTAAAAATGGCAGCACAAGCAAGCGAGCTGTGTCATTTGCCAGCACTCGTAAGTATTTATGTACACTTTTTTAGGTCTTTACATTTTATGGCAACTTGTTTTTCAAACATTTGATTGTAATTTGCATTTTTCTTTTTTAAATAATAGCAACAAATCTGGAGATCTTTCTTCGGGATGTGGGGCTGACACAATACATCACTAATAAACTCTCACTGAGTACTATACTAGAGATAGACGAGAGCACAGTGACAGATGACCCAGCACTGTCTCGATCAGATTTACCATGGCTTTTCCTTAAGAAAATTATGTTGGTGAATGTGACCGCAAGAAGTGTGAAATGTGCTTCATCAACTGATGAGGATGAAGACATGAGGTTGGATTTGTATTGTGATATGGAAAGTTTTGTCCTCAACCAGGACTCTAGTCAAAAACTAAATCCTTTAGACATCATAACTGCATTGTTCCTTTGCTCAGACAGTTTTCTTCAACAAGAGATTACATTGAAAATGTCTATGTGCCAGTTCTCTGTACCTTTACTGCTTCCTAATTGTGAAACACAGCAGAGCATGCTAATGCTTTGGGCCTTAAGAGATATTGTGAAGAAGTTTAGACCACACTCGTTGTCTAATCAAAGAGGGTTTGTGGAAGACAGGATTGTTAAAGCTGACTTACCCTTAGTATCCTTTGTAAGACTTGGAGACTGCGGCATTTCCAAATCTCAAATCTTGAACAAGTTGCTCAGTAATCCACAGCAATATCATGACACATTTGTCCACCGTGAAATGGACTGTGGAGACATCCCAAGAAAAATATCAAATGGTTTGGTGGAGATCAGCTGGTACCTACCTTGTGGAAGTAAAAACATTGACATCTTCCCAGAACCTGTGGCTTTTGCAAACTTGAGAGGTGACATAGCTACATTTGAGACTCAGTACTCATTCCTTTGTCAGATTTCTACAGCAGTGTTTGTGTTCTTTGATAATTTTGACTCAAACTATTGGCTACTCACCAATACACATGTGAAAGCACAATTGTTTTTGGTGGGTAATGTAGAGACCAAAGCCTTCAACCTGGATTTGTTGAAAACAACAGCTGTTGCATTAAATTTGAAAAGAAGCAACATCATTCTGAAAACCAAACAAAATGATGCTGATTTTGTTAAGAATCTGTGTTCTGCAGTGAGTGATGTTGTTAAAAACAGTTCTATGACTGTACAACTCGAGAACATGACTACAGTTGCACATGAATTGGGGATTTTAATTGATGAAGACAGAAAGGAGTGTCAAAGTGCAAAAGAAAATGCAAATGCAATTACTAGCAAGATAAAGGACACACTAAAGTTTAAAGAAGAACAGTTACCTTTACAAGGTGAGATCTGGAAGAAATTGGGAAAATTAGAGAAAGAAATGTGTAGGCTTCGTAAAGCTGGAGATAAGAACATTGAGAGCTATAAAAGTGAACTGATGGGCCAGAAGACGGAACTCAGGAAGCAACAAAACAGCTATGAAATGTCAGAAGCCATGTCGTGCTTCATAACTGCACTGTCAAGTTCAAGTCTTGAGAGATCCTACTTCCTGAAATGGATGCGAATGAATCTGGACAATCTGTCCCGTGAAAAACTATCTGGTCTTAGAGAATTATACAAAAAGAAATGTCAAGAATCACATGAGAAGAAGGAAGAGATTGCATTACTTGACAGGCAGATTTCAAACAGTGCTTTAGGAACTGAACACTTTTTGAGGGAAATGGGTCAACTTTATGAAGCTGCTGTCACCCTTCCAGAAAAT
>JAQMYJ010000037.1:16525656-16538341 GCA_030014305.1 Clarias laeviceps
AATATAGAATATATATATATATATATATATATATATATATATATATATATATATATATATATATACTGATAGTGGTATATCTAACACCACTGTCCAAAGATGATGAAAGTCGATCGCAGTATTTAAAGGACACTTCCAAAGGCTTCTGGAATCTATACCAAGGCACATAAACATTTTTGAAGTCTTCATGGTACATCAACACTTTATTAAGTTCCTAGTTTTCATCTTATAATTTACTTTAATAATCTGTCTATAGATGCGTTTTAATGTGTATAACTTGTCAGCCCCCTTGCTACCTTGTCTCTTAATTGAAAGAAGTGGGTGATGGATCTTTTTACGCACAGAAGTGGCAGTATTGTACAGTTGCAGCGTAGCCATTTGTGCTGTGCTGATATGGGTGTATCAATCAGTTCACCATTGCTATACATTGGAGATGAAGCCATGGAGATTATCACCCATTTTATTCTATGCATCCTGTGTGTAATTACTTTTTAAACTGTCCTGTCAGTGTCTGGATTAGTACATGGCACTTTAGCTATTTTCAGCCTAGCAGTGAGAATAAGGTTATCAAAAAATCTTAGCAAAGCTAAGTGTGTGAAATCACAGCACCACACACAATACAATGGTACTACCATGTTGGTGTTACTGTTGTGCTGGGAATAAGTGACACTCCCTTCCTTTTTAGGAATTGGGTACAGGTGCAAGTATGGGCTTGAGGATAAAGATAGCTAGGTAAAGAGATAAGTACAGTAGGTGTGAATGTGGTATATATAACTTAACTGTAATAGAAACATACAGACTAGTGTGAAATTGTAAATGGTCTGAAATAGCTTGCTTTGGTTTTATCAATACTGTACAAACACTAGTAAAGACTTAATTCAGTGTCATTGCATTCAGTTCAGCGTCATCTAAAACAAGACAATCTAATTAATATCAATGTAATTTGAAATGGATCTTTGAAATAGTCTAATAACCTACATAATCTCTCATACCCTCATATTTGTGTGATAAAATATTTTCTGGTAGTCTCACCAGCACCATATTGACATTTTGTTTTTTACACATGAAAAATGAGGTAAATAAAATAACTTAAGTTATCTAGAACACATTTCTGATGTAAAAACATGCTAACATAACTGTTCTTCCTAAAAATGGTTTATATATGGGTGCATGTTAACTGAGCTTGTGAACAGGGACATAATCACAAAAAAGAGCCCAAACAAGGAACAATTCTTAAAATTGCATCCCTTCATAGCTTTGCATGTAGCTGTTGGGTGTGGTGTGGTATTTGGGTTACAGGTTCATTAGAAAAATGTACACTTCTAGGGAGATGGAGCTAGATGTGTTGCTGGAACCAGCATTGCAGCAGGTGTTGTTCCTTATTGGAGGAAGAGGAGGACACTGGACACTTTAACCTATCCGATGACTTCGGTAATATTTGCCAGGCTTTTAACAAGCAAAATTCGTCCTGTCAAGAGTTCTGGGATGCCAGGGCAGCACTCAACCCCACTTAATTTAATCTAGAAAACTAGGACTATATTACTGATTGAAGTTGTCTGAAGATGATACATGCATGTATGGATACACTGTTCATTATGATGATGTGTTAGGTAAGAGCAGTTGGACTCAAGGGCAGTTTGACTTATCTTTAGTAAACTTGGCAAGCAAAACGGGCATGGGTATCAGAAGGCAATGTTCTGGCAATGAACAAACAACATGGACAAGACAATACAGTATTTGGAAACTTTAAACAGGACCAGGATGAAAAAACAGGGATCAATAACAGTAAATACAGACTTGGTAATAACAGGCAATAAACACTTTCCCTGTATCATATTCCTAGATTTGATATTTTCCTTGGCAAAGTCTATTCTTATTTAAAATTTTGTATATATTAGTTCTTTTTTAGATGATCTTTTTGTAAATTTTATCCTTACTTTAAGCTTTTATTTTTATTATGGATTTACTTATTTATTTATTCATTTATTAAAAAAAGATATTAGACGAGGTGAGGCAGTTGTAAAAATCATGTCACTGCATGTCATTCTGTGTATGGTCGTGTGTCACAATTTAAAATTGAATTTGTACTTTGCAGTATGAGTGTGTGTACACTGAGTGTCCTTATACACCAATCAGTCATAACATTAACACCATTGCCAGGTCAAATGAATAACACTGATGATCAATATGAAAGTAAACTTGTAACAGGATTGTGGGCACCCAAAGCGGTCTCATGCGCGCGGGGACCAAAGGCTGTCTATCTATCTATCCATCTATCCATCTATCTATCTATCTATCTATCTATCTATCAATCTATCTATATGTCTGTCTATCTGTCTGTCTGTCTGTTACTTTTAACCTTTTACCTATTAATGGGTGTGTGTTGTGGCACCACAGTTAGACATCATGCTGTTAATCTCTCTAATCCCACATGTTGGAATTCAGAAAAAAGAGAGGTATACCTGGGTACAGACTAATGTGAAATTGTTAATTGTCTGAAATTGCTTCTTTGGTTTTAACAATACTTTACAAACACTAGTAAAGATGTAATTTACAGTAGTGTCATTGCATTCAGTACAGTGTCATTTAAAACAAGACAATCTAATTAATATCAATGTAATTTGAAATGGATCCTTGACATAGTCTAACCTACATAATCTCTTATACCTTCTATTTGAAAGATAAACTATTTTCTGGTAGTCTCACCAGCGACATATTGACATTTTACTTTTTGCACATGAGAAATGAGGTTAATAAATTAAAATTAAGTTAACTAGAACACATTTCTGATGTAAAAACATGCTAACATAACTGTTCTTTCTAAAAAAAGATTTATATATGGGTGCTTGTTTAATTTTTTTAATTGCATCCCCTCATAGCTTTGCACATAGCTGTTGGGTGTGGTGTCGTATTTGGGTTGCAGGGTCATTAGAAAAATGTGCACTTATAGGGAGATGGAGCTAGAAGTCTTGCTGGAACCAGCATTGCAGCAGATATCGTTTCTTATTGAAGGAAGAGGAGGACACTGGCTTTGACCTATCCAATGACTTTGGAAATATTTGCCAGGCTTTTAACAAGCGAAGAGAGCATGCCAGGGCAGCACTCAACCCCTTTTAATTTAATCTCGAACTGAGTATATTGTGATCTAGCCATGAACTAAGATGTACAGATCAGGAGAACTACTGGCCTGGAAACTCAACAAAAGCTTCGTATAAAAGGCCAGTTCTGAAGTTGAGTATGCTTATAAGTGTGAGGTTCTTAAAGTCCCAGAATTGAAGACTAGGACTGTATTGTTAATTGAAGTTCTCTGAAGAGGATATATGCATGTATGCACACACCAGTCATTGTGGTGGTATGTCAGGTGAGAGCAGTTTGACTCAATGGCAGTTTGACTTATCTTTAATAAACTTGGCAGGCAAAACGAGCATCAGAATGTTAGTCAGGCAATGAACAAACAACATAGACAAGCCAATACAGAATTTAAAAACCTTAAACAGGACCAGGATGAAAAAATAGGAATTAAATATTCATACCATGGAAAAAAACAGGAATCATAATATTCAATAGGGTGAAAATATTCATACAGCACACACCTGATATTTGGTTAAATGTCCCTTAGCAAGTTTATGGCTGAATTCTGATTTGATATAAGACCACTCTTCTTGGCATTATTGTTTAGTATTCAATTCAATTTGTTGGTTCTCTTTTAAACTCGGTCAACAAATTTTCTATATGGTCAAATCTCAAAGATCTTAAAAGAGAGTTTACTTTAGCTATTCACCAACCAGCTTTGTTCTGTGTTTGGTGTCACTGTCCTTTTTGGAACACTCTATTTTGTCCAATCATGAAGCTGATGATTTGATGTTTTGCTAAGGAATTCTGTGGCAGTCCTCCTTATTCATTATTCCATTCATCTTGTGCAATGCACAAGTTCAACTGCCAGTCCCCAAGAACGATGCGACACCATGCAGTGGCACGGCAAGGGCTGATACAGTGTTCTTGCCATTGAATGCATGGCAAGTGTACTCACCCAAAACTTTCTATTGGAAGACTTTTTCTGTGTTCATGTGGTCAGCTGCAAACTTTAGTCGTGCATGAAAATGGACCGTAACACTGATATTCCAGCAGATTCCAGTTCATGGCTGGCCTGTGCCAGAGAGTGTAGACCATTTCAAGGCATGTCGAGGGTCATGTCGTGTCGTGTTGAGGGTCTTATATTGATTGTGATTATGAATCATGCAACAGACATCATACAAGTGAACCACAAGTCAATCAAATTTTGCAAGATTTATAACAAAATAAGTAGCTAAAGGCTATGAGTCAACTGTAGGCAAGCATGGAGATCTTCTTGCAGATTTGACCTAGCCTTGGATGAAATGTATAGCACTAATTTTAAATTGTAAAACAACAGTGAAGATAACCAATCTATATTAAAAAAACACATGGGATTAAAACTGTTTAGAAAAACAAAAGAAGTTTAATGTTTTAGATTATATATATATTTACTTATTTTATTTTATTTTATTATTTATTTATTTGTGGTGATATCAGAAGTCCAAAAATAAATTAAACCTTGTCTCCAAATTCTTGGGGTTTTCTTTCATTAAAGATGCATGAAGAAAAATTTCTTTTACACTGCAAGTATATTGTATAGACTGCAGAACATGTATACTACTGCAGCCTTCTTTATGTGTAGTGTACACACATTAAAGGTACATATATGTTTTGTCCTGTTCATCTGCTGTGTGATGGATGACTTTATTTATGGTATGCATGGTACAATTCATTTGTGTTGTGGACTGAGGAGGTTAACGTGCACAAAATGTTTGACAGACTTTAACATGTCTAACTTGTTATGTTAGGTGATGCTATGAGAAACAGTTTGGAATTTGCATTCTTGTTTTCTGAGGGTGGGGCAAAGGGCCACAGGCAGCCATCAGCACAACATACAAAAAAATGATAATAATAATTAGTACCTTTCAGTAAAAGTGCATCTGTGTGGTGTGGTGTGTGTGTGTGTGTGTAAATCTGGAAAAAAATGTAAAAGTGCATCAGTGTGGTGGTGGTGGTGGTGTGTGTGTGTGTGTTTGTGTGTTTGTGTGTGTGTGTGTATGTTTGAGTGTGTGTGTAAATCTGGAAACACTTATTGATTTAAAGACTCCTGTATACTAAGTGTAATACAGGAACAAAATCACAAATAAGGGAGAGAGAAAAAAAAGAAAAGGCATGTTATTTGAAGTTAAAAACAAAACATGCACATTCAGACATAAAATATCCATCAACCCACACATTTATACTTACGGCCAATGAGATAATACTCCAAATACAGGTTATATTGATACTTAAATTAACTATGACAAAATGCCCCTAAAACTCAGCCCCAACTGGGCAGTCATAGTGGAAAACAGTGGGATGCCCTTAACCCCATGATCAGACAGCTCACACCAAATCCCCATCAGATTACGGAGTAATACCTAAACTAAGAATACCTGGCATGTCGGTCAAAGCTCAGCTATAGATGGGAATTTGTAGAGACCGAACCACATGGCTACAATCAGGATATCAATACAGCTAAACACAACAGACCGAATTAATAAGAAATTAATAAGTGTTCCATTATTACACAAAATTTCATCATCGGTAGAATTACCAAAAATATTTTACACTCACAACCAAGACCCTCCATGTATCGGACTTATGTATCTGCTTGGGATGTGAGGAGTCTTAGGTCAGTTGCGCTGGTGTTCTTGGGGCAGGGTGTTTAATGAAAAAGTCTTTCAATTGTGTATTAATGCAGCTAATTATGTATAAAATGGTCAGGGTTGAGCTTCTTTTTAGCACGACCTAGGCAATATAATGAAATGAATTTTATTTCATTTTAACCAACTATACATAGGCAAAGAAATAGCACAGATACATATGATCACTTGTTATTGGTAATTTTCCATTGTTTATGTAACAAATATTATTATTATTATTATTATTAATAATAATAACATAATAATAATAATAATAATAATAATAATAATAATAATAATAATAATAATAATAATAATTCCAGCATTTGCAATGTGTTAATGTTATATTGTGTTAATGTTATGGCTGATTGGTGTATATTCTTAGAAATTGACCTATAAAAACTCATATTTTATATTTTTCATAAACACAAGCAGAAAAACATGTTCAAATCAGGTATAAATTATTTCACCAATTCAAACCCCTGTGTTTGCTCTGTTAATAGGAAATTTTTTTTTTAAAAGTATTATTCATCTTATCTTTCATCTAAATGGCTGGCCTCTGGTGTATTTCAGTCCTGAGGTCCTTGATGGCAGGATATCCGAAACTCTAGTCTTGCTGTTGGTGTAAGGATATTTCACTAATATGAATATTAATGGAGCTAATCAATGCTGTGTTCACCTACTGTAAATCTAACTTTGTCCTCCTCCTTTGGCTGTTGTTAGATAAAACCTGTGGATTTTTCTAAATGTGCTCCACCAAGATATAAAAACATGCTTCTCTCTCTTTATCACTTTTTCTCTCTCCCTTCAAAAGCACTCCATCACCTTAAGTATACAATAACTGTATCAACACCCATATCACAAAAACATTCATCATATTAACTAACACACACACCTTACACAAGTACCAAAGTGTTGAATAATGGATGGTCTCTTTCCATGATACAGTGTACCCAAAACCTAGCCAGTAAGCTACTGATATGCATACTTAATTCATATCAAGACACAGACACACATTATGGTGGTAAATCAGTTCCAGGTTGGTTGTGGCCTACTGATTATTGTCAAGATGAATTAAAAGAAGAAGAATTATTTTGTTGTGTCTGATGACTTTCAATACACTTACCAGCTTATGATCTAATCAGGTGATCATAATGTCTGAAGATCTCCGTTTATTATCAGCAAAGAGAGCATATTTAAGCTTTTTTGTACCTGTGTCACGTACATCCCGTACATCAAATAACCAGTAATTAACATGTAAGTCAGAGAGAGACAGACAGGTGATAGGAAACACATTTGCATTTTTCAGTTAAACAAAAGGGTTCCAGCTGACATGTTTTTATAGACTCCTATATACAGTATATTAGCATGTAAAGAGTCTAGTTAGCAGCATAAGCTTTAGTAGTTTTGAGGTATGTCCTCCATGGATCAGACATGTTTGATGCTTGGTCACATTAAAACGTGGGGAATTTGGAAGCCGGATCAACATCCTTGAACTCTTTGCCTGCTTAGCCCCATACGTGGAAGGCTGTGATGCACTGAATGTGTTGATGCCTTTTGATAATGGCCAGCATTACTTTTTTTCTGCAATTTGTACTGCTTTGGCTTTTCTAAGAGATCAGACCTGACTGGCTGGCTTTTGGTCCTCACAGGAAAAAAATTAGTTGCGCCCATGAAAGTTTACTGGTATATAATTGATAATTAGTGTTATTCGATTCACCTGGCCATGGTGTTAGTGTTGTGGTTGTATGAAATGTTAGAGTTTTTTTTAAATATCCTGGCTGTTTCAGTCAAAACATACCACTTCCTGCTGAGTTGAGCAGACTATTCGTCTTAAGAGAACATAATCTGTGTGTGTGAAAGAGGTCACACTCAGGTCTGGAGTTTCCATTATCCATTATATTCCTGAAAAAAAATGTTTTGTGTGTGTGTGTGTGAGAGAGAAAGAGAGAGAGAGAGAGAAACGTGGCATGAATCTTTAGAAGGTAAATTACCTGACAAATATGGACACACATGGGACATCTCTGATAAAGTCTCAGTGTGTGTGTGTGTGTGTGTGAAGTTCATGTGACTTTTTCTGACTTTATGATAAATTGTAATTTATATTTATATTGATACCTTTACCATAAAGTGACATCTCAACCACTGCTTTTTTCTTATTGTGGATGTTAAGGGGTTAACTTGGGCCAGCTGCTAGCTTCAAACCAGAGCCACAGCCTCTCAGCCCACTCTGCTCTCCATGCCTCACTTCCAAGAACATAGTGAACTTGTTCTGGGTAAGGGGCCAGTGGACAGCTCTGAGTACACCGCTTTCTGAGGCCTATTGTTTCACTATCGAGCAGCCACACACAGAAGGTTGTCTCAGGAAAGCTGTCTGAGGAATTCCTTGCCTGAGGAGAGTATTCATCTCAGCCTAGTGAGTGGGAGCATATGTTTCTGTGAGAGTGGGCCTTAAAGAATGCAGCACAACAGTGTGTGGTACAAAGTAGGCGCTTATCAATATATTTTCTTTCTTCCCTTGTTAGTCTTACACAATTCCACACCCCGCACACACGTCATGTCTCTAGCTTCAGCCTTTTTTTGTTTTTACTGACAGAATGTTAACATAATGCTATAAACAAACAGATCAGGCTTACTGAGGCGTGCCGTCAAATAGAAACCTTTATTAATAAGTCTCTCTGTAATGAGCCACTCATTCCTGTTTAAATAGGCTGATGTGTACCAAACACACGGTAACACAAATAACAAACTCTTATGCTAAGAATGTACTTCATGAGTGAATATACTTAAAAGTAACCAATGATTGCAAAAAATGAATGAATGAATGAATGAGAAATTCATTAATTAATAAAAAATATCAAAGTTGGAAAATCTATAGTGTGCTGCACCAAACATCCAACTGTATCACCAGTGAAGAGTCTGCACATTCCAATCATTGCTAAAACAAAGAAAAACACCCAGTCAGCCAGTCAGCAAGTGCATTATTAATGAAACAAATAAGCAAAGAATATTTATGGAAGTTATTCCAGAGAGTTGAAGAAGTGTTTAGAGAAAGGTTTATTGTGGCAAAGCCTCATGTACCGAGAGAAAGAGATAGCACTCTAAGGACTAAGGAGCAGACGAAGTGCAATGTGAGCTTGGCTTTAAAAGAAATGTGATCATAATGAAATTGGCCAACTGAGTGGTTGTGGTACAGTAGGTCTGGAATTTGTCAACTTACCTCAGATATTTGATCCCATCCACTAAAATAGCAGATTCTTTGCTATTTCTTGTTTCATTTCAGATATAGGAAATGACTAAGACTGACTCAATTTAATTTTCTGAATGTGAATTAAAAGACTTGACTCTGGTTGATTTCGCAAACCTGAAAAGGAGACGTAGAGGGCTTGACATGCTCTGTTTCTTTCGGTGACTTTTTAAATCTTTTAACAAGCACATTAAAGAGGTCTATCAGGTGGTGGCACTCTACCATTTTTAATTCAGTCCTGACTTGAGTACATTATGATCCAGCTACAGGATGAGAAGGACTGAGCATGAAGACTAAAGGGCTGGTAACCCAGTAAGTACAAAGGCCAAGTCTGGGTCTCTAGGGACTTACAGTGGGGTGGTTTATGATTTACTAAGAAAAAAGACTATGATTACTGATCAAAAAGACTATTTTTTGATAATCCTATTTTTCGATCTTGAATTGAACGGTATAACTACAGCAGTGTTATTGTTTTGTCTAGCAAACTTTTCACAAAGACACAATTGCATCACATAGCTAAGAATTCAGTCAATGTCTGGAGCAATATTTTTAGCCTTCACTATAATATCATGCAGTGGCTCATATTAGCAATATATTTTTTAGGATTTCACCACAACTAGATAGCAGTGTCTCCAGACTCGCAACATATTCCAGATGTTCCTGAGACAATTTATGACAGGCTCATCATTAGCTGTGCTCGTACATTTTTAGTGCTGTACTTGATTAGTGTAACTGGTTACTTTGTCATCTTTCTTGACAATCAGTGTGAATAAGTTAAGCCTCACCCCAAAGAGCTGAAGTGAGCTTCAGAATTACACTTTCCACTTTCTTGTTAGTTCTCCAATGAGTAACCTTTAATAGTAATTTGGTTTATGACCTTCATGCTTCTTTGAGGGATGCTCAATTTCTTTTATTGTTTTTAACGACCAAACTTGTTTGATAACTTCTTGCTCTACATGATGATGTTTGCTGTGTTCGCCAAGTTAGGTTTATTAACATACTCGGAGGAATTCAAGGAACAGGTGCATTTATTCAGAGATCATGTGGCACTTTAATTACACATGAGTATTTATGACTTCTGATGACATCTGTTTGCACTAGAACAACTTTAGGTTTCACTGTGACAAGGATGAATGTCTATACAATCATAACTTTTAAGGGTTTTTAAATAATTTTGCAAGATATTTTGTTCTCCATTTTATATTATTAATTATTTTGTGTAGGTTGTGGACATATAATCCCAATGCACTCACTCACCTATAACGCTTTATCCTGTATTCAGGGTCGCAGGGGCCTGGAGCCTATCCCAGGAGATGTAGGGCACAAGGCAGGGTACACCTGGACAGGGTGCCAATTCATCACAGGGCACACACACATACATAAACACACTACGGGCAATTTGGGAACACCAATTAGCTTAATCTGCAGGTCTTTGGAAGGAAACCGGAGTACCTGGAGGAAAACCACCAAGCACTGAACATGCAAACTCCATGCACACAGAGACAGGAATCGAACCTGGCCGGGAATTGAACCCGGACCTTGGAGGTGCAAGGCGCTAATCCCAGTGCAACCGATTTAAATTCTAATTTGTATTATATTATTTGGAAAAGATCGAGGGGTAAATGCTAGGGCCAGGTGCTATAACAGTATGACATAATCATTGACTTCATTTATAATAATGAAAGCACTTCTACGAATGAAATCTCTTACACCTGTTACAACGAAAGCCTGTGCACATATGTGTTTTTTTTGGTTTATGTAAGCAGGAGTAAAATATGTCCACAAAGTCACGAAAACAAAAATGTTCAGAAAATGTGTGTATGATGCCATGTGCACGTACAACTATAGTCAGAAAGACATTCTTCTTTTTGTCTACACAGTGAATGGAGCTGCACCCTTCTCCTTATCTCAGTTTTTCTCTTTTTCTCTACATAATTACTGGCTTTTCTACAAAAAAAAAAGCCAGCTGCTTTTTCAGCACCCTCAACACTGTTGTCAGACTTTTAGATTCATAGTATCTCTACATAACAGCTGTTGTTTTATTGAACACATATCTACACATATATATACGTATGAACAAAAAGAGACATGATTAACACAGCTTGGAGGATTGCCAATGTGGCTGAGCTAAGGAATACTGAGAGAGTGTCAAGGTGATAGGAGCTACAGCTGGTTGGTTGAAAAAGGGAGATGAACATTCAGTTCGGTTGCTGATTGGCAGTGTGCGCCATGTTCTCATTGGCCGAGGTGCACCTGAGACTCGGTGCTGCGTCAATATCAGCTGCAGCGTGCACATGGAAAAATACAGAGTCATAGTCTTTCCAACCCTGGCTTGATATAAGGACACACACACACACACACACACTCATACACTTGTGCATACAATGCTATTTGTATTCACATTATCATGACTAAGTGGGAAATTATTTGCAGTTTCATAAAGAAAGTGAGAAAAGTAGGCAAATATGTGAGTAACTATCTATTTTAAAATATCACCAGAAAATGTAACTGGATTGAGATTTCATTAGCAAACAGCAGAGAGTGAAACCCATGCAAAAGAATCATATCACTGAGGACTGTTTGTGAATGTTTTCTATTAGAGAAAATCAATTCAGACCAAAAATAATGAAGTAGTACAGTCACAATACAGTCCCAGCTGTGATCGTTCTCACATGCAGTACACCTACTGTATGATGTACAGTTGCATACAGTACCACCTATTAGTCCTTTCATAATTAAATTACACCTAAGGCTTGCTATGATGGAGAGGAAAAAACAATAGTGTTTATACATGCCAACCAAGACCAAAGGAGGACTTTATGTTGATCTGGCAGCAATGACCCAGTTAATCCCCCTGAATGAAACTGACTCATTCTGATGCTATTAAAACATGTCTATCTGCATAATCCGCCCCCAGTAGGGTTAATACTGACTGCTTCTAAAATTAATAACTTAGTACAAATAGAGGAAAAGTGGCAATACAAAAGAAGAGATGGAGATAGAACAGCTGTAGCAAGTGAATTTAGAAATTGAATGAAGGAACAGGACATTAAGAATAATAATAAGAGCAGACAGGGAGTACATGGAAATGTGTTAGAAAGACCAGAAATAGGGGAAAGTTTGCAAAAGGTTTTTAAAAAACATTCCCCTACCTAATTTTTTAAATCCAGGTAGAGATTGTATATGAATGGGCCTTGGTGGCTCAGTGAGAAGTTTCTTGTCTATCATGTGAAAGGCCAGGGTTCAATTCCCAGCCAGTGCCCAAACCCTAGCCACTGCATGCAGTGGCAGTCCCAAGCCTGGAAAAAAACCAAAGGGTTGCATCAGGAAGGGCATCTGGCGTAAAACCTATGCCAAGTTGTTTTGTGGATCAGGTGGTCTGCTGTGGCGTCATTTCAGCCGGAGCTGCCAATGACTTACAAGAGATGGTATATGGATGTTGTTATAAAATGTTGCTAAAACAACAATGTCCATGAGATCTCTCAGGGGATGCAGGTACCCAGGTTGAGGTATCAAGCAGCCTAAAGAATTAAATTACATTTTATTTATTTATTTATTTTTATTTTATTTATATATATATATATATATATATACTGTTTAGTGATTTATTTTCTACATTCTATAACAATACTGTGGATTTCAAAACTATAAAATAACACATATGGAATTAGGTAATTACGTAACAACAACAAAAACAACA
>JAQMYJ010000037.1:16552814-16574294 GCA_030014305.1 Clarias laeviceps
GATCTGTAAAGTTATTTGGATTTTTACAACATTATTGTTGAAATACACAGTCCTGAAAAAGGGACGTTTCTTTTTTTCCTGAGTATATATGCAACACTGAAGACAATTCATGTTTACTATCATGTTCTTTATTGGTGTTAAGGATACACATATGCACACGTGATTTGCATAAAATTAACAAATCAAGCGTGTTCTGTTTTTAATTAAAGCACTCAGATGCAAAAACTTTTCCCGAAAAAAATTTAACCACCTTCTGCCGAAACCCGGGATCGAACCAGGGACCTTTAGATCTTCAGTCTAACGCTCTCCCAACTGAGCTATTTCGGCACGTGCAGCAGTGTCAATGTATTTCTATATAAAGATTTTTTAAGAATCATCTGTGAGCAAGTCTTTTATATAGAATTTACAGTGCATCGTGTTCGCATAAGCTTATTTGTAGTAACAACAAATGTTTTATTTATCCGCTATTCGGTAGTGAAAGTGCACAACGTTTTCAACATTACACCAAAAGAGGGCAGAATTTTCTGCACGTGAGTTACTGCTGCGTTTCTGCAACTACATGAAACACTTTCATACTATAATTAGTTTGACTTTATGTGTTAAAAATTGTCTTATTACAATTAGGGTTAACATTGCAGGTTCTTGGTCCAGGATCCCACCTCAAAAACAAAAGATCTGCATCGTCTATATAAGATACTATGATCCAAATTAAATGCTAGATTTTATTTGCATTAATGCATTAATCCACTCATTTAAAAATATTATAAAATAGTATGTGTTACTTTGTTTTCTGTTGATGCCGTGGGATTTGACGTCATAATGGCATAAAGAGTCCCTCTTGATTTTTTGGCTTTTATTCCTAGTTTAAGGTTAAAAACTCACAGTGGGGTTACAGGCTTTAGCCAAATAGATAAGTCACACCCAGAGTGTACTCCGTCTCTTCCTCAATTGTTGGCTGGATCCTGTATAGCAGCTAATCAGGATAAGGCAATTACTGAAGATAAATAAGTTATAATTTGGGTTGGGAACTTAGTAGGCCTTTTTTTTTTTTAATCATTATAATAATCGTGTAGGAGGAAACTACAAACATGAAAGAATTTAGAAATGTGTCTGGTGTTTATGCCCCTTAGAACACTGTACGTGTAGTTTTACTGGCCTGTGCCATTATCAGTTTGAGTGTGTGTATGTGTGTGTGTGCGTGCGTGTGTGGTATAGTGTATCTCCAGGGTGCTACAGCCTACACACTACTTTCATCCTATCTTACTGAAAACCTGGGTCGATATTCCACATAGTCAAACTCACAAAAGCTTGAGTTTTACAGGGAAAGAATGTGGAAATGTTTAATGTCTTTGAATTTTTGGTGCGTGTTTGTTCGTGTGTGTACCGAGTTGAAAATTTCCCTGTCTATCGACAAACATACTATAAGAAGATACATGATTACAAGGGATTTAAAGAATAACATCTCGCCTAAATAAAACAGTAAAATTTATTGATACACACATTGTAAACATATGATAAAACAACACAATAACATTATTATACAATAATTACAGCATTATAGAACATGCAGTGCATGGTCAAAGGATGTGCATCCAGCTCGACACAAACAGTGTCTGCATTAAATAGAACCTTCACAAATACATGAAAAGATTCTGCTGTGATCTTGTAGCGCTTATGCCACTGACACGTAATAATGGAAAATAAAACCTCCCTCTGATCTTCTTATCTCCATATGGACTCCAAAGAAACCAGCTAATGTGTGATCAGTCTGGGGAGGTGTGCAGCAGCCTCATGGGATTTTCTTTTCCTCTGGCATCAGAGCTGTTCATCCATTTTATTATACTGCTCAGACAGAAATGAGGCCCCCATTTAGTTTATCTTCATAAAATATTGAGTCAAAGCTAAGGAATGCTAATCTATTCTTATGCAGCAATTATCATTATATTGTCCACGTATAACGATTAGAAACATTAACTATACAAGGTTTTGACTCACTGACCTTTATCCATTAATGATATTCACTGAGCCCACTGGAAAGATCACAATTTTCTACACAGTTTATGTTAAAAGGGCATGTGAGGTATCCTGCATGTAGAGTTTAACACTCAACTCGCTTACAGAAGTACCTAGTTGTGTGTTTTTTGATAATGACTCTGTAAACATGGTGTTCTCTTTATAGACCTACCACATACTACAGTACACTGTGGCTATAAACATGTATATATGTACAGTGATTAGCATCTACCATACACTTACAGACTCATAATAAATGCATAAATATGCAAATGAACCTCCCCTGTGTTTACCTGCTGGCATGTAGTGCATCAACCCTAAGCAATGCACACTGACTAAAAGTGTACAAACACTAACATGAACCCAGCATTAGCCGAGGTGTACATGTTCATTTTGAGGTTTAAGTATTTTGTTTACAGCACAGGAACTTATCATCCTGGGAGCAGAAGTAGAAGTAGAAGTCACACTTTCCTTTGCAGAACAGTCATTTTTCTTTGCAGAATTAATTAGTGATAGATAATGCAGTATTTAGGAACACTTTCATTACCTGTGGAAAATAAAAAGCACATTCAACAC
This sequence comes from Clarias laeviceps, assembly GCA_030014305.1. NCBI lineage: Eukaryota > Metazoa > Chordata > Actinopteri > Siluriformes > Clariidae > Clarias > Clarias laeviceps. Next base: position 16,555,404 of record JAQMYJ010000037.1, read on the forward strand.
CACAGTACTGATGTTAGGTGATATAAGGCATGGTCAGGAATGTATTTGCCCTTGTAGCAGAGAACGCTTTCACATGCATCTAAATAACAAATTATAGCTATTGTACATTTTGTTTACTGTAAGCTGCTACTGAAGATTAGTGCCTTGGTGAATACTCTCAAAGAGCAAGTTTACCATTATGTAAACATGGACTTAAGTCCACATTGTGCTGCTAGACTCGAGCATTTAAAGTCCATATCTAACCCAGTGTGAACAAATGTGTAGGTGTATTAGAGGCCAGGGTTGAGTCTAGATAACTGAGTGCTTAAGCTTTTGCATCAGCCCTCTCCTCATGCTCTCCTCATGGTTCGCTGGTGATAGTAAAATGTCCTAAACAACAGTTGCTAAAGAGGCCCAGAGGTGGCTTCTTTGTCTTATCTCTAACAAGAACGCTAGTTAACAAACAAATGAGCTGCTTAATTGGCACACCTGTGCCATTCTCCATTCGACCTCAAGTTGCAAATATTGCAGATTAACTTATTACGGACTATTATACAATTCTGTAAAATATCTTGATATGCACAGTTATGCCTAAGTAAATAAAATTTATATTGCACAATTACATTTTGTATTTACATTATATTACATAGATAGATAGATAGATAGATAGATAGATAGATCCTGGTGTTTTGCACACAAAATGTATACTACAAATTAAAGCAAGTTTAAAATAGATCTTTTAGTAATACTCCAGGTTATTGTTATCACTTTCACTTTAAAAAATAATGCTTTCGTTATGAGTAAAATATTAACCTTGTAAATCAGTACACAACTTGCAAAGGATACATGTTAAAACATTTGAACCCACTGATTATTATGAGTCTATTTATTGTGTTCATTGTGTCCTCTTTATTAATTTGAACACCACACTTGAAACACGATTTCTTCACTCGATGTGCTGTCATATTGGACGAATATGCAAACAGAAGGTCTTGTTGCTTGATTTCATAGTGGTTCTGTTAGACACCGGTCTGTAGCATCGCTGCCTTCTAAACGAATCTTACGTCCTTGTCGTGGCTCGACCCAGGAATTATGGATGACTGTTCCACCTGGGGAAGGATCTACTTGCAGCAAAGACACCACCCGCTTCTTTACTTTGGCCCTGAGAGCCCGACGAAGCTTCTGCCTCGTGAAGGCATACAGCATTGGATGGGATATAGTGGTGCCATAGGCCATGGCCAAGAACCAAAGCCGTACTCGAACAAGAGTGTCGCTGGGACCCAGAGTCAGGATTAGAATGTTTGCCACAGATATCGGTGCCCAGCAGCCTAAGAAGCTGCAGATAATAATGAGGGACATCCTGAAAACCCGTCTCTGCCGCTCTCGCCGATCTCGGTGCCGCCTTACAGCTCTGCGAAGAGCGATGATGGCTGAAACTGAAGCCTGAACACCTACTGCTGGAACGGCCGGCGTCGCAGTGCTGGCACTAACTAGTGGGGTGGAGGACAGAGGTGGAGGTGAGGTGGCTGTAGGGGTTGGAGCTGAAGAGGAGATGAGTGGAGGATGTGTTAATTGCTTGGTCTGGTTTGTTGTTTGTACTCCTCCTTCAATATCAGCTGAGCCCAGCTTTTTTTTCCGTCTCTTCTGGCGTCCTTTACAGGTTGCTCCACTACGACGCTGACTTCTCCTCATATGCGACCCGATACGGATGTTCAGTGCTCGAAGTATTCTTGAGTAGGTGAAGAGCATGACTATGATTGTGACAAAGAAAATTGGCACCTGTAATAGGATGTGGTAGTACATTCCGAGGGCTGTGTAATAACCTTGTCCTCCCACACAGAGTAGTGTCCTGTTACGCCAAGCCGGTGCCAGGGAGCTGCTGGCCAACCCGTTCTCTGGCTCCGATGAGAAAAAATCCACCTCTATAAAGGGGATGAAGAAAACTGCAAGAGACACGGCCCACACTGCAGCCAACAGAAGTGCTGCCCATCGAGGAGTGAGAAACCGGTTAGCAGGCCGCACAGAGATGTCATAGCGATCCAAACTGATGACTAGCACATTGATAGCTGTGGAGATGCTTGCAAATGTGACACAAGCTTCATGAAAGCAGCAGACAAGTTCTAGATTGCGACCCGTTGGCAGCAGCACCACGACAATTGTTAACGGCAGACAAAGCACACACACAACAATGTCAAGAACATGTAGGTTGACCGTTACCATGTTACTCACAGAATCAACCAAGTTGGACTGGGAGCAGTAAAGCACTAGTACTGTCAAGTTACTGCTAAAGCCTAGTACCAGTTCCAGTAAGAGAAAGCAGGTAAGTGACACCTGGAAACCGATTGGATAAGGCATAAACCACCCTGTGTCGACACTGTCTCCCATTGGCCCCTCCACACTGGTGATGCTGGCCAGCGTTCCAGCACCATCACTGGTCTCCAGCTGGAGCTGCTGAGTGTAACTCTCTGTCCCCATCTTGTCTGGGTGCAGACCTCATGTACTTTGACAAGTCATGTCGCCCCTTAGGCAGGACCATGATGGTTGACCCACAGCATAATGGGATCTTGTTGCCAAAGCAGCATGCAGTCAACAAGGAAGTGGAAGTTCTAGAATAATAAGACACAAGAGATTTAGGCAGATAAAGCACATCATACACAGACAATGAGCACCTATGCAGCATTAACCCTGATCATAAAGGATGAGATGAGAAAAAAATCCTTAATTAATGTAATTCTTGTAGAGTAAGAATTCTGATTAGCAGTTTTGCTTCCTATCTGTAAAAGAACTGCTGCTGTGTCAGGATGTAATCTTTCCTCTAGCGACCTATTCTCTTTGGGCCCCTCGCTATTCTTGCCTTAGTTATAAAAAAAAAAAAAAAAAGGATTTGTGCTGATGCTAGTGTGTACATGTGTAGCCTTACAAAAATCACAGACCCTGTTTTTTCACTGCTGCATCACTGAATTTCTCTGAATGCATATAATTGTGAAAGCATCCATCAATTTAGGTATTTCGTAGTTTTCAGTCGAATTGAATCTTGCAGTACTACACTACTGCAACATTACTCCAGCTGCTACATATCTGCCATCCAAACTGCCACACGCCTATGGTATAATGAGCATCAGATATTGCAGAGAAAAGTTGCCATGTATGTGCACAGAACCTGTCGAACTTTCACACCATGCAGCCTCTAACTACAGACCAGCTAAATGATGCAAAAAAGTGAAATATGTAAATGAAATGTGATGTGATTTGGATATTGAAGCACTGCACTGGATAAATTAATAAATATACACTGTAATGTCATAAGACCCAGAAAGATATATTAGTATGAAAATTATTAAAAATAACATTTTTATTTCTTTGACTCTGCAGTCCTATGAGAGGAAACCAAAGTACCCAAGAGGAAACTCACTAAGCACGGGCAGAACATGCAATCTCCACAAACACAGACCCAACCCGGATTAAATTAATTAAATTAAACTATGTAGAATAAATTAAATAAATGAGACAAAAGTCGTACTGTGACAGGCTGCAAGTGCCTGAAGAAATAAAAAATTGGTTGTTTGTGCAGCAACCTAATTTCCCCTTTCATCTGTTCCAACCGCTCAGTTTTCACCAGTATACTAATCACAGCCCGATCATCCGTCATCATCTGCACCTGTTTCTCACCGGTTAATGCCTTAAGTTAGATGTTTTCATGATTGAATGATTTATATGTGAGTTAACAACAAAAACCATTCCTCTGAAACTGATCAGGTACAGGGACTGGACTAAAAAATGAGAGACAAAATGTCCTGCAGGAAGGCTGGCAAACTATTTCTCAAAATACAAGCAAGTCTGGCTCTTTGGAAGCAAAATATGAAGAAATGAAGGATGGCTCACAATTCTTGAACAGTATTGTATAATAAAGCAAGATGGTACATTTTAGCCGTAAATTAAGTCCCTATTGTTGTTTAATTGTTTAAACATATGGATGAATTTGTATTGCAAACAAAGCTCAGCAACACCCACAAATTATATTACTTACAGATAAGAACAAACTGCTATTTACTGTTACATTATTTACTCACCTGTTCAGGAACAGTACATGAGAGGCAGTATGTAAGCGTAAAATTGTATGTGTTAAAAGGGTGTTTTAGCCGATCAAATGACACAAAGTTCCTGAAAGATTCAGTAAAGAGCAGCTGCTCTGTTTCTTAGATCCTTATTGCTGTTTCATTTAGAGAGGCTACAAAATTACATTCTGAGAACCACACACAGTCACTTGCCCCAGCTCCAAACTAATATTCTTTACTTATGTATGCATAAACCAAATAAACATTTTCTCAGCCTGATAGCCTACTATTCATTCCTATTATCGTTGCCATAGCAACAGGGCTAGGGGGTGATCTTAACAGGAGGCCAGATGTGGCCAAATGTTGCTGATGTGTTCTGCTTTTATTGTTTGTATCTTATTACCAAAGTATCATTGCATGGATAAAAAGGATTAAAAACAGTTTAACGGTGGTTGCCTCAGGACAGGAAAAAAAAAAAAGTATTCCTTTCTTCAGATAGAACAGGACAGAGCAAGCGAGTCAGGCACAACAATAATGTGGCACAAACGACCAGGATAATGGAGAAGTAATACAAGTGTATATAAGAAATGTGAAGGATAAGACTGCTTGCTGAGTTTTATGGTCCCTCATCCCTTTCCTTTCCCCACATTCTCATTTCTGTCGCTCTGTCTCGGTTCCTTATTCCCATTCTCCCTGTATCCTTTCCTCTTTCTGCCCCTATCCATTTCTCCCCCTCTCTGTCTCCTTTCCTCTCATCACCCGTTGATTCTCTCCTCTCTCAGCTTGTAGTACAGATTTTCAAGCTGGCTGAGAGCGTGAGTGGACTGCCTGATGTTTGCTGTGTCAGAGATGAGAACACAGAGATAATAACTGACAAGCAAAAGGGCCCGGTCTTTTATTTTCTCTCTCCTCTTATACTGTGGCCAATGACAAAGCATGTTTGATGGGTTAACTGTAGACATCTCCAATATTGATGCCTTCTGACAGTGGAATTGGCTCTGTGATTTTTGGTCTCAAAACAGGACAATATGAAGGAAATGAGGGGGGAAGTGCGTGTATGTGTGTGTAGGGGGTGGCTAGAGACATAGTGAGGATGATGGGATGGCAATCTCATTTTACAGCTAAACATGTCGCTCCAGGAGTAAAAACGCTGCTGTGGTTTTCTCACTCAGACCGAAGAAACAAAGCTCCCGAAGGCAATACTCTCTCTCCTCCTCCTTAATCTGTTCCGTTGTGATAAAGTAGCATTATTGTCAGTGCCACTGTGTAGGTCAAACCCAAATCGAGCCGGCCAACAAATCGAGGTCCGACTATCCAAAAAAAGATAAATTTTTGATACCGCCCAAGTCGAAGACTAGCCAGAGGGAGAGTGTTTAAGTGAGGAAATAGCAAGGTTAAATGCAAATATGGTGTGTATATAAGTCATATAAGTCATAGCATAAGTGCAGGACCTATCGCAAACCTTAACTGATAAACCACTTAGGGTTGTAAAGGATTAACACAATTAAAGCAACTAAAAAAAAAAAAAAGACACGGAAAAGGACAGCTGATGTTAGGTGTTTTCTGAATGATAACAGAACATATGACTTCATTCAGAACTGCCCTGTCTTTGCTTCTCAAGATTACACTGGAGATATATCAGAAATCTGTTTACACCTTGTCTAATTTGTGGCTACAGCCTCGAGCTCTGTTTCCTGTCAAAAGATTAAGGTGTAAATTGCTTGCAGTTTAATTCTTTTCAGTGCTCAGGAATGAGAGATTACAGAAAAGTAAGCATTGATTTTTTTCTGATGGCTTAAAGATCTTGGGACTGTGTCTGTGACTAAGAGAGAATCCAATTTAAAATTCATTTGACCCAACACCACTTAGTCTACAGCCAAGCACTGAACACAAATTTGTCTGTATATACTGTAAAAGGTGACAGAAATGATGTGTATAAATAGAGTGCTACCTATATAGAGCTACCTGTATATTTAAGACAAAGTTGAGTCATGCTTTAAAAATTTCATTCTCTTGAAGCTTGCCTTAGTTAACTCAGGGCAGCTAAAACGTCTACATTGTTATTCATCATTGCTTAAAATTCCAGCATGCACACCACAAATGTCACAGTTTAAAACTGATGTGTCTAAAATGTTCATGTATTGCATAAATTTGCTTTTTAAGAATAAGAGGATAAAATAAGATTAAAATAGTTTTTTTGTGCTCTGCTTCTCCAAATGATAGTAAGCACAGCTATTATTCAAATTAAATTAAGATAATAGATGTATAATTATACATATTGTACATTAATATATACTAATACTGCTAGCATGTGTTAATATATACATATTATTAACCTTGACCTAAAATAATCTAAAATTAATAAATAATTGTTGGTGAGATTGGCTTCATTTGGATGCTGCACTCACTTACTTTCTATGTCCTTGGTTATTCCTATGACCAGACGGTGTTTACTTCCTCTTTATGTGGGATAAGCTTTTAGCTATCAGTGGTTAGAAATATATAATTACTTAGTATCTAAATTTAAAATCTCACTTATAAAGCCTCTAAATACTTAAAAAAGCTAAAAGCCTGTTCCCAGCAATAGGAAGATGGATATACAGGGACTGTGTTGTCGATAGTGGGTTGGCTGATGAGGCTGCTTGTGTGCGATTGTGTGTGTGTGTGTGTTCCAGCAAACACACACTTCCTAATGAAGTCCCCTGATATGGACTACACTACAGGCCAAATGTACAAAAGCAAACTGCATTTTTTTTAGTTTTAAAATGAGCCTTACAGTTAATCTACCAACAACTAACACAGCACATGCTTACTGAAATCTGGTCAAGGTGAAGTAGCTCACACTGAATTGAAAAATGGAGTAGGAACAGATATAGAAAGAAGATATTATGCTATACCACTAACACATCGGCTGAACACTCATGAATGGATTACTCAGATATTTCTGAGTATTTTATATTATGCTCCATTTTAACACGTCAGCGCAAGTCTTAGCGGTCTCCGAAATGATTTTGTTAATGTTCCAGCTTAACCAGTGTATATCCAATACGATATTATTGGATTGATTTGTATTGCAATTCTATAAGTATCATGATTTTATGAATATCAATTATCCAATAGTACATATTTTTCATATTTTGTTACAATTCTAACCAAATCTATCAAATAATTTACTCCTATCACACATAACGCTGTGCTGCCTTCTGATATGTATATAGTTTAAAGGGCCCCACCTGTAGGATTATTGAAAATGTTCAACATTGTATCATCTCAAGTGCGAACAAATATATATTAAAAATTAATTTAAAAATAGATTTTGAAATGACTTGCTACACAAAATATTCATGATACTCAACTGAATAGATTTTTTTATATGTAGTTGGACCCTTAGGCGAGGCCCTTAACCCTATGCCCATATATAATACCCAGACAGATGCAAGGCACTGCAGTGCCAGTCCCAAGCTTTGGGAAATGGATGGGTTGTGGCAGGACGACACCCAGTGTAAAATTCTTGCCATAATTTGAAGATCAAATTATCCAATGTGGCGGCCCTGAAAAAAGGGAAAAAAGTCCAGGGGAGAAAACTGTTGCTTTCAAATCTTTGGCCGGGAATTTCCGAGGGATATGTTTTAATCACTGCTTTGCATTGCTTGTACACTGGTTCAATTACAAGTAGTTAGTTATACCATAACCACCAACCAAATCAATCACTTAATTCACATTACTTCATGCAGTCATGGTACAAGTCCAAGACTCTATTTCACTGATGATTAAAGCCTCTAGTGAAAGCCTAAATATTCTTCTCACATTGGTAGGTTTTTCCTTTTTTTTTTGGATTACTCAAACTGCAAGGCAAAAATTCAGCGAAAGTCCCTGAGGTATATTTTTCTGTTTCTGTGCTGTCGTATCAGGACAATGACGAGTCTTTTGCTCACCGCACACAAAACATCACTTACTAAGAGCACATATGCCTTATACTCGAATTACAAGCAAAATACTCACTTTACTTCTCCATGGTTTTTAAAAAGAAATCCACTTTAATATAATGTCAAGAGAATGACATCGTTTTTGACCTATTGTGAGTTTGCCTCCTCATAAAAGAATGACCTCATTCCTTTCAAACTGCCTGAGAAGAGCTGCTCATTCTGACATGCTGTGTTTTTCTATGCCTATTTTGTTCACTTAACCAGATGGTGAGAAAGCTGCAGACATGTCTAAAGCAGTGTTTAGACACATGTGAATTAAAAAGTAGCACTGGGACCTCAGCTTCCAGGAAGGCACAACCAATTTGGAATTCTAAGAAACCTTTAATGAGATTAAAGGTTTCTTAGAATTCCAAATCATATTCCTCACACACATTCTTCACAATTAAGGTCCACCGACTGCAAAGGAGCATGACAAAATAGAAAGCAATTGTCTTGATTTACTTCCAAATATAATCACATTTTAATTAAGAAACAGATGTACATTCATAACAATATGACAAAATGTGTCGGGTTTTCAAATTAGAGATAGAACACTGCTGATTCTTGCAGACTGCTGCCTTCTTGTTTCTTGTACATTTCTTAACGTTTCTCAGTTTACACTCTGCATGCAAGGGCAAATGAACAATAGAATAAAAAGAGTGATAAAGAGTAAGAGATAAATATATATATTTTAAAAAATGTAAGTACAGTGTTATGCTGAACTCATCTGCCCTCTGCTCCTCCACACACCTCCTACTCATAAATCTCTCCCAGAAAGAGAGAGAGAGTGAAAGATAGAGATGGCAGCCCACACAGACGAGTAGGCACAATATTTCACTACAGCTGAAACTATCCGCCATAAAACGTGACACCACTCTGCATCCTCATGAAATAATATAACAACACCATAAAACACTATGTGTCGATGAGGGCAGGCAGTCCAGTATATCATATTTCTAATTATGTGCTTTGACTTAATGACTGATACAGCTAAATAAAATGTCATACAGTTCATCATTGTGCAAACTATAAAGCACCATACCAACATGTATCCAGAACCAATTATAGAAAACATCACCATAAATATCGCCAATTATAGAACCATCGCCATAAACCACAGCAGAATTATTCTGCATACTAATCTCCTACTACTGAGCTCCTCTTACATCAGTGACACTCAGATGACTGCTCTCACAACAACTTGTGTCCTGGTGGCGCTGCCCAGATATAGTCATTTGTGCTACAGTATGAGACTACTGTATATCACCCTAATGAGTTATTAAGATGTGCATTCATTGTCAAACCATGTGACATCTAGACAGGGCTGTGTGTTCTTTTGTAAAGCCCTGACTTTATGTTTAAGTTCTCTCAGGCAGTTAGGAAGAATGAATTTCTGGACATATTGAAAAAGCTTATTGTGTGGCTCAGATCAAAACGCATGGCAGATGGCTGACTACACTCAATTTACTTTCAAGGGAACGACTGCTATTTTTGGTTCATTGGATAAAACGAGACAACAATTTTTACCCTAAGTCTTGCCTTTTTTTCCCATGACTAATATTATCTATTTCTTCTAAATAGAATACTGATATCAACTCATCCTTTCACACTATGCCGCATGCCTGATCCCTTCGCTGATGTCTGGTGGTGGTCAATAAAGCATGGTTATTAATACTTGAAAATCCATACACTTTCCCTACTGGGTGAAGCCCACAGATAAGATCTGATGTTCCAATCCGCCAGTAACGGGCCATTTTTGGAACAGAAATAACCGTTCGATGAGATACACAGACTTTAAAGCATAGGAGCTTTCTAGCCATTTCAAGCTATATCCGGTCACACTTAGAGTGGATAGTATGAACTCACACACACTGTGGCTGGGAATGGTCATGACCTTTTCATCCACAGTGTGAAAAAAAAATAAAATTACACACATCTGTTCTGTTTGCATACAGATTATACAAACTGAGAAAAGTGCATGCTGAAGAAAACTGCTTTTTTTTTTCTCATGCCATTGCATTAAAGACCACTTATCATTGTACTAATGTATAATTATACATGTGCATTATTTACCTCTGGGGGAGTACAAAGAGTAAAAAGTGAGCAGAACATCAGCCACACTGATTGTGTCAGATGACCTACAGAGGACTGTTGTAAAAGGCAGGAAATGTCCATTGGTTCCAAATGGGAACTAATCTATCCAGTGGGCAAGATAGGACTGCAGGACATCTTCAGGGCCCATTAAAGTAAAAAAATATAGAAAAACAAACAAATAAATAAATAAATAAACAAACAAATAAATAAATAAAGTTAACACCCCAAATGTCTTTAGACAAAAAAAGTCCTCATACTTGAGATCTTGAAAAGGATCTAAAAGCCCTGCTCAAAATGACCTGAGGGCTAGTTTGTGTGCCCACTAGGTACATAGTCTTGTCCTACATAACCATTAAACTACTTTGAAGAATAATTGGCATAAGATGGCATGATATCACTATTTCTTTTCTAATACCAATACTACAGTATAGATAACATCCAATATTAACCATTAAAATATACACATAATGCTGAAAACCTTAGACAGTTCACACATATTAACATTTTCACTGCAAAATATGTTAAAATGTAAAGTATAAATTTAATGTATACTTTAAATTATCCCAACAAAATGTGCTTTTATGTAAACATTTACAGTTCCAAAAAAATCTTTCAATTGAAATCTCCTGCATTTGTTACAAGATCAGATTATATTTACTCTTTTTTCTCTCTAATATCTGATGCACCATTTACTTCTGGCATTGGCCTGATACCAATCCTGAATATCAGATTGGTGCCATCTCTAATAATTATGAAGCTAAATGTCAACGTGGAGACAAAATGAATCTTACAAATGCCCATTTCAACCCGCACACTTGCACTTTGCTGGAAAACATTTAGAGAACAAAAAAATGTTTAGAAAACCACTGAGGCTATGCTTTGACATTGAAGAAGTAGGTTTTCTTACGTGAAAAAGCTGTTACATAGATGTGCATCAGATTACCACAGCACACACCGAAGAAACCATCAACACAGGTAAGAAGGCTTATATCTTTCTTCTGTTTTTAGATCATTGAATATCTGACAAGCCACTAGCTGTTTACACAGAGACTTATCATCATTATCAACACACACACTTTCACACACACACACACACACACACACATACAAAAAACCTCTAGTTAAAACAGTAAAATATTACTGTGAGTACTATGTAAGAAGACTATTATAAAAGACAGATTTATAGCCAGTGATTAAGAACTGGTAGGATGTAATAAAACTTGAAGCATTTCAGTTCAATTCTTATTGCTGGAATATTCTTTCATCGAACCATAAATTTGGATGATTAAGAAATAAATCACCAGTTTTGTGGATTTTTTAAAACACATTAATAATATAACACAAAGGCGTTATATAATTTAATTTTGCAGTAGGTGGGGTGCAAAAGCAGGGGGTCAGAGAAAGCAAGAAAGATGGCCAGAGATAGATGGAGCCTCGGACATGGAGTCATTTGGCTGAAATGATGAAGTTTCTTATCTAGAGAAAGAGGCAATTAGAATAGCATTAATCTAATTCATCTCCTGGCAACAGAGTGAGTGAGATAGCGAGGAAGAAAGAAAGATTAGAGGACAGTTTAATGGTAATAGATGTCTCTGTCTGTCAAGAGGTTAACTTCCATTCATATTGGAACCACACAAGCAAGGAACCCTGTCATTGAGATTCTACTCCTCTCTCAAGTATGCTTTTCACCTCATCATATCCTGCATAACCCTTTCCCTTTCCTCCATTGCATATATCATTTCATCTGGTCCTTACCCCTTCTGACTTTCCTTCTGCAACTATGAGGTACATTTGCCTTCTCTCCTTGTCTGATTTGCCCTTACACTCCCTAGAACTTTACACCATCTCACATTATCTCTTTTTCTATGGGATTGTTGCTTTCATCACTCAATACCCTTGTCAAAGTAGTACAATGTAATGGAAGGAAAATACTCTTCTGTCCAATATGCATCAAAGCAACAGAGAACAAACAAGTTGTGGAGTTCTGTATGAATCGTGGAAGCCATCTAAGATGAGATATGAGACTGAAACCCAGAGGCACATACAGTATAATATGTATACTTTACAGAATGTATCACATTCTTGTGTGAGAGCATTCAGTAGTTAAAACTCCAAGTTAAATCCAGTCAAGCCAGGCCATTATCAATACATGTTAAAATTCAAAGCACAACAGTGCAGTCCTCTACACCTAGAATATTTTCTCACTTAACTAGACTCATGATTGTAGAAAAGAAATTCCCCAGACAAATCTTTAGTGGACCAAGAAAGTCTCACAGGATTCTGAGAAGGAGACAGGGTCTCTGGGTTGTGAAGCAATGCATCTGTGATTTCAAAATCCCCTGGCTATGCATATGCCATGTATAGTGCCAGAGGTATACAGTATAATTGTGTGTTTATGTGTGCTTCTTTTGATAGTATTTGGTTAGGATGTCATAGATTGGAATGTTACTCTTCTTTCTCTACTTGAAACTCCTGGTTTAACATTGCATCATTGCTTCTGTCTCATTGTAAAATGAATCTCATTCTCATTTCCAAACATTAAATCACACACTATATTAAAAGTAAGGCTGGGTAATACAAAGATAAAATATCGATATAGAAATAAATCATGATAGGTTGGATATTGTACTATTTTTGTTACAATTTTTTATGTTTTAAAGAATAACGTAAATATTTTTATGTACAATTAAATATTTTACTTTTAAAATAGCAAATTTGTAAACCTTGATTTTGAATCCTTATAATGTAATTCTTGAAGTACAAATAAATCATGAATGCTGTATCAGACATAATGCATAACTGAACATTTTGTAATGCAAAAAAGTATTTAATGTGCTGATGGAAAATCGATTAAGTGATGAAAGATAATATTTTCAACACATAAATACAAACTTCTTATTAGTTTAATATTATTCTCAGCTTTATAAGCTCCCAACACCCTTGCCATGCACTGTTTGCTGTATCTGTCTATCTGGATGAAATACATCACTGCGCACAAATCATGCAGATAGAACAAGCTGCTGCCTGAGCAGACCCCAAACAGACCCTACAGTATAAATATGCGTTATGGTTGAACAAAAAAAACACACACAAACAGATAGATATGTGTGTATATATATTTAAAAAAAGACAAAATAACATTAAGGGCAGCTTTTTTCTTCCGGAGTTCAAATAATTTCCAATAGGTTTGCATACAGTGAACAAACATAATGATCATGCAATTGTACACACGTTCCATAAATATCTATTATGCATGTGTGAGAGTTAAAATGCATGTCCAGTGTAAGCCGCAGTGTTATGCGCCGTGCTGATGACATGGACATGTTTACAACTATCCATAACTTACCTCGCGAGCCCAGGAGCGGACGGTCTCCGCTACATTCCCGGACAGGTGTCTATCTCTCTCTCTCTCTGCTTCTAGGTGTCGTGAACCTAATGCTTTAGATTTAAAAAGCGCATCATAATTGTGCCACATGCAAGTTTATTATTACACCATGTTAACGTTAACGGTCCGTGCAAACGGTGTAGATGTGCGCTGTATGGCGGGTGAGCAGGAGCCTGCAGGTTTGTGCTGTAGTATCAGGCAGACTCGAGCACATGCACACTGCGGCGGGAATAACAGCGCGCGCGCACCAGCTCTGGAACGCGGACTGCTTGTGTGTGTGTGTGTGTGTGTTACTGTGTGTGGGCGCGCCGACCAATAGTGAGGCGGCTGCAGGCACGAGGAGGAGGGAGACGCCGCCGGAGTGACACAGGCTGCCTTCACGTGCTGCCCGAATTGTCATATATGCAGATTACGTGCCAATTAGGCTCAACCCGGATTTACTCTGTGACATTTCAGCGCTCTTTTAAGACTATGTTCATTACTACTAAGCGTATATGAAGTGATCCCCGCCCCCAAAAAAACTTGACAACAGATTGTCCAATAACACAAACGATATGATAACAATCCTGTAATGATTAAAACCTGATTAAAGAACATGACTGCATTCTACTTACGTCATCAATCATCACTGCACAATTGCACAGATGGCGTCACATAAACATAAACAATCTTCAGTTTGAGCTTGGAGTAATAAGGACCATTTTCTTTCCATTAGCATGTTTTGCTTAATAGTGTTTGCCAGCCCTATATTTATAGCTGCATCATGCTGGTCATTTTTTCAATGAGTGTGGTAGGAGTGCTAATCTTTATTTAAAATGACAAGTAATCCTAACACATTGTATGTTCTAATACAGCTAATTGCAACTCACAACCAATAATTATCTTATGATGGAAGACTTTCAGTCAGTAGTGTAAAGCTGGTTTACACCAACCGCCAAACTCACAAATAATATTCACAACACTGGTGTTATTGAATTATGACCATTCAAAACTGTGCTCACGCTCAGTCGCAATTTTTTTTTGTGTCAAGAGGCTGATACAAAAATCTGTTTAAGAAGTTAGATATTGGACTTTTTCACACTTCTGCATTATGAATATGGAAATATAAGTAGTACGACAGCAAAAGCAGCATGCTTGTCCCCAAATGCACAAATAATTCAAGGCAACATCCAAATTTAATTAATTTCCCACCAAATTACTTGTGATGATACAATCTTGCACTGTTTGCCAAAGTGAAGAGGAACTCCTTTTGTTTTATGTGGAGTGTCTTTGTTTTATTGTTTATTGTTTAGATTTTATTTTATATTTTTTTGGAGGTAGTAAATACATCTGTGGTCAGTATTTCAAATGATATGACTACTACTTAACCCCCACTAGTCACAACTAGGTAAGCAATCTATCTAGTTTGTTCCAAACCTCCTGCAATCATCCATACCATCTCATTAATATAGCAATAGTGCAGAGTTATACGCCCCCCCACCCCACCCCATGGAAAATGGAAATAGTTACATTTACATGGATGGTATTTTTTCAATCCAACTGAAATTATTGTGATTAGAGATTCCAACTTAAATGTTTACATGGACACTGATTTGATAAGATGGGTGTTTACATGCCCAAAGCATGTAAGAAAAGTGATTGCAAAGTGGTTCTGTGTTGTGTTTAATCTGCTGCTATTTTTTTCTCCAACTTTGAGGGTAGGTTAACATTCCTTTCCCGATAAATCTACCTTCTGCAATATGATTTGTTACAAGAATTCAGTCTCTTCTATGATTGATTAGATGCCTTACTACAAATGAAATGGGGAGTTGATCAGTGATTCTTCCTCAGCCCGAGACCCAGTGGATGAAAATAAAGACAGGTTGGATGAGAGTTGTCTTCACAGAGTTACCAATCAGGAACAAAAGCAAAATTTCCCTCCCAGAAACTTGTCATATCACATAATGTTACACCATGTGGGGTGTAACAGGTATTTATTTCAAAAAGATGGAACATCAGATCAAATGCTTACATGGATAATATTTACCTACTGAACAAATTATCAAAGATTTACACCACACCTCTCATACAATAGAAAATTAATTCAGATCGATCCGAATAAGGTCAGACTATTTCAGCTGAGCTGTTTCGATCATGTATTTTTATTCTGTTTGGTCTATTATTCCAATTATAAATGAAATATTAGAGTCTATATCAACTCACTTAATGATTATGAATGATTGAGAATAAATATACTGGGGAAAGGGTGGATTTTAGTATTTGATTAGAACAGCTTTATTCAGCATCACACGCAATGTTTAACTTTACTTAGCATTACATTCGTTAATAAAGCATTGTATTTGTTGTTTACTTTAAATTAACAAGCAAATGTTGCTGTTTTGGTTTGATTCTGCTAAAATATGCATGAAACATTGCGTTAATAATTACCAAATTTTCTATGATCTATTTCTACATTGCACTGTTGTGCTAAGTCTGGTATTCACTTGCAATGAAAAACACGAGTGCAATCTCTAATCAGTGGAATAGACGAGTCATGGTGTAATTATAAACTTCCCCAGTGCGAAAGGAAGCAGCTCTTGAATGCAGCACAATACTCCTGGTGCGCGAGAGCTAGGAGGAGGAGCTACAGCATGCACACAAGGTCATCCAAGACACCTGAAGGGTGGAATTGTCTGAGGACTCTTAAGTGATGAAAATCACAATTCGAAGTGCAGTAATTCTTTAAAGCCAGGGTTGTGAAGTATGATTGCAAAACATCGGTTTGACAGGATCATTTATAATGGGTACAAAAAAGGGAAAAAAAATGCCTTATTGACATGTATTGTGGCTGGTCAAGTGTCCCAGAGGCATCTCATCAAATTGTCCAACAGTAGGTTATGCTCTGTTTCATTCTTTACTAAAAAAAAAATGTTTGCTTTTGCTATTCCGCATTAAAGTGTACGCATATAATTAATTTTATGCTTGTAATAATTGTCTTTACAATTACTTTTTAGATAAGATTACATTAGACTAAATTAGATCAGATTAGATTAGACTAGATTCAATTTATTGTCATTGTGCAAAGAACATGTACAAAGCCAATGAAATGAGGTTAGCATCTAAGCAGAAGTGCATAAATTGCCTATTTACAACAAATAACAAAAGTGGTAAATGATGGTATGCGTCCTTATGTACAGAAGGTGCAGTACTATATTGCCAAAAGTATTCACACCCCTGGAACGGGCCATCCCCAAACTGTTCCCACAAAGCTGGGAGGATGAAATTGTCCAAAATGTCTTGGTATGCTGAAGCATTTAAAGCTTCTTTCACTGGAATAAAGGGGCCGAGCCCAGGACTGAAAAACAACCTCATAACAGTTCCAACATGACTGTGCACCAGTGCACAAAGCAAGGTCCATAAAGACATGGATGAGCAATCCCTGTGGAAAGGCTTCCCAGATAAGTTGAAGCTGTTATAGGTGCAAAGGATGAGACAAGATCCTATTAAACCCTATGGATTAGAAATTAGAGGTTACACAAGTTTATATGCATTTGAAGTCTGGTGGTCTGGTAAGCGAATACTTTTGGCAATGTAATATAGTATAACTGCAAACAATGTGCAGTGGACTATAGACATGTCAAGGAGATAACATGCTCAAAAGCAATTTCCCTCTGGGATTAATAAAGTTCTTTGAATCTTGAATCTTGAATCTTGAAATAACATTAATTACATATGTACATATATAAGTTCTATATGTTACAGTATATACAGAATGAATATGGGTGGGATATCCATTAGTGCAATGATAAACATTATGGATGGTGCAAAGGTACTGTATATAGTGAATGAAGAACTGCAATATAGACCGAAAGTGACAGTGCAGTAATGTATTGGCTAATATTCAATGATCAGCCGTTCAGTGCAGTAAGAGCCACAGAGAACAATCTATTCAGAAGAACAGATGTCATTCCTCTTCTGTAAAATTTTGTTTCTTAAGTTGTTTTCGTATCTCACCCAAGACAAATATGTCACCCCCTGTTTGAATTCATCTATTCATATTCAATGAAAACTTGATCCTAGTCCTTAATCCTTAAGCTGGGCACAGGTAGGACTGAAGGACTAAAGATTAAATTGGGACATCTTCAGCAACAATTAAATCCCGAATATTAACACCAAAGACATATTTAGAACTAATTTACTAATAGAAGCATGCATAGTATAGTACTAATAGTCTAACTACAACTTAAAGGCTTTTTAAAGAGTCTTATGTTTGTTTCTTCAGGGGACCTGAGGGCTAATCCATGTACTCACTGGGTCATTGTTAAGCAGGAATACACACTTCTTCCTGCGTGTTTTTGAAATGTAACACAAAATCGGAGAAAAACATAGTGGAAAACCCAGGATAAAGGGAACCTGTAAACCCTGAGTGTCAGTATCAAGAGCTCAGGACCATGAGAACTGGGGACCATGACATTGTGAGATGTCCTTGTTAGGGCCCAAGCACTATAGGGTGCGCAGGACCCTCTTGTTGGTATTGTTATTTTAAGGCTATATCACTTATAATGTCCCTGTTTTGGTGCTACCATGCCTAAGAGTGAAAAGTGATTAGGTTCAGATTTCTTCTTTCTTTCCATTTTAAAATTAAATTGCTTGGATTTGCTCTTAGACCTCTGGGTCATGCTGGATCACGACCTATCATGGAATTTGATAATAGATCTATTTTGGGAGAATATGTGTTATTAAATGACATGTTCTATTAAGGCTACCTGAAATCCTATTAATGAAAATGCAGAGAAACACGTGTGGACTGGATGGAATTGGATGGCAATCTGTCTGCCACATTTCATTTACGCTAGTTCGCCTCTCGGCAGCACTGCAAACTGAATTCCTCACGCAGCCTTACACAGACCACTGAGAGCATAGTCGAGGTTCAAATACATAGTCTGACAAGATGAGTGTATGTGTGCATATGGTAAACTTCTTGTCAAAATTCTGGGGACACTTCAAAAAGTTCTTAAAAAATAAGCAGTGCATGTACAGTACATGGCCTCCAGGATTTCCGTCATGGAAATAGGGGCAAAATGTTGTAATAAAGGAAAAACAAATGATACATGTATATTTCTTTTGGAAAAAAAAATATCATACTGTATTGATTACAACAATTTAAAATTTTTAAATTGATTACAACAATTTTAAAGTATTGACAATAAGTCTTGCCTTTAACCATACTCTGTTTCTCTGAGCTTTAAATATGAAATTGCACACGTAAAATTCCTTTTTCATCAATTATAATGTAAAAAAAAATTGTAAACTATGTAAGGAGAAAATGGGTAGAAATAGCCTATATACTACGTTCTAAATTATTACGCAAATGATATCTTTCTCTGATTTTCATAATTAGTCAATGCAAATGACAGTCAGTATAATTTTCTAG
>JAQMYJ010000037.1:16579625-16599158 GCA_030014305.1 Clarias laeviceps
TGGGTTTACCATCCACGCTACAAAGGGCTAACCGCTAAAGCTACGTCTTCTGGTCTACTCAGGTTAGTGCTTGACAGTTTGTTTGTTTCTTTCTTTCTTCCTTCTTTTTCTATTAATTATCTTTCTATGTCTGAATTCGCATCATTCTTTTCTTCTCTATTCTTTCATCCTTCTTCAACTCACAGCTGAATGTGATCTTGAGGAGCTGTCAAAAACGGACCATCCAAATGTCCTTACATCACACCCTCCCCCCATCCCCCAGTCTTCCCTCTTTCTCTTTCCTCACCTTGTTCAGTAAGTCTGTCAGTCCATCTGCCATAATGCCTTTTTTGACAGAGCGATCTGAGTTGGTGACCCGAAACGGTCTGGGACGCGGGTTAAAACTAGGCAGAACAGATGCACTGGCTGCTACACATCTGGTAGATATACTGTGAACACATACACATGAAGCATGCAAAAGTGTTTGCTTTTTTAAAAAATGATATGGCAGTACACATCCTTTATTAACTATGATAATAAACAGTGGAAATACTGTAATGATATTGGCAAGACACTCACTTGGAGAGAGAAGGTGAGAACAGATTGAGAGACTTTTTGGCGTAATCCATTCTATTCAACCAGCAGTGTCTGAGATTGGAAAAACGACAAAACCAAAATAACTAAGACAATAGAAAAAGACAATTTATAATGAACAAATAAAGAGAAAGATGGAAATAGATGTACAAATTCAGCCAGAAAGAACATTTTAATCCTTTTCTAGCTAGCAAAATTAATAGCTTACTATCCTCAAACAGCATTTCACATATCACTACAATCAGTACAACCAGTACTATAAGTAGTTTAAAGGAGATGGCTTAGAAATATAAGCTTCAATATTTTCAATATCTAAAACAACAGGAAAAAGTTAAAAATAAAATAAGTTTATTTTTTAATACAGGACACAATACCATTGTACTCATTTTAAGATGTGTTCTAAAGTTCACCTTTGCTTTAATTTTTAATCATAAATACACATCACCAACCGAAATATGTACAATTGACTGGAAACTGGACGGTACTATAAGAAATATGTGCTTTTTCTGTATTGCCTCATGCCTAGCTTTCTGGATCTACTGAGATCCTAGCAGGATAAATCAGTTACTAAATATGAGTAAATTCAAATGTACAGACCACATTTTACCTCAATGTACCCAGATCTTGGATCTTTCTCCTTCAGTATCACTCTTCTGAAATTTCTCTCTTGTGTTGGTCAGTCAGATCACTGCGTTCTCGAAATGTCAGTGCATTCTGTGTGCCTGCTCTCTTTCTAGTCCTGTGGTGTCGTTGCGTCATTCATTCTTTGACCTTTGCTCCAGTCTGACAGCAGGGAGGATATGGGTTACAGTTGTGTTAAGCAAGGCTTTGTCAAAACCTCCCACACTAAACATTTTATTATGAGCCATGCCACAAGCATCAGACTCACCTGTCACTTATTTCCTATGACATAGAGACAATTTGCTTCAAAGGCACTAAATTAACCCATTTGTTTCCCACTAGGGTAAACATTACTGTGTCTTTAAAAATCAATAAAGGTATAGATACATACACCAATCAGCCATAACATTAACACCATATAATAATAACACATTAACAGTGATTATCAATTATTTACTATTACTGGTCACAGGATCACTGGCACCCAAGGCTCACCCATGCCTCAGGCCGACTGGATCAATCCCACAAAAAGCCAATGTAGTACATATTGCTGAAAAACGTAATTGCTAGCAATGATTGAATAGCACTAGAACACCCAGGACCAGAACACATAGCCTGCCACACATGAGGCACAGCAGGCAAAGAGCTCAAGGCCTCCCTACAGTTCCTTGCTGGATTTTTTCAAAACTGTGAAATAATAAATTTTTCTTAACAATATCAACCATTCAAAGAAGAATACTGCATATTTTGGATGACTTCATCATTGTTTTACAATGTAGAAAGGTATGTTCTGGAAGTTAGATCATATCATATCATATCATATCATATCATATTATATTATAGATTTCACAAATTTAAATGTTACAGTATGTAATAAACTTTCATAAAACTTAGTGCTTGTGGCATATAGCACATAGCATGAAAACAGAACGTGAGACTGTGCAAATGAATTTATAATTAAAAGTAGAACTAAATTTAGTTACCAGTCTACATCCAATGTTGATGTAAATAGGTGAAAAAAGTGGACCGTAAACATAAACCTGAACTTTTCTTTATTCGTGTAAGATCAAAGTCCAGTTATGATGTCATTAGACAAAGAACATTAACACCATATCTCCTGATCCCTTATAAGGAGTCTCTTATGTGGCATGTTCTGTAAAGATAGATCCTGATCTGATCTCACTGTCATGTGACCACTCTCACTTGCATTGACACAGACATATGATAATGTGGTCTAATATTTCAGCCTCATTTTAACATAACCCCAATGTTGGAATATCTCAAAATAGGAACAGAAAAGACAAATTCAAATTTCTTTGCCAAAACTCAGATTCTTATGAAACTTATTCTTCAGTATCACATGAAGCTAAGTAGTAAATGGCAGATCAGATTAAGGATAGACAGAGAAAGATCACTTTGGTTTTGGCACAGGATACCTTGTTATACCAGGGTATATACCCACATTAATGTTTCTTCATCTTCTTGCAGATGACCTCGTAAGTCAGGGCCACTTCTTGCTGATAGTTCAGTGCCTAAAGCAACACTTTGGCCTAGTAGAGTGTTTCTTTCTCAACATGCTCGCTACTGCCAGAACTTTTAGCACAGTCTGTAACCATGGAAAAAAATCAATGTCATATGCATATACACAGACACTGTTTTTGTGGAGTGTTTTTCTTTTTAAATAAATGTGGCCTGTGTATGCCTACAGAATAGTTTAAATCTAAACTTGACCTACACCAAAACCTATATAACTGCATGCGAAGTAAGACTTTTCAAAACCGGTTATTTACTACTGGCTACATGTTATTGTAATATCAGCCATATTGGTCTTTAAATAACATTTATTCATTTATATATATCACCCTCAGTCTAACTGTAACTATTAAAATATATGAATCATTAATTATCAGGACTAAATAATAATAAACCTACACAAGGACCTACACATTTCAGCCATTTTGGCCTTTAGGGTGTGGTGTGTCTGTGGTCAAACATCCTATATATAATATATAATTTGGAATATTGCAAGAAAATGTACAATGAAAATATAATAAAGAAAAATCAAAGCTATCATAAAAATATTAAGGGAATTTAGTTATTTAAAATATATAAAGCTGAAATTTTGAAAAGATTTTGAGTATGGAAGGGTATCTGGCGTAAAAGCTAAGCCAAGTTGTATGTGGTTTGAATGGTCTCCTGTGGCAACTTCTTGGTAGGGCAGCTGAAAGAACAATAACAATAGAGAATTTACTCACTTAAACATCATTCTGACACCACTTTATTCTGTATACATGGTCAAGGGGCTTGGAGCCTATGCCAGGAGACTTAGGGCATGAGGCGATTTGTCAGTTTGGGAATGCCAATTAGCCTAATCTGCATGTCTTTGGACTGCGAGAGATAACTGGAGTACCTGAAGGAAACCCACCAAGCATGGGGAGAACATGCAAACGCCATGTACACAAACCTGAAGGGGGAATCGAACCCGGAACCTGGAGCTGTAAGACGAAAAGTGCCACCCCCTAAGCCACTATGCCGCCTAGAGGATTTATTTATATTAAATTAAAGATATGGTATAAAATCTACTTCTCAATTAAGTCCAGGTCTTTGAGTAGTTGTACAAGGATAAATACAGTTTGGTTTCCCTCTGAAAAATACATATTAGTATAACTAAAATACATATTTGTCGTTCTATTATTATAATTTTAATAAAAGCTTTAGCCATCACTCTGAATACAGTGGATGCATTAAATAAATAAGTATAGTATGTTAAGTTTCTAAAAAAAAAACAGGACATGTCATAAAGAAGTCCTTCAATAACTGTGCAGGAAAAATGCTTCTGAGGGTGTAAAATTTAAATCGAGTAGATGTCCAAGAATGGTTGAGAAAAAGTATACAGTACACTTTGTCTATTAATAAAATGTGGGAAAATGCAAGCATTTGTTTTTTTTTCACTCAGGACTAAAAACATAACCACACAAACATCTCTATAAGATGATTGTCACATGTGACCTTGTAAATTACTGTATGTAAAGCACAATAAAATTAAGAGCATCAACAGGGAGTTGGCGAAAAGATTAAAATAAGACAGAGTCACTTATTGTTACTGTTGTATGACTCTCTATCTCTCTCCTTCACACTCACACAAGCAATACATTATGTTACAAATATCACTGTCATCAAGGAAGAACAGCTGTATCATTGTATAACAATTCCGTTGTTTAACTGATATATTTATCCACCAAATAAATACCTTCCAGATAAACTCATGCAGAGAAACAGATAAAAAAAAGGAAGCATTAGAAACATGTCAGCCCATGATAAAATAAAAATTTTAAAAAATTACATGGAGCATGTTAAGCATTAGCAATCTTAAACATCTGGTGGCGTTTATGAGCATCACCAGAGATGGTGATTATGATGAGCTGCAGGTCAGACGATCCTCAATAACGTCTGGCATTGACCACGGACTCTGCGGCAAGATAACAACCACCTGCTTCAGCTCAAGTGGAACTAATGACACCATGTGGAGAGTAAAAAGCACTTCAGCTCTGTCTATCCAAGAAATTTCAGCAGAGCCTGTGTGACCATTAAAAATAAATTGTGCTTGCAGTTTAGCTTAAAATAAAAATAGTAAAACAAATATTAATAGAGGTAGATTTTTATTTGTGGTTTACTTTAGTGTTAATCCTGACCGAGCAGGATATCTTTAAAATGATAAAAACGTGACTATAAGGTAGTAGATGAAAAAAAAAAAAAAAAACAGTGACTGAAATCTGACACTTCATTTGCCATCTAATTAAAAAAAATATATATATTTTTTATATATAACAGATATGTTCATAACATGTGAAAGTAATTCTGCTATAAACCGAAGAGTTTCCACAAAATCTCAGTTAATGTGCCAAAAGTAAAGACTAAGATAGAACAGTGGAGGAGGTGACAGAAAACATTTACCAGAAAGAAGACATGAGAAACCCCCTGCTTGGTAACTTGGTAACTGCCTTGATGGACTTAGTGGGCGGGATTTATTATACAGTAGTACATATATAGTATTTGTATCCTAGGGAACATTATGCTTGGAGTGATATTTATGGTTTATATCTATATCAGCTATATATAGCTACATATCACATATACTGCATATATATAAATATATAGGTGTTTAGTATGTGTAAATGTGAGTCAATATTAATAAAGCTTTTTCAGAGCACTCTGCTGCCAGCTGACTCTAGCATTTATGTTGGAGCTACACATACTTCATGGGTTGCCTTTTAAAAAACAAAAATAGATATTCTGCTTTTTCTTGGGGGAAATAAATTTTAGGGCTAGAAAAACTGCTGAACCTTGGCTTTACATCAATTACAGTCTCCGTGTATTCAGGCTACAAAGTGGGACAAAACCGTATGGACGCATCCATGTTCATCTTTAGTTAGCAACAATCTAGCTAGCTAACATTAGTGATAAGGATGTATTTACCATCTCAAAGCAAACATATAGACAGTGTTATAGATGTAACGTGAAAATGTCTGTATGTTGATTGGTCTAATACAAATTCTAATATATACACCAATCAGCTATAACATTATGACCACCCGCCTTATATTGTGTACGTATGTCCCTAACTCTTGGCACCAAAACAGCAATGACCTGTGTGTTCTGACAACTTTTGGAACCAGCATTAACATTTCCATCAGTTTGAGTTAAAATATCTTGTCAACTGTATCAGACTATAAGGGCCAGCCTCCCCAAGTGCATCAGTGACCCATGTCTGCCCAAGTTCTGTTCACCAGTTTTCCTTATTTGGACCACTTTTGGTAGTTTCTGAAAACATCCCACAAGGACTGCTGTTTTGGAATTGCTCTGACCCAGTCATCTAGCCATTACGATTTAGTCCATGTCACAGTACCTACAGTTTCAATATTTCATTTCAATGGCACCTTAAAGTGGGTGCAGCAGGTGAACCTAAAATTGTAAAAAGTATTTGGAAATTGTGAAACTATTAGGCAGTAAGTGAACCTGAATTTGATGTGTTGGTGGTAGATAAAAAGAGCAAGTGCAAGGATTTGAATGACTTTGAGAGGCAAATTGTGATAGCCAGATGACTGGGTCAGGATAACCAAAATCAAAATCTCTTGTTAGGTATTCCTAGTCTGCAGTAGCCAAGACCTACCAAAAGTGTTCCGAAGAAGGAAAACAGGTGAACTGCCAACAGGGTCATGGGCAGTCAAGGCTTAATGATGCACATGGAAAGTGAATCCTGGCCTGTGTAGTCTAGTGATGGGTCATTCATGAACGATTCATTCTTTTTGAACAAGTCTTTAACGTGACTCAGAAGAACAAGTAGTCTCAGATTTGTTAATTTTCTAGTGGGCGTGCATGTGCAAAGCCTAGCAAAACCTCCATAGATTATGTACAGGACAGTGAAATTGGTAGTTACCTTTGAGTCTTTTGGTCCAAATTATTCGTTCTTTTGTCATGTGACTCCCATAGAAGCTATGCAGTGCATGACACAGGAAGCAGAATTGAGCGGTTCTTCTAATGAGTCTTCTAGTCCGAGTCGTTCGTTCTTTTGTCACGTGACTCCCATAGACGCTATGCAGTGTAATAGATTCAAAAGAATGAATGACTTGTAAAAAATAGAAATCACCTATCACAGTTAGCTGGCTTGCTTGTTGATAACAAAGATGAAGATGTTTTTCCCGCTTGTGCAAATCTGATCTCTGACTTCCCACTTCCGCCTTCAGTCAAAGCCATATTTCATTTACATAAAATAATTAAAAATTAAAGATGTGCTTTTTTGTTTATAGTTGATGCAGTAAGCAGCCATGCTAATATGACATTATATGTTGAACATTGGGAAGGGAATATTTCTAGTCGAAAATCTGAATTGAACAGTCATTTTCTTTGTTTTGTCCTAATCTGAAGTTTAAGAAATTCTGAGGTATGTGCTACACTGGATCACAGGAAGAAAAATTATCATGAGCCACTGTTTGGCAATTTTGCAATTCGGGTTTTCTAACATATTCTAAGCTTGATTATAATGACATAATGTGGTTATTATGCCCTGCATATAAAACCCCAACTTTTCAGGGTACTCTGATGTGTGCATTTATCATGATATAAGCAAGCAGTGAAGTCCTGTGAGAATGAGGAGAGAATAAACAAGTGAATTATTTGTGCTAGTTTACAGTATAAGTAACTGGGCAAAAAGGTTCAATGCTGTTGTGTTTCTCTTGAAAGGGAGAAAATGTTGTCCCTTTCATATACAGTATGTGAACATTATCCTATTCGTATAACAACCTGCTATAACTGACAATTACTATCCTTACATTAGATTAAAGTTAACTTTCTAGGGTTCACTGAGTAAACAATGCTGATTTTGGACTGTTAAATTACAAAATGCACCTTGAGTAATGCTGCCATATTAACCAGTTTTACATCCCGTGGCAAAAACAGGAATCTATCTAAATACAATTGTACTATTAATCAAAGCTATGTTTTTCAGTGTATTAGCTTTTACCCTGTGTAGTGAGTAGAGAAATAATGTGCAACTACATAAATTGCGGCAGCACGGCAGCTTGGTGGTTAGCACTGTCACCTTGCACCTCCAGGGTCCGGGTTTGATTCCCAGCCAGGTTTGATTCCCACCTCTGTATGCATGGAGTTTGCATGTTCGCCCTGTGCTTGGTGGGTTTCCTCCGGGTACTCCGGTTTCCTCTCACAGTCCAAAGACATGCAGATTAGGCTAATAGGCTTTCCCCAAATTGCCCATAGTGTCTGAATGAGTGTATGAGTGTATGCCCTGTGATGGATTGTCACCTTGTCCAGGGTGTACCCGCCTCGTGCCCTAAGTCTCCTGAGCCCCCCATGACCTTGTATACAAGGACATAAATTACCATTTGTATGTCAGGCCCGATTACAGGAAAAACTAATTAAAAAGGATAAAACCTTTCATGTTTTCAACCCAACAAAAACACAATAGGAGGAGCATTACATAGAAGAATTACTACCACGACTGTTCTTTTGTTAAAGGACATGTTGCAGCATAGGAATTGCACACAAAGTGCTGATGATCACAGGAACCAGTATTGACCTTTGGGTTATTTAGGCATATCCATGTCTAGTGTTAAAAAATAGGCTCATTAAAAACCTTTGTTGCACATTAGATCCTGTGTTTTAGACAGTTGTCATTCCAGATGCCGCATGATAGATCAGTCACTCATTGTCCTTAACGCTTTATCCTGTATACATGGTCGCAAGGGGCTTGAACCCTATCCCAGGACACTTAGGGCACAAGGTGGTGCACACTCTGGCCGGGGTGCCAATGCATCTCAGATACCAAGATATAGGTACCAAGGTACCAAGATACAAACATACACTCACATGCTCATTCACAGACTATGGGCAATTTGGGAACGCCTATTAGCCTAACCATGTCTTTGTAAATCCACCAAGCACGAGGAGAACACAGACCCAAGTTGGGAATAAAACCTGGAGCCTGGAGGTGCAAGGCGACCGCACTAACCACTAAGCTATCGTGCCACCCCATGTGACAGATGATTAATATTATTATAGGTAGAATGTACTTGCTTTAAGCTGCAGTGTTTTTGAATATTTGATACAATACCCCAAAACATATTCATTAATGCTGAATCACACTTCACTCCATGCACTCTTTGTGGACGCTCATATTTATGAGTTTAATTATTGAAATGTGGTCTTTCACAATACTACAACGTATCATAGCACTGCAGAGACAATATCCGTCCCTTCATTGTTGGCTTATCTGTCACACATCACCACCAAACCATTCTCAACCATTCAGTCTTTCCCATGCATCATCTTTGTAATTAATACCATAAATATGTCATGGGCAGACACAAGCACAGCCAAATTAACACAATTTATTATACAAGTATACACATAACAAACAAAGAGCTCTAAGTAACATGACTTTGTATTCTGCTGGTGTCCTCTCTTTGGCTGTTATACTACTCAGACAAACACATTGTTCAAACTTGGCTGATTAGACAAATACAATTCTAGAGAAATTTTTCTTTTTTTTTTTCCTTTTTTTTAAGGTTCCACAGACTTGCCAGGTGCAGGTTTGATGCAGGTGGTTTTATATATATATATGACATCACCTGACTATTTCATATCTCTTGCTTTGCTGCTAGTCTACAATTCAAGTTCACATAGACAACACTCATTTCCTTTTACCAATGCGTGCCATGAGTTCAGCATTGGCCGCAGCCTTGGCCCGCATGTCATGCTCTTTGGCCATGTCTATCAAGACACTTAAAATTGTTGTAGGCACATCAAGGGAAAGGGCAAAGCGTGAGCCCTGCATCGCTCGTTTAGGACTTGATGAAATTGGACGCATGGTGCGCACTCCCCGTGGCTCAAGGCGCTGTTTTGGTGAGAGTTGAGCGCTTTCAATTCCGAAGCGACTCAGGACATCGACAAACATCTTATCGTGCTCCTCCACATTCTCATCTGTTACTGCATTGTAGTTCTGTCTCTGACTGCGAGAAGTGTAGGGCAGAAGAAGCAGGAGCAGCAGATAGAAACCCATCAATGTTGTACGCATTGTCACCTCTCAGCAGAGCCAATCTAGACACACACCTTTAATGGTGGGATGAAAGGAACATGGTGAGTCAGAGAGGATGAGCAAAAACACAGAAAGAGAAAAAAAGAATTAATGAATGAAAAGGACATGATTTTTTTTTTACTGGATATAACAGATTTGAAAATCTAAATTATATGTAGAATAACTTATTTAAATGACCTTCTGTGAAAGACCTGTGCAATATAATACTCAGTAAACCACAGGGTTCTTGTTCCTTCTTATACATCACTATACAATAACTGGCTTATTTATTACTACACACACACACACACACACACACATGTATATATACACTGTATATACGTAATAAATGTATTTCTTCACTTATTTATTTATAGTGACAAGAAGCTTGAGAATGTTTCACAGATGAAGATCAGCATTTATGTATTTTTATCTTGAAGAACTTTCTGCCACTTACTGTGATGAAAACATTTATGTAGGAATAAAAAAATAATCAATTTACTGGCTCTGAGCTTAGATTATGGATTCTATCATAATACTCTCACATGCAATAACAGGAGTTATTAATCTAAATATAAAGTCACCCATGATTAATATTTGTAAATAACATTTGCATAACAAAATCCCGCCTTAGCATTAAAGATGATAATTAACTACACAGATCATTGCTCCAGTAGCTCCATTATCTACTTACCCAGGATCTTACCTGACTTGTTGCAGCGCAGTGTAAACTTTCACCTTTCTGGTTTTGTATGAAGTTCTATAAGGCCTGTTTCCCCTCACTTTTACCACCTCTGCATCACTCTTCTCTTTGTTTAGCTTTCTTTCAGTCGGCTTCTTCTGCTTCTCTAAACCGCTTGCAAAAGCCAGACCTCTACCACAAAATGATAAATCTTCATGTTCTTCACCCTTTGCCAGTCACCCTGCTCCCACCCTTATTCTCTCTCCTGCTGCCTACGTCTTTCCGCCCACCCCTGCATCACCCCATTCTTTACCCCCCCCACACACACACTTTGTTTATCTGTTCTATCTTTCCTCTTCATGCTTCTTACCCTCTTTTCATTTCCCTCTCCCTCATCCCCATCTCATCATTTGACTAAAAATACATATCAGAGTTATTAGAGGTATTCAGCATTGTTTCTTTGGTGCATTTAATAAAAGGCACACGCTGCCCTCCTCTCTTCTTGCTTAAACAGCACCCTGTAGTGTGTAGTTACCCAAACCTGCTGCATCCACTTACTACATAAACATCTCCTGACGTGTCCTTCTCTCAGCAGGCTTATTCATAGGCTGCTTTAGAAATGTTGAAAGAATACGACTGGTATCACCTGAATCTTGCTAAATGGTTCTGGATAATTAGTATTATATCCATCTTATAAGCTTTGAACCTTTTTTATGACGCTGTCTGTCGATTCTTGGCTCTGAGTAAATGCAGTATGTGACTATTATTTGTAAAAGAAGTACTGACGTCAGTTGGCCAGGATAAAAATATAGGTTTTGCCTCTCAGTAACAGTTCTTTGTTGTTTTTCCACTCTAATATCAAGTTAGGTATCAGACTAAACCAAAGTACAGACACTTTCTCTACCCTTTTCCCCTCAATCCTTGGACCTGTTGATAAGCGGCTTCCCAATTACACACTGCTGCCATCACTGTTGTTCTGCTGAGATGGTTTCACTGTTACACCACAAGCACTAATGATGCTCTAAATTTTGTGAGCTGACTCTAAAAGCTTTTTCCAACTTATATGAGATCACACTGAAATCCCTGGTGAACCAAAAAGCAGGATTTGAGGCTTATTTTTTAAAATATGGATATTCTTCTTTTTTGTCTGAACAAACAAGGCACTGTAAGGATTGTTGGGTTTGTCATGTTCAAAGTCCTTAACAGCAGTGCTGTCTTCATGACTACAGATGCAAAGATACAAACACCAGTTAAAATATTATTGTTTCTGTTTCCTTTGTTATTTTTATTTTATTTTTAATACAGAGATCATTAGAATATTTCCATGTAATGGAACTGTGACCCAACAAGACATAAAGTTAAGCTTTAAATGTCTGCAAGATTTAGACATCTTTCTGTATCAGCGAAAAAAAAAAAAAAAAAAAAAATTTTTAAAGAAAACCTAGGTGTAGTTTTGCAGAAACTGAAAATTGGATTGTTCCATGTACCAAGATTCTCAAAGAAGGCATTTCCCTTAACAGGATTTCATATACAATTATATAGAGTGACTTAAAGAAATCCCTTGTAGGTTCCATTAAAAAACACATCATCATGCTAGTTAATTAGGTCAGGGTCTAAAAATACCACTGACCTAAAACCCTACGGGAAGAGGTTAGTACAACATGAAATTCATGTATGTGCTTATGTGGACTGCAATGGATTAACACCCCCTAAAGCGTGTACCGTACCTTGTGCCCTGAATCCCACAAGGAGTGAATGAGTTATAATTCATAATCTTATAGCCTATTTGATTTATGGCAACATATGACATCATGATAAAATCTCCATTTGTCTATATTAAAGGTATTTCCACATGCTAACATTTTTATATATTAAAATATAAAAAAGTCACACACTAATATTATATTATATTATTATTATTATATTATAAGAATAATATTTTGCTGGAGCGCCTTTTGCTTTGATTACATCTGTGGCATAATTTTGATTTGTTTGATTTGCTTATTTCAGTCCAGTGTCACATTCATTCCTCCTGCAGATCTTGTATTGATGAGGGGGGATTCGCACCTCTGCATAAAATCTTCTCAATCACAAAGATTCTCAATGTGGCTAAGGTCTGGACTGGTGGCCAATCCATTTGTGAAACAATCCTGACATTGTTACTTTTGAATATGTCTGTGCCATGATGGATGAAAACAACCTGTTTCTGGGAAAAATCTGGTCTTCCAGTATATTTAGGTTATGGGCTCATAACGTTGCTGAACCTAAATCTGATTGACTGCAGCAACCCCAGATTGTAACACTTCCCCACACAGGCATGTACAGTAGGCATTAGTGGGCATCTTCACTTCATCCGCCTCTCTTGCTACCCTGATGCACCCCTCACTCTGAAACAGAGTAAATCTGGACTCAGCAGACCACATGACTTTTTTCCAATGCTCCACAGTCCATTCTTTATCCTCCCTAACAAATTTAAGCCTTTTTTTCCAATCAGCCTCACACATAAGTGGTTTTCTTAAGGTTACACACCTGTGTATCAATCACTTCTTTTTGCATTGTGCATGTGGAAATGCACTTTCACTACTGAACATAGGCATCGGTTCTACTGTTTTTCATGATTTGAAGTGTTTAAGTGCATCTCCCTTTAAGCTCATTCAAAATGTTTTTCCAACCAAATTTCTTAAGGTTTTACCACTATCCCTCCTGGGTTTAATAATGTGTTGGACAGTTTATATCCCAGGTAGTTGTTTAATTTCCTTAGTTGCTTTCTTTAGGCCAATAATTTGACGCTTCTGAAACAGAATAACATTTTTGCCACGACTACAGGATATGTCTTCTGACGTAGTTGTTTAAGAAATGAGAAGCTACTTACCGCATCATCTTGTTGCCAGCTGAACAATATTAAATACTGTTTGTAAGTATCCAATGGAAAGCTCTTAACATTTTGCTTAGTTATATCCAAGGGGTGCCACTTTTTTAGGCCAGTGTATTTTTACTTCTCCATTTTAGGCTTTGTACACAAGCATCAGTGTTTTAAACCTTGGCAAAGTTTAATTTAGTGAAGGATATCTTACTTATCCTGTAACTGGACACCAATATCTCCAAAACTGCAGATCAGCTTGAACCAGCAGTTATCTGGGCAACAATGCCTTGTTGGTGCCAGAGGTCAGAGAAGAATGGCCAGACTGGTCCAAGCTGATAGAAAAGCACAGTAATTTAAATAACATCTCATTACACACCAGGTATGCTGAAGAGATTCTCTTAAGTGCACAACACGTTTACCTTGAAACAGATGGGCTACAGCAGCAGAAGACCACATCAACTAACAACAGGAAACTGAGGCTACAATTTTTGTGGGCTGACCAAAATTGAACAATACAAGAAAAACATTGCCTGCTCTAATAAGTCTCGATTTCTGCTGTGGTATTTGGATGGTAGGGTCAGAATTTGTTGTAAACAACATGAAAGCATGGATCCATCCTACCTGGTATAAGTGCTTCAGGTTTGTGGTGTTGGTGGTGTAATGACATGGGGGATATTTTCTTGGCACACTTTGGGCCCATTAGTGCCAATTGAGCATAATTTAAATGCCACAGCCTTCATGAGTATTGTTGCTAACCATGTCCATCCCTTTATGACTACCGGATAACAATCCATGTTGGTTTCTTGAACTTCACGGTCGGTGTATAGAGCAGGAAGCATTTTTCAGATTTTTATTTGTAAAAAAGTTTGAAAAACATTCATTTTCCTTCCACTTCACAATTATGTGCCACCATGTTTTAGTCGATCACATAAAATCCTAATAAAATACATTTATGTTTGGTTGTAACGTGAAAAAATGTGGAAAGGGGTATGAATACTTTTGCAAAGTGCTATATGTTTGGGCCCACATGAGTGATAGTCAATGTCCACATACTTTTTGACATAGTGTATCACAGATGAGCTTGTGTATATTTGCTTCATTTAGAATGCACTCTAGATCCTGGAAAAGACACTCCCTAATGGCTTCAACTCTATCTTCAACTGGATAGAAAAAAACTCATCATACTCTGATGACAGTGTGCAGCCATGCGTGGTGTCTTAAGAGACATTCATGCTCAATGCTGATGATAAACTGAACTGATGGCAGACATGGTCACAAAGTGTTTTGATGTGACTCAATGCTATTCATTGATATTCAAGCAGCAAAATGACATCACCTCTATAAAAGTGACTGCGTGGGGTGGACACTGAGGAAATGTAATCCAGTATTGAATATAAATTCTGTTATTAAAAGATTGTAATCAGTAATGTAAACATTTGGATTACTTAAAAAGTGTGACCTCGTCTCATTCCTGTGGATTTATTTATTTCAAGTATCTGGTCATCAGCCATGGCTGGGCATCTAGCTACTTGATAAGTAAACACTTGTACAACCTTTCTTGAACTTCACTATACATTCATACACACGTAATGACAAAACACTTTCTCCAGACTGCACACAGAGGCTTTGATAAATAATGGTACCAGGTACACTTTAAGACCACCAAAAAACAATCACTGCATGCTGTTCTTATTTTGTGCAAATCACAAATGGGACATCCACTGTTGCACATGTGGCAGTTACAAAATGAAATGATGCCACAGGTTTACACCTGCACAGTAGTGTCTGGGGAGACAATAAGACAGTGTAGCTAACGTTTGTTTTATTATAACCAGTGTGGATAATTTTTGACTCACCCTCATATGTCATCTCACACCCCAGTTACCCCAGAAATGCTTTTGAAACATAAGGAATTCAAACTATTATTGAATCATCTAATCCAATATAGTTTATGGGAGTATGGAACTGGAAACTAGATAGATAAAACTGTGCCAGAGTAACTGTCAGGGAGGAGAGAATTGTCTGGATTCCGCTCTCCAATTAAAGATGTTCTTATAACTTTTTGTTAAACTTTATTTAAAATGACACAAAAATAACCCAACTTTTACATTGAAGTGTGTAGTTTAAAATATTTACAAAAGTTACATTTGCTATAGCCAAAAACACTAGACTTCAGGCCAATTTTACCTTTACTTTACCAAGGTTCATGTAATAATGGAGAGTTAGTTGGTAGGTTGGAATTGAGCATTACTGCACTGAGCCATACTGTCCTTGGGACTGCTATGGTGAAAAACAGATTGCATAACTACACATTGCTGCTATGAAGCTTTCCGTCGCACTACATTGCTCTCCCACACAATTCTGACCCAGTTACATTTTAAAGAATGAAGAAAATCTTGGTTGTATGAATATAATGAGTAAAATGAAAATAAAGAGAGATCTTTAAAATCAACCATACCTTGGTGTTTACAGTATTTTATTGGAATTCAGAATGGGAGCTTCTGTTATGTACAATAGAAGACAGAAACAAAACCACGTTATTTCATAAATACCTCCGTTGTTTATGACGTTGGATTAAATTTTCCTGCACCTATCGTCTAAATGTATTCTGCTCCCTCCCGCCAACCTCCTCTGCCTCTAATTCCCATTATTTTCTGAAGGAAAATGCATCACCAAACCCTAATCAATTTCAGTGTAGTTGATTCTTACACAGAGACTAATAGGTTGGAAAACTCACTTTGCATGTCTATTCCTTTTGAACAGTACTGAGTTGGGGAACAAGTCACACACTGTGAAACAAAAGGGACGGATTTTCATGGTACATACATGGGAGGAACGTAAGTAATGAAAGGTGTGTGTGGAAGGGATGGGCTGTTTGCAAAGTGGGGAGCAGAATATAAAACAAGGAAAGATAACAGGAATTCAGGTGAAATTCAATGAGCATTTAAAGCCGAAGCCAGTACATAGCACTGCGCATTCTGTTGTAGTCAGGAAGCTGCTCAATTGGACCTGAAGGACAGAAAGAATCACAATCTAAAACAGTTCCCAAAAAAAAGACGAGTGGTGAAATCAAGCAGTTATATATCCAAGAAAAAAATAAAAGAAGAAGAAGAAAAAAAAAAAAAAAAAAAAAAACTCACC
Source organism: Clarias laeviceps (assembly GCA_030014305.1). Taxonomy (NCBI): domain Eukaryota; kingdom Metazoa; phylum Chordata; class Actinopteri; order Siluriformes; family Clariidae; genus Clarias; species Clarias laeviceps. Next base: position 16,596,096 of record JAQMYJ010000037.1, read on the forward strand.
AACAGCAGCCACAGCAGGACACTTGTCATAGAGGTACTTGGTGCAAACGTCACGCAACATATTGGGTGTCACAGCCTAAAAACAACATTATTTATTATATAATAATAATAATTACAGTAAGAATATTATTCTCTGTCAGGAGGGTAGGCTTACATCAATCTTGGCATCCCATTCAGCTAATGGGATGCGACGGCCATAGTTGAGGATGTGCCTGCCAATGTCATCACAGGTTGGTGTAGAACCTGTAATATTAAGTAAAATATACACAAAATTTCATAACTCTACAATTAATAAATATATAACCTTACAAAAGCTTATATGTGCATGGCTGTAAGGAAAGCAACATATGACATTCTTCAGAATGCTCAATAAAACTGTATCCAAATCTGTACCCAACACTACTGTTTTTTTTTTGTTTTTTTTTTTTAAAACAAGGTTTTCAAACCAAATCTTGGCTGTGTTTATTTTATTACTATTCAGTGCTCTTAATACAATTTTCCTTTACATAGATATGTTTAATTCAATTATTTTGGCATCAAACTGGCATTTAATGTTGTATTTACAATTTAATTTAAGTTGCGTGCGCATGCAACTATAACGGTGTCTTACCATTCAGCTGCCCTACTAAACTGGCCTTCAGAGCATTCTTTGCTCTGGCCACATCACTCTCAGTCGCTGTGGTGCACAAGTTCATCCTGTGGTTAAAAAAAAAAAAAAAAAAAAAGACAATAACTTCAGTCTGGGTAAAAATCTGCAAACTTGCCAAACCTCCTATAGAAGTTCCTACAGACAAGAAAAACCTGAAAGATTAAACTATATTTTCATTTGAAAGCTCTAATGTCTAATGGACTCGAAATGGACTCAAAATGCAACGAACAGCTCAGATCCCAAAAAGATTCCACTGTGTTTGTTGTGCCTGCCAATGGCATTTTTTTAAGCATTATATACAATAGCATTGCTGGGAAAGTAGAGACGTATGCGGATGTATATAGGGATGTAATGACATGGCACAAGCATTTCCTTACCATGCATTCTGAGCCCAGTGCATCATGTCTTCGATCTTGTGTTTGTCTGTGACAAAATAGATCCCCATCAGTCCAGTGTCACTGTAGCTGGAGTGGAAAGTCTGGAAACTATGGCAAAGGTTGCCCTCTACAGCCAAGCTTGCCAAGCGACTGCTCAGGTGCTACAGACACACAAATTTTACAATTTAGTGCAAGTATCGTTAATATTCATCTACAATAGATGATTTAATAGCCCCATAAGCACTAAAGTATATTAAAAGTATATCAATTGATAATTAATTCTGTTTTGTCCAGATCACTAAAATTGTAACCAAACATTCTTTACAAGCACCTTTACAAGAGTCATACACTGCAACTAACCTTGCCTCCACCGAATGTGACATCATAGTTGCCGATGATGGAATTAGCAATCATGAGTGGCACAATGTCAGGACTGGCAGCCCCTGCTCCTTCTACTGCAATGGCAACGTGTGCCAGGGGCATGGCATCGTCACGCATTCGGACCTAATCATAATATACAAGAAAAGGATCAAATGATCAGCAAATATGAACTTTTTATACATTAAACCGAAGTTCAATAAGGATTCCACATGTCCACACACAACAATTTTTTCCCCACATGTATACACTTCTCACCTCACTGCCAGTGAAGCGGCATGGGGACAGCAGAGGAACAGCATCGTCTGGATACTCAAAGGAAACACCACTTAAATGCTGCTTGGCCAGACCCACCAACTCCTCATGGTTTACACCTACAACAGAAAGCAAACCACTGATCATATACTATATCACTATAGTTACATAACTCTATATTTCCATCCAGGTTTTGGCAGGTTTTAACTGATATTTTACTTCTACCCTATCTGAACCCCTTTTACTCAGCTTTCAACAGAGGTTTTTTGTGTGTTGATTACATATTTACTGGGGTTTTTTTAGTCTTAAATATGAAAACATTGGATACTTGCATTCCAAGATGGTAGCAAAAATATGAATGTGGCCACATGTAAGGCTCAACATACCAGCTGTATTACTCATGTATTGCTCAAGTTAATGAAGCTAGCAATATCGGTACTCAAATACGACTTCATATTTCAACATTTTTAATAAGTGATTTTACTGCAGTTGATATCCAGCTAAAGGAACATAATTAACCCATGTTGATGTCTAGCCCCACTGATGGATGTAATAGCATCACTACACACAGAAATGTCTCTTTTATTAGTCACTTTAATGGGCTCAACTGGTTTCTGAGTTCTTATTTATAAAAGAATAATGAGCTTTGGTAAAGTAGAGCTCTTAAAATGACCCAAATAACAAGCAGAGATTTGTACATTACCTCCTGCAGCAGCCAGCACCATGCGAGGAGCCTTGTAGTGACTGTTGACGTACTCCACCAGATCCTGACGTGTCAAAGTCCTTAAAGAGCAAGGTAGATCAAGAGATTCAGTTAACTACACAACAAACACAACACCCTTGACTTGCCTGTGTGTTTGCACTTACCTGGCATTCTGAGAGGGTCCCAGTATACTCCGGCTCAGGGATGTGCCCTGAAATGCAGTGGCATAGAGCAGATCTAGGCAGACATCCTGCAGACTGGTCTCCAGCTCCTCCAGCTCCTTGAGCACCACTCCTCTCTGCTGCTCTATCTCAGCCTCACTCAGAGATGCACTCTGGACCACCTCAGACAGGAGCTCCACAGCTACACACATCATTGGCAGTCAATGTGACAACAGGAAACATTGCTCCAACATAATGCAAGGTTATAATATAAAGAATTAGTGCCAAAAACAGAAAAAAAACTATTATTTGCAAGCTACACTGTTCTCTTTGGGCATATAAATAAATACAGCACTGCATGCATACACAGTTTAATCAAGCTACTTTTACATGATTGACATGTTTGTAAACTCTCATATAGTCGTCTTTCAAACTCATGTAACACCTGGTGCCATGTAAATGTCATGGCAAAAAATCATATTTTGCATGGTTGGATCTTAACAAGGTTCCAAGTAGAGCTTCAACATGCAACAAGAAGAAA
>JAQMYJ010000037.1:16608187-16625069 GCA_030014305.1 Clarias laeviceps
TATTTATTTATGTATGTATGTTTGTATGTTTGTTTTTATGTTTGTGTGTGTGTGTGTGTGTGTGTGTGTGTGTGTGTGTGTGTGTGTGTAAAAAATACATGTAAAATATTTATTTCTAAAAAGATCTCTTCTGATACCTTCTAGCATACTGACGCTAGAAATATTGACATGTTTCATGAGTACAAGGGAGAAATATGCACTGATTGATTGATCATGGAGTGAAATCTTGTGCATATGAGGTGACTGTGTTTTATTTAAACACACAGTGCGAAAACACTGGTTTCAAAATTACATTTGAAAAAGATCAAGAAAACCCATGTTTTGCCAACCCAATTTACAGTAAGGTTTCCATGACAACTGAGTCAAACCTCAAAATCCAGCTAATTTAGACAACTAGAATCCAGTAAGCGCTTGATTTGTACACCCTCAGTTTCATGTCATTGTCTTCCTTTGTGTTCCCTTTAAAAGAAAATTATTCCATAGTAATCGCTCCTTGAGGAAATGAATATCTCTACCACACACTTGTCTCTTATTTCTTGATAACACAATTGCCTTAAAATCTCCTAGCTTCTTAAAAACCCCTTACATGGTGTATTCCATAATATTAGTGTGTGCATGTGTATGTGTGTGAGTGTGCATGTGCATGTGAAGACAGAACTGGCAACAGTTGACCAGCTACCGTTTCCAACCAACACACAACTGTGGTTTGTTAGTGTCACCAGGGTAATGAGACACAGATAAAGGAAACTTGAAGGTTTGTTCCAGCTGATTTGGTGCCACTTCTTTAAATCATTTGTTTGCTTTGCAGTATATTTGGCTTACATGGCTCGTGTCACCTTGACAGACAGATAATCATAGTAAGATAGGGAAAGTGAGACTGTTAGATTAGAGTCTGCAAGATGCTGAAAGTGTTGCTCTCTTTATTCCCATCATTCATGTCCACACTAATACAAGTCTTCAAACAATATTTTAGAGATCTTATCAATATACATCCATAAAACCCTGACAGACAAAGCACAAGAAGTGATCAGTAACGGAAATCGTATGTCTTACATCTAGGTTAAGTCCAAACACAAGCCTCAGATTCCCACACAGGTTTTTGTGTGGAGATAATGCTGATGCTCCCATGCTGTGTAGTCCCATGGAATCCTGAGATGCCTTCTACTAGCCTGGCTATTATCTCGTAGACTATTATTATTATCATCATCACCATCAGTTATGTGCTCTCTTCTTTGCCACCCACAGAGAGAAAGTGAGGAAGAAAGGGAGGAGAAAAAGGGATGGAAGGAAAGAGAGAGAGGGGAAACAGAGGCACAACAGAAGTGTTCTAAATTTAGTGCTGGCTGGGCTTTTTTCTCTCTGTCCTTATAAAGCACTGTGGAGGAATTGCTCTGTGTGTGTGTGTGTGTGTGTGTGTGCGTGTGTGTGTTTAAGTAAGTGGAGTATCCCCAGCCTCACTGGTCCTTGTCAAAGACGAAACGCAGCAACGGTCTGTTTAAACAAGCTTTACCTTTTGCTTCGTTTTGTTGCAGAGTAAAGCGAGGGTAGGGGTTTTCGTTTGAATATATAGAGCCAAAAAAGCAATATAAGGAGGGACATACTAAAATAGGTAATGACCAAGGGAGGGGTTGGTGGGAACAAAAAAAAAAGGAAGAGTGTGTGCACAGGAGGGAGATAGAGAGAAAATGAAAGAGTGAAGGAGATAAAGAGAGAGCTATGTAGTTTTGGCATTGAAACAAGGAAGAGATGCTTTTGGCTCTTGTGAGCAGTTATGGTGTAACACAGCAACATGATTTTCCTTCAGGGGATTCTTTTGTTGTCTTTGTTTAGAAAAAGAAAACCTGCCAGGTTTACTCCTTAAACTGTTCTTTAACTTAGCCCACTTGGGTTGTCCTTGAATCCTGAAGGAAACAAAGCCAGCTTTAATCATGTGTACTTATTTAGAAGTAACTGAAATTGGCTCTCAACAATTAGGTGTTTTTTTTGTCAACAATTAGGCCAATATTGTTCAGCTTATAATGTATGTGTTTGAAATGAATCCAGTAAAGCCACGAAGATGGAGAAAATCTCATCACTGATAATCAGGAATGCCACTTTGATGTTTGGTTGTATGTATATTCTGCAGTGCTCACACAAATTGTGTCAGGAGTGTACTGTGTATTGTGTTCAGTATGTTAGTTATATTGTGTGTTGGTGCTATTTTAATGCTGTTTTTGGGACTTTTTGTCCTATCTGGGTTTTTGTACTATTTTTGGTAGTATTCTTTTTGATCATCAATCCGCCCAGGGACAGAAAAAATATATATCAGATTGTCTAAATCTGACACCTTTACTTTCTAAACACAGATTAATGTATGGTGTCTGTAAGCATAGATGTAAGAGAATGACACTATGCAAGGGATTAAAAAAACAACCACAACGGACTATACTGTTATGGGACAATCTTCCACACCATTGTGGCACAATTACCATGGCAAAGTTGATTGTTTTCCTAACCTTGCACATCCTAAAGTGTTTTGATTTTGTTAATTAATGAGATGTCATACTTACACATTTGTTCATCCTGTTAATTCTACATTATGAAATTTAATGTTTTCAAAAATCTGTGAAACAAGTTAGTTCCTGTTAGCATTTACATCATAACTGCTACAAATGTATCCTCACTAGCCGAACTTTTTAACTCTCTTGAGATGTTAATTAAACTAACAAAAAATTAAGTAAGTTTAAACTTGCAACTTTTCAATGTTCACACTGTTATGAAGTATGCGCACTGCACTGAGGAATCTGTCAATAAATCACACAGTTAAATGGAAATCTCCTTTCATATGGCATCAGTTATACATATATATATATTTTCTTAAATAATAGCACATTTTAAAATATATTCATTATCAGTATTAGCTTAAGTAATTGCACCATGAAGATAGTGGTTTGACTGGTAGCATCAGGTGTGTTTTGTACTGCAGTAAGTAGTGCATCCAGTTGGTGTTGTCCGTGTGCATACATACAAATGGTCAAGACAAACCGGCACATATGATGAACTTTCCTGTGAATGCAGGCGTAAAACTAACTGGCATTTACAGACGATTTACAGACGACTTCAAGCACATTGTGATGAGGCTCTTATCCGCAATAAAACATTTGAATGGTGCAACTATTTCAACGAAGGCCATATGGTGAATGATGATCCCACCAGGGTCGCTTGGAGCTCGTTTTTGTTCCCATAACCATTCAATAGAAATTGACAGATTGACTTCTCGCCAACTTACAGAAGAGATGCATCTGTCTGTGGGAACTGCACACACAATCATTTACAAACACGTCACTTGCACATTACAGGAACTCGACAGGGAGTTATTGTCACATCTGCCATACAGTCCTGACCTGATGTTGGGGTCATTAAAGGACTTTCTGGGAGGCCAATGGTTCAGACATGAAGCAGGCAGTCTTGTAAAGGCTCTGCTGTACTGAGAAAATTTCATACCTTGATCGTACCCAAGCACTAGTGAAGTGCTGGGATGAGTGCATGAGTATAGCAGGGGATTATATAGAGAAATAAAGTTTTTTTCACTTTCATAACTGTGTTCTGTTATTGTGCACAATCAAAAGTCCTGGTTTGACATGTATGTCCTTCATATTTACACATGCAGAAACATATTCTTGATTACAAGTTACATGGACATTACAGCAGTTGTATATTTATATTTGAGCGTTTGATAAGCTGAGTAGGAAATCCTAACTCTGAGATGACTTTCAGTTTTCTTTCACAGTAAACTTGTTGTAACGATGACAGAAATGAACACCCACTTTCAGTATGCATTCAAGTGATAGAATGTTACCCTGAGTGATTCATAAGCACTAATTTTATGCCAAATGATGCCAAAGATGATTATTTAAAACTTAAGCAATTTTCATCTACCCCAAACTGTTGCACATTCACATGCATGAATTTATAGATTTATAAAGGAACAAAAAAGCCTGTTAAACATAACAGAAGCTCATACAAAAGTGTTTCATAAGTAAAAATCAAAATTTAATTTCATAATTTCAAATCTAAGTTTGCCCAAAAATTTATTCTGTTTATCCATGTGTGTTATGTTATCAGAATGTTCACTAAATGTACACTTACCTGAAAGTTCACTAAAACTACATGATTCTTTTTCTGGCAAAAGCAATAGTATGTAAGGCAAGATCACAAGCACGACACCATTTAATTTTATCAGACACACACAGCTGCTTACCCACATAGCCACACATTCTTCCCATAGGAAATGGTCATCTGAAACAAATTCGAGAGAATTTTACCTTTTAATTTGCCAATATTTTTGAATAAACAGGAAATAAAATACAAATATGTTCAATGTGTTTTGCTGACATTTAGACTTATTGGTGTTTTTAGGATTTTTTTAAAGCTGTCAGGATAACTTTTTAATACTTTTTAATACTGTGATTATACTTTTCAATACTTGATAGATAGATAGATAGATAGATAGATAGATAGATAGATAGATAGATAGATAGATAGATATTAACTTGACAAATGCTGGTGTGCACCTTTACTCTATTGTAGTCTGCGTGAGTCCTGTGTAAATGTGGGAGTAAAAGCACCTGTCTGGCCTCATCTCATGGGCTCTGGAGGAAGTTTAATCGGGGGAGTGTAGATGAGGCCCTGCCTGCCCTGAATGCATGCTAACCACAGATAAGGTTCATAGGGTAGAGCAAAAAAAGAAGAAGAAGAAGAAAATAAACCTCTGCTGAGCCCCACAGTAGCATGTGTGTGAAACGTTTCTCTGACAACTCTAACGTGTCTTTATCTTCTGAGCTGGAGTGAATATTGTGCATGTGCACTGTCTCGTAGGCTAAATCAGGGGGTGTATTTTAAATAAGAACATTTCCTATCTAAGTGACCTATCACAGGAAAGATTTGAACATGGCATCTGTGACTTCTTTTTTTTTTCTAGCACAGTAAACTCTTTTAGTGTTGAATATCCACCAACTTTTGGTAGAGTGATTGAAGTGACCCATTTCTTCTCCACTCAGTCTCAGTTACGGGTTACCTGAGTGTACACTAAAACTGCATGATTCTTTTTTTCTGTCAAAAGTAATAGTATGTAATTCAAGATCACAAGCACAACACCATTCGTTTTAACAATCAACTTTGAGTTTACGGAACCTTCATATTATGGTTATAAATCGTAATTTGAGCCTTTCCTACAGTAAGTGTGTTTCTTCAGTGATCACACATAATGTGTCTGAAAAACCACTTATTTATTTATTTCAGCTGGACAGTTACAGAGAGGTGTGGAGGCTCAACTAATTTGCTTCATAATTCGTTTATAATTAATGACTCCAAGCTGTTGAAATTCTGATCGTAATTTGAATATTTAAAATTCTAAAGTAAGATGTTAAAAGAATTTTATGTGCAAGTCAATAATTGACAAATGTTATATCACATTTCCTCCCACAGTCCAAATTTGAATAGTTTGCGTTCCCAAATTTTCAGTAGTGTGTGTGTGTGTGTGTGTGCATGCTTGTGTGCCCTGCTATAGACATTCTGCCTAGTGGCCCAAGTCCTCTTGAATAGGTTTCCCGTAACCCATTACAGGATAACTGGTATAGAGAATAAGTGAGTATGTTATAGGATATTAAAATTTGTCAAAATTGAGTTAGTTATTCACATTTTCTTATTCTGTGGCAACATAATGTGAGGTGTTTTTTAAATTAAATAAATTTTTTCAAAACCATTTTTTATATAACTAAGAGTACAATTCTGCTTTATGGAGTACAAAAACTTTAAAGCTCGATATCTGAAAACACATTCAGAATTCTAGTAGAAACCTTTAACTCCAAGAGGACAACACTCCCCACAGTAAGAAACAGATGTCCAGATCCACTAACAAACCTGATAGACACGAGCAAATGTCACAGCGGTGTTATCCCCAGTGCAGCAAAGCCACAAACTATTTCTGTTTGTTTTTGCAAAATTATGTCACTGACCACCACGTTATTCATGCAAGGAAACTGAACTGAGTCATTTGGGTTTTTGCATTTATTCATGTCTCATTATCACTTCATCTATCTTTTCCCCCTTGTGTCACACACTCATATACGATTTTTATTTTACTTACAGTATTAAACTTAGATGAGATTCGTGATCCATTCTGAATTGGATGAAAGATCATTTTCCTTTAGATAAAACGGACTATGGTGCGGGTTTCCTTTTGCTTCTGGTTCCTGTTAAGGTTCTGTCTCATGTCGTCTCAGGGAGTTTTTCTTTGCAATCATCACCTCTGGCTTGCTCATTAGGGATCTAAATCTACATCCAGATTTCTGATGTACATCAAGATGTTCTGCTTCAGTTCACTATCTGTTTTTAAATAAATAAAAACCCAAAAGAGATATAGATTATAGTTTATATAAGCTGACATATCGTGACCAACAATACAAAACATGAATTACTACATTGGGTTTTGTAATTAATTAACACACAAACGTATCTAAATTTCCTTTAAAGTAACACAGCATGTTAATATTATCTACTTTTAAAATGTTTCTGCTATTACTCATTGTATCTTTTCAGATATAGTTATTACATCTCATTTAGGCCAGTCAGGAAGGAAGGGCAATAAAAAAAATATAAAGCATAAAAGGAAAGAATATGTGGAGTGTGACATACAGTATATGGGAATGACGGCGTGTATACTGTATGTCTGTAAAAATGTTGTTAGAGTGGATGTCTCTGAGCCTCTTCTAAACCCAATCTAAACTTATCAACTTTATCTCACTAAGACAGCCAGTGACAACAGGCAGAGACAATAAAACGAGCTGGGTCAGTGGTTTGTGTCGCCATCTTTGAGTGTGGCACTAAATATAGTGTCTATACTATCTTACCACGCTGAGTGTCTCCAGACATTAGCCAGATTGGACCAATTCTAATCTGAAGGTCCTAGGACCTTGGATCAAATCAGCAAGATTTGATCTGCAATGACCAGGGATAAATTATAATAAAATACAGGGTTACTACAGGGGCAATACATAGCACTGACAAAATGCTTAGCAAAAACGTGCATTAGAGACCCATCCAGAAGTTACTAAAAAGAAAAAAAAAATCCTATTAAGTGGGATTAAGTGAAGCTATTAGCTCCTAGACACTGAAATGGCTTTCTGCTAATGATGATCAGATATTAGGTACTGTGGCATTATAAAGAGAAAACGTGACTGTTTTTAGATAGCTTGCAAATATCAAGGCTAATACAGCAGATGAGCTTGTGAATGTCAATGATTCAGCATAAAACTCTACTTGTGGTTTATCAACCTGGCACACATTTCAACTCTGACTCCGCTTCTACTGTAAATGTGACAAGGAGAGGAGGAAAAGAGGCAAAAGTGATTCAAGAGAAAACAGGAAGTAACATAACAGTCAGATTGTAGAAATAACAAAAGGAGAGTGCAATAAAATTAAATCATATCAATGAATATAGAGAAGTGTAAAGATCATAAGGCTGAGTTGTTAGGAGCTGGGAAGAAGAAATAACATAAGTAAGCTCTATTAAGAGGAAGAGACTTTAAATAGGCTTTCAATCCACTTTTTAACTATGAAACAAAAATGCTACAGAGCACACAGTAATATTGCAAAAAGTTAATTTGATTCTAACACAAGATCCTTAACATTTAGCATTAGATCTAAACCCTGCAATCAGATTTAACCCAGTGACAAAAAAACAAAGAGAGATCACCATGTTCCTTCCAAAGCTGCACAAACAGCCATAACTTCATCTTGAACACGCACAATGAAATGGCTGTTTATTTAAGCCAAGACTGTGGCTCCATTACACCACAGCAGCTTCACAGACACTTCTAATCTTATTTATCTCTGCTCGGCAGGTCAGGCAGCTACCTCCAGCTCGCCTAGAAAAACCTGAACGACACATTTCCAGTGGAATTAAAGAGGATCACATTCCTTACGGTCGTGATTCATAATGCTTAAAATATGAATTCACTAGACAAAGCTTTAATTGTTTGTGAAGAACTGAGAGATTCAGTTTGATTAAAAACAGAAATGTGGGAAGTCACCAGATTGGTTGTATATAAATGTGTCTTGCTATTTTCACAGTGCCTGGCAACTAAAAATGACAATGAAAATATTAATCTGCTGTTTACGTAAACCATGCTCATAAATAGCCTCCGACTGAAATGCTGGCGAAGGTAACAGAGTATGTTTCCTGGTAGAGAACAACGCGTGCCTGGGGCGGCCGCTCATGTTAAAGCCTGATAACCAGCAGGGCCCCTTCCCCATGACCTAACCAAATAACACACACACACACACTCGGGGCATGCTGATACGATGAAAGACGAGGCTGCCTTTACTGCACACGGTGCCAGCCAAACTCCAGGCATTTTAGGTCATTTGTAATGTTCAACTACAAATTTGTGAAATAATCACTCCTAACCAGATCCTAAAAAAAAAAAAAACTCATTTTGTGCATTTTTATTTGTACTTGATACATATATAACCATTAGCACCTGATAACAAGGGTAACTAAAAATAGCATTGATCAGGAAATAGTAGGAAAAAATCAGTCTTAATTTATGCATTTAATGTACATTTGGTACTAAATAATACACTAACTGAAGTGTCATCGAGCGGCTTTGCACATTCCTAATTGCAGACTAAAGTATTCACAACAGACAGAAATGTATTTTTCCCCAAAACAAAGCAGATGGGTGTAAAAACAAGAGAATGTAAGAACAATCAACTTCATTCCTAATTTTAGTATAAAGTCTTTATTTTTGCCCAAGGCTGTTCTTGGTATGGCTTCTTTGCAAATAGTGAAATGATGTGACAAAAAAAAAAATGGTTCATAGAGCAATTATGTGCCAGGTGCAAGCTGAGGCTCAAAAATCAACTTAAAATGTTTAGGTGCACGTGTGAATTATTAGTATATGAAGAATGCCTAATCAACTATATACACATTTCTATTATTTGGCAACCAGAAGCCTGAAACATTGTATGTTTTTGCATGTCTGGTGTACTGAGAGACCAATTTATACATTAAAAAAAACAATAACTAAAAGTACCACAGATCACTTAAATATCTTAACATAAATACTGCAAAATCCTTTCAATTGTGACAATGCTGTACATAAAGAACACCCCTGTCAGAGAGATATTCAAAAAGACATATTACAATTAGTTTTAACAGTTTTACAAAACTGATGTACTGTAGGTATCAGTGTCAGCTACCATACATGTTATAATCCAATGCTTATTGCATCATATAATGATTATCTCCATTCATCCACGATCCAAACAAGGGGCACATTCAATGCTTCTCCTGTACTGGACACCTGTCTCCTGTCTCTCAGTTTTGCATTGTGGCATAAAGTCACATTAATCACCATGGACAAAAACCTGATCATATTCTTTAATTAGCACCCTTCCGCTGAAATACCATATCACAAGTCTTTGGACTTAAACAAGTCTGAGGTCTGTAGACTGGGGTTCGTTTTGTTTGGAAGCAGGTGGTGGCTTTTTCACAGTTCACCCTGTATACAAATGCTAAAATGGTCATTTTCATCTAAAGAAAATTTCTGGTTTAAGGCCTCTTCAATATAAAAAAAAAGGTAGTCCTAGGGGGTTGTCTTTTAGCAGGAGCAGTTTGTTGAAGGTCTCCATGTTGTCGGTAACTCCAGGTGTTCTGTTGCATATCCATTTCCCACCCCTCTGATGTTTTGTTCTGCTGTCTATAACCTTAAATTTTGACTTTCCATTCTCTCAAATGCTTTCCCTGGTGCCCTTAAGCAGCAATACCCCATTAACCCTTTTAAAGCCTCATTATATTCAGTGTATGACTGTACAGTCTTCCCTAACTTTGTTTTCCACTCTATACAATGAGGCACCTTACTTTGATTGATCTTAACAATAAACTGTAAGCACAAAAAGAAACATTAATACAATTAAGCTTATGCTATGAATAGAATGAATAATAGTAATGACAGTAATAATAGTGAAGGATTTTTTTTTTTTTTTTTTAAAGCATCAGTGCTTCTGGAAGCTCTTTTAAAGTCACTGCACAGTTTCACTGTCTCCGGACTCGGCTGCCCGGAAGCAAATCCTGATGTGACAGTGCAATAGTTTTTATCCTCTTGTTTTATTTTATTTATTTTTTCCCAGAGCTGACGGGCTCGTCTGGCCCTCACTGCATTCGCTCGGGTTGCAGATGCTGCTGTGGTGGGTACTGGATGAAGGCAGAGGTTGCAGCAGTGGGTGCATTGGTGAGGCTCTGGTGCAGTGAAGTTGTGCTGGAGGCTGGGCCAGTGATGTGGCTGTTGGTGTAACCATAGCCCACAAAACCCGGGGAAGAGGCATAAGGGTAGTGCTCAAATGCTGCCGAGTTATACTGGGCATAGGCGGCAGTGTAGTCCACATATGGTGACGTGAGTGAGAAGGCCACTTGAGAAGGCAGAACGAGGCCGGGCTGCATAAAGGCTTGCGGGTATACATGCTGCTGCGCCAGCCTGCACACACACACACACACACACACACACACACACACACAGAGAAAGATAAGAATGAACACACAAAACAGACCACATGACAAATTAGATGTAATAGCCATTTCCCAATCTTTTTAGCAGTCTCTCCCATATTAATGATAAAACCATATGCTTATTGTACTTTTATAAATGAGATGGGGAAAGCATCAGTATAAACATTTAACCCTGGTAATACATTAAACTTAATTAAGAAATAGAGCTTAATTAAGCTTGTTCTGCATCCCATCCTGATACTGTATAAATTCAACAGTCTTGGTAGCTTTAATAGGTTCTTAGCAAGAGAGGTGGGAGACAGATGCTTCTGGCAGCTTCTCTCAACCAACACCCACAAGTGTTCTAACAGCTGCTACTTTTCACTCATTCAGTGAAAGCTAGGAGTCTCTATCTAGACACAATTGCACTATACACTATAACAATGAGATTGATGCAATGTGTCAATGGCAGACAATCATAAAATTATCCTCATAATAAATGGGGAAAGTTTAGTAATAATCACAGATCAGCTTTTGGCAGCACAAGAGTAATTAACACTATGAAGAAAGGACAGATGCAGCTCTTCTACCTCACTCTCCTGTGCTATTATTAACAAGGTCTGAAGATACCCGTGAGTTCCTTGCACTGGAGAAAGTGTGCCTGTACAAGGGTGGATTTATTATTACACACACACTCACACACACAGAATGTAGGGAGTTGTGGGAAGGTGTGGTGTGGTGAGGGTCTCAAGGTGCCGCACCTGGAAACAAACAGAACAACCTCACAGGGGAAATGACAAGAAATGTCATCAGGGGACCCCTAAAGCTGGAACTAAAAAACATCTTGGTTCATAATGAAGACTCTTCTCCTGGTAATTGGTGTCTGTATATGGTGAAATATGCAACATATATTTCCTAAAATATATTACAACTCCATCTACTAGCATTTAATTCGCAAGATAGAGGGATGGGTTTATTATCTAGTAACTACCTAAAAATGATAATGCAAAATGAGAGTGCTTTTATATTATAGAACTGATGGAGAGTGGGATCATTTAAACACAGTTCCTTACAGAGTAAAGAATGTTAAATTTTTTTTTTTTTTTTTATGAAGTAAGATTAGGAATTGAATATGTATCTGAAGTACATGTTAAACAAAGTAAAAAGTAACAAATTTACATTACACATAGGTGATGTACACTTTTAGACTGGCTTCTGTGGGTATACTGTAAATAAAATAGAGACTGTACACACCATGGTTCAACACAGGAAAGGGTGCGTGGGTGGAGAACATGTGCAAAACATCCAATAACCCCCCAACACACACACACACACAGACACACATACACAATAGTAAATCACTTCAGTCAGCACTGCAAACCAAAAACCATGCGAAGTTCACAAAGAAAGAAAGATGTATCAGCATAAGCTTTACTGTCAAACATGCGCACAGCACTTCAAACCATCACAGCACACTACACTGCACCCTCAAGCCATGACTGGCACCTTAAGGGTGTGGCCAGGGCAAGCAGCAGCCAATCTTGACCTCCACACTAGGCCAAGAGTAGCCGGGAGCTTGTGTCTCTTCTTCCCTCAGTAATGCACTCCATCAACTGGCCAGATAACAGAGTGTGAATGGAAGAATGCATGTTAGAGGAACATTTGATTATATAAGGAATTAGGTCAGAGGATACAAGAAAATGCAGTCTTTCACCCTCTTTGTCTCGCACACTTCACAATAAAAGAGAAATGGTGGTATCATGATCAACTACTGCCTACTTCACTGCCAAAACAAAATCAAACTATGCTCAGCTCAAAGTCATGGACTGAGTAAAGTCACTAGCAGCTTTGTTTAAAGTCCAGAGACCATGCTTAACTGATACAGCGGTCAAGGACACACATGTACCCATGCGCACACACATACACACACACACCTCTTCAGTCACTTGGCAGTTTCCAGGTCACATTTACACATTGGTCTCTTGCACGGTGCATTAATTGACTGGTGGAGGTCACTTTACTCTTGAACTCACATCATGAGGAAACGGTCAAGCGTGACTTTTTTACTAAATAGCAGCCACGTGTAACTGATTGCTACTATACTCAAATAATCCTGTGAACTAGCTCATTTTTTATTCCACATACACAATGAGTATTGATAGAAAATAACCCATACCAAAGATTTAACCTTAACTTCGTAAGCGTACTTAAAATGCATTCATCTATACCCGGTGCTGAAGCCGATACATTAACATTAGCAGACAACCTCATAACCATGCTGAATGTGCACTGATAATGAAGTACAACACTTCAAGCTATCATAAGTATACATTCTCATTATAGAGAAAAAGTGTGAACTTGTAGAGAGATGGTGACATTTGTAGAGCTACTAGGCAACAGCTCACACATCTAGCAAATGATATCACCTAAACAACATTGAACTGGACAGAACCCATCTCCCTCACTTTCTGCTCATATCACCTAAACATTTCCATTCTTCTCTTCACTCAACACACAACCCACTGACCCTCAACCCCTCCCTTTACTCCACATCCCCCTCACACACTCTCACTTCGGTGTCACTTTTCAGGGCCTCAGTCTAATCACTAAGCTGACAACATGACCGATTTCACCTGCTTAGAAAACGTCACACAATGCTGTCAAGACTGTCAGTGACTCTAGGACCATTTGAGATCTAAAAAATATGCACAAAACTAAATGACTTAGGTTGTGTGGCTGTGTTATGTTCTCATGTTTGTTTTTTGATGTTTACAATTTGTAACCGAGAACATAGTTTGAAACATTAAGGGGGAAAAGTGTATAAATAGAGAGGAAATGAGACTGATGAACCAGCAGCCTCTAACAGTTATCCTTAGCAATCCATTTCTAAGCAGAAGGAGACAAAGAGCTCCATGGGGGAAAGCGACAGGTGTGCAAGTGTGTATGAAAGGGTGGGTAGATGTGTATGAAGGGTGTAATTGAGGAAATATGAGATAGCACCTGTCATACAGGCAGAAATGCGGGTCCCCCCTCCTTAACACTGCTCCACCTTGTTACCACAGCAACTAACTCCCTGGCAGATGGAACGTTTTAGGTCCTTCTCACATGAACATGTTAATAATCGGGTAAAAATTTGTTCAAAACCAGTCTGTCACCATGGCAAACTAAACGGACTATTTGAAAACTATACCATTACCATTAGTGAGGCAATAAAGGTATGTAGCAGTTGAAAGGTTGCTAAGAAACACAGTTGGTGTTTCGTCTTATTACAGCTATAACTAGACAAATAAAACAGTGATAAAGCCAAGTTAAGGGCTTTGGCCACAACAATGGCTTGGAGGTATGGAATAAAATCACATGGCAGGTTTTCTTAAATATGTAGTAGGTCTTAAAGATTAAAACAAATTTATGCACCAGGCCTCAAGGGAAAGTATACCCTGGCAGAAACAAAATCTCATAATAGACTTGGAGCATGCATGTTTCGTAACCCAAAGAATGCCATCAACCAAAAGACTAAAATAAATATGGTCAGCAAACACAGAAAATTTTAACACCATGTTTAGAAATGACTCAGTAATATAAACTGTGCAGTCTCACTGACTATCTCTAATTAACTACTGCCAAAGACACAGAAACTGAAGTAACAATATTCAGGAACTTGCTGTGACAAAAATTCTTACTGCCAGGAAAACCAGTGACAGAATAGTGATGACAAAGAGCACAAGGAACTTGCTCGGTTTCCTTTGGACGTGCAGTCATTGTTAAGATCCATTGACAGTTCAAAGACAATAAATACATCTTTGCTACAATATCACACTAGAACAGAACAGAAAGGCACATACATATCTGACTTACCCATACTGCCTTTGGATAAGTGCTGGATGAATTGGCTGCACACCAAGAGATATGCCTATAAAGCACAAGAAACAATACATAATGTCCTTTTAAAGTAGTATAAGGTTATTTTATATGAAAGTGTTCATGCAAGTTAAAAAAGAGAAAGATGAAATAAAGCAAGAAACTAATAAGTTCAATGCTCTGTGTATCTGACCAACGCACCTGACTGAAGACTGCGTGGTTTGGCTCCGAGGTAGGCCAGGTTGACATTGGCCTTCCGACCATCAATGATGGGATTTGGGTCTTTACAGGCCCGTTCTGCTGCTAATCTGTCAGTCATCGTCACCTAGAGGACATAACAGAGAGGTGTAATATCTTAAAAATAAAAAGCAAGATCTTAAAAACAGACACCTAAATCCAAAAATCTAAAATCCTGTGATGCATTATTAGCAAACATAATTTCTATTAACAAGCAGGGACGCCTTCAGTAAAGAGGCAAACCAGAATAGGGATAATTGCGATATTTGTATAGACACCTGAACAATACCTTGGGATTTAACACAATTGTGCCTTAAATGAAAAAAAAATACCGCACAGTACCAGTTTACATAATTAGTTATTACAAGTTAAAAAAAGAAGTATGCAAAGTTTGGCAGCATACAATTCTTTTTTCATCGTTTCAAAACAAAACAGGATCAACAAGTCAATCCAGTCAACAGGAAAAAATATGCTTTCAGGGAAAACAGGTTTTTTTGTAAAGGGATCATCCAGACCACCACTAAAGGCACTATACGCTAAAGACAGAAGCCCTCATCTCCCTGAGCCTGCCAAACCTGCACTGCCACACACTCAGCCACGAAGAGCCGTTGAAGCACTGCAACACTACCCTTTTTGACCTCTATCCACCATGTGCTGTATTAAGAACATCAAGACTATCAGAAACAAAAGAGTGCCACATAAGCACAATGCCTCATGCCATTTTTTTTAAATTAAGATATAGATGATTAGTCTAGTTTGAGATACACATGTCCATATTTGTCTGTGTCATTCAAGCACATGGCTTCTGTATGACCTTAAAATGCTTAAATGAGGTCCTCCCTAGCTACCTCACTACCTATCTGTAAGTCACTGTGGAACTGAATTTTAAATTAGTTACTCCAATTATATATATATATATATATATATATATATATATATATATATATATATATGGGTGTGATGGTCAGGTGGCCACATACGTTTGACCATATAGTAAATAAATGTGAAAAACATTCCAAGTTGGTATTTGTAAAATATAATAAAATATTTAATTACTGTGGACTGTGGGTGGTAAGAGTATAAGGGAGGGGGACTGAAGTTTGCCTTTAAGTGTTAAAGTAACAGAGCTCTCTATGTACGAAGAGTACACATTTTCGTGACTTATTGGTGCTGGTTTAAAGAGCAATGGTGCAAAAAAAGAATGGCGTATCTCTGTTTCTCATACATATTTCACTGCACCAAGAAAACAAAAACAACAAAGCAGTCAGGAAGAATTGAAAACTGAATCAGCCTCTATAACAGCTGAGCAATTTAGAATGCATCACTTAATTTTTGTGCTCAATGCTCAGTTGGAAAGATGTGAAATCCAAAACGCATTAGAATTGTGGATGATTATGGATGATTATGGAGCTTAGTAACATATACTACTGTAGCTAGGTTGTCCTAAAATCTATGATGAACCCTTATGCAATACTGTTTACTAAAAATCCAAATAAAAAAGAAGCAAACAAACAAATATAAAAGCAAATAAATAAATAAAGCAGTCCCTTAAAATTGAATATTGATTTGATTTTAATTTTATGCATTGTTCTTGTACTATAAAAGAGTAGACAAAAGTAATTAAAGTGGACATAATCCCTCCAACCTATTTTCCTGTCCCCGAAAGTAGGTTAAAAATCTTGTTAGACTACAAATAAAGAATATCATTAACACAGGTACAGTAATAGAACAGATCACCACCATGTTACATCAAACACATTCTATCCAACTGTTTTATATACATTTGACGTTGGACAAGCCACACAATGGCATCTTAATGTGAAAGATGAAATCTGGGTGTACTGTATGTTGCCAAATCAAAAATTATACTCTCCTAATGGGCTTTAAGTGGAAGTTTTAGAAATGCATGAATTGTGAAATGTTAATAGCTTTAACCTTCAGAAGACCTGTGTGTGTTTTGCAAATACAAATACTTTCCATTTCACTTTTGCACAGTGCAGATTATGGACATTTATGGACCATGGACACCTACAGTACACATACATACAGATTTGCACACTTCCTGGACATTTCCATTTAAATGAATGTATCTCTATTTTTGTCTACATTTGTATAGATAAGTTTTTTTCTTATATATTTTAGATAAGTCTATTTCTTATACAGTATATATATATATATATATATATTTTTTTTTTTTTTTTTTGTTCTATTTTCTACAGCTATGTTTCTATAGCTAAACTTATTCTTATTTTATTCCAG
>JAQMYJ010000037.1:16625169-16650367 GCA_030014305.1 Clarias laeviceps
GCACCTCGGTAGTGGACAAGCTCAGAACAGTACTTTAAAAAAAACAAAACTTTTTTATATAAAAAGTCTTATATAGTGCATGTATTATAGGAGTTCTATGATGGATGTGTAGTAAACCTTTTAATATTATTTATGGTGCATGTATGGACTGTCATCAGCTTTTAGATTAAAGCTTAAATATGCATCATTTTTGATAAACACATATAGGACATAATATATAGAAAGTTGCAACATTAAAAGCAAGAAAGAAACAAAGTTTAGTACTGTTTTTCTGAGATTCAACATTTCAGTTTTATTCATGAAGCAAAAACAAGGTGGAATACAAAAGCCTAGTTAAGCGACATGAACTTCAAGAGAAGGACCTCTAAAGACTAGGAACCCTAAAGAGTAAGAACTATGCTTTTGAAAGCTCTCAGCTCCATCTTAGGCCGAAATAAACGGCCACTCTCTGACGGTCGTTAAGATCATGTAAACATTTCTAGGCGGCTGGGTGCTGCCGAGCTTCATTAATGTAGCATGAATAACTAGTAGGAGGAGAAGGAGGAGGCTTGGAAACCATCATTTAGAAACTTCACCATATAAAGCCCTTAGAGCTGCTGGCGCTCGCGCTGCCCAACTGAGGACAACAGCACTTCTGCTTTAAGCTTGACTAACCACTTGGGAAATTGTGGACTTCGAAAGAATTCATCAAAACACACGTTTGGGAAATCTTTAACTTGTATGCTTTTACTTTCTATTGGTAAAACGGAAAGGAGATGCGTATCTTCCCAAAACAAACGTCAATTTATGCGCGTTTACGCACACGTTAATTTGTCACGCTCACGTACCCAAAGTCAGAAGAGTCTAACTGAAGTGTCTAAGGATGCTGAGTTACAAACCACAGAGATGCACAACAACCAGAGAGAAGTCGAAGAATTTACACTGAGTTACTTACGAAGCCGTAGCCTCTCGACTTGCCCGTCTGTCTGTCCGTTATGACCACAGCCTCGTCTATCTCTCCGTACGCTTCGAAGTATTTTCTCAAAGACGCGTCGTTCGTGTGGTAGGGTAAACCCCCTACGAAAATCTTCGTGAAGGTGGTATCTTTCTGAATTGCCGTGGGATGCATAGCGTCTAGTGTGCTGTTCATAAACGGGTGCAGAAGCATTGGATACTCAGACTGTAACGGAAGCGTAAAAGCAGCGGGTTTTCCCCTCCAGTCGGAAATATAATCCTAGCAAGGTAAATAAGAGGGTCTACATACAAGAAGGCTCGATTGTCCGGGCTCTCGATATTCGTTAGTCCTTAACTTCATATGTGATACAAAGCATCGCAGTCGGTACTGAACGTGCTCCTGGTACACGACCGCCACGAGCACTCAACTGCGATAAGCGCCCTCCCCTTCGCTTTCTTCCGGGCGTCGTTTATTTATACAGTCTTACCCAAACCACGCCCAGCGCTCGTGTTAGCCAATGGCGTGAAGTGTCTTTTGTGAAAAAAACATATCAGAAAACTTTGTTCTGTCGCTCAGTCTCCTCCCCTGCGTCCGCCCTCGCTTAAACTTGCACCTGCTTTTGTCCTTGCGCCAAACAAAGAAAAACGGCCACTGTAGGCTAGACAACGTGCCCTTACTCAAAAGTGCTTTATTTCCCTAGTCGAATAAACTTTTGGGGGGAATTCGTTAGCATTTTATGAACTTTCTTAAAATGTGACTTGGTCATGTCACTGGTGCTGAGGTAAAAGTGAATGTTAAACTGCAATTCTGAATTCTGTTACACAATACTATACTGTCTGTTGCATATACTGGATTTCTATTTATAATAAACAGTTCAAAAGTCATTTTGAAAGATAAAATTTAACTTAATCACCTTATATTATGATGCTTTTTAAAAACCAAACCCCTTATAAAAGTAACCCTGGATGTAATTCCGCTTGTGTGTGTGTGTTGAACACGATCATACTGCCTGCGCTGGAAACCAACGATCCGCCAGTGACCTCCCTCCAGTTCGTTTCAGTGAAAGTACAGACCTCACTAGAGATTTAATAATTATAGATGTTCAGAATTTTTTTTTAGAAATAATCATAAAGATTTATCCACTTTGACCCTAATAATGTGTACGGCACTGCGCCAGGATTATGATTTTCAGCTCGGTTAACCCAAATGCGTGGTGACAAAGGCCTTTCAGAACAGCATCAATCAGCCAAAGCTCTAGACAACAGGGAGAACAGGCCAGGGCTTGTATCACCATTGACATCCATTCACTTCTCGACTCGTGTAACTGTGCCAGCTGTTTAACTATGTTGTGCAAATAGGTTCAAGGCATTATGAGGAGCATTCCTTTCTTACTTTACTAATAAAGTGCTGTTAGGAGTCACTTAAAAGGGGTCTGAAAACTCTTTGCAGTAAGAGATCCATCCAACTGTGAAATAAATGCAACAGCCACCCGTCCCCTTCATAAAGTCAACCCAACCATTGATCTATGATGTTAATTGTTTAAATCAGTACAGCAAGGTCCTCCATATTTATTGGAGCATTTTTTTTCCTGGACTGTTTACTGATAGAACCAATTAGCTGACATTACATACAGAGGAGGCCCAAAAAAAAGATGAGTATACACACTTCGACAGTTGTGACCTATGCCCTGTACTTAAAATCTGGAATTGAATTATGAGAGCAATGTATAGTATTAGTGTTCCTCTAAAAATTTCACTAGATGTACCATCATTAATCATCTTCAGAAGAAAGGCATATATTTGTCATCCTAAAGTGTGTATACATTTCTTGGCCACCGCTGTGTAGGGTTATTTGTTTGCATTGGTAACATTGGGCACGATCCAGGCCTGTTAAATTAAAGCAACCAAGCGATTAATTGTAACAACTCAATCATAATTATAGCAGCTTTGATACTGGTGGATCACCACCACTGCAACATGAATCTGTCTGAGACCAAGTGTACCCCCAGGGTCTCACTTTGAAACCTTACTTACTTAAAAGTACTGAAATTCTAATTCTGAAACAATCACACACTGAATGTCTGGTCTCGGTAGTTTCCCCTCCCATAGTCTATTGAAGTGTCACTGCTAAGTGCCAAGACTCCAGCTGACAGTAAGGTGATTTTTCTAATTGCCACAGCAAGGTGAGAGTTCTCACACGTTCACACTCAAGTCATGCAGGTCTTCTCACTCCAACCCTTTGTAGCCCCCACAACCAGCTCTTCATATCCTACTGATAAATTCCCAGTGTTTCTCTGCTGCTTTTCACCAACTCACCTGATGCACTCATTCACTTTGATCTGTGTGCTTTGATACTACAACGCTGAAACACAAAAACAGAGAAGTGAAGTGGTGCCTCCTAGTGGACATTAACTTTAAAGGCAGAGTTGATGTGCTTAATTTTTTTTTTTTTTTTAAAGCAATACAAATCTGTATATTTTAGGCCATCATGATGGCTTATTTAAGCTGGAGCAACTTAGTAACACATGGTTCAGTTTTAGTCAGTCATCTATACTTGCAGTTCTAAGGTCGGAGGTTTTTAGATAAACAGTAAAAACTTTTGCTGACAAAACGCAGCAAGATTAACATGCATTCTTTTTTCAGGGCTGACTAGATGATTCTCAGTTAAACACCCTCCCTAACAATGAAGATATTGTAGAATTGAAAGTATAATGCTTTAGAAGCACGCACCCATCATGATACCGTCTCATCTCTTCACTTCCTCCAGACCATGAGAACAAATGTCAAAATGTGGAGTCCTTGAGACATTTATTGATTTCACAGAATAATGAATCTACACCAATAAAGATCTACACCATGTTGTGACAGCAAAGAAATGTTGGAAAAGTGTGGGGGTTTTGCTCTTGAAAGCAGTATAAAAAAAAGAAAAAAGCTGCAGTTATGAAAGACAGCCAAAAACAACAAAAACAAAATCACACAACACCAGTTACACTAAAGCATGGTTTCTCTCGTGCAGTGCAAAAGCAATTTGCTGTCATCACCATTGTGTAGGAGTGGCTGGCCCTTTCTGATTGGTCCATACAATGTATGCAATGCCATGTCATTGGTCCAGATGTTAGCCATAAGACAGTCTCTCGAATTCTCCCATATATACATGCTAACGCAGGTCTTCTGAGACGTAACAGCATGACAGGATCTAAAGACAGGAGGGCAAGTGGTCAGTCATAAGGCATAACGGCATTCTTTTTCTTTTTAAAATCATGTTTTATTGTTTTTTCCCCCTCCCACCCCAAAACTAAGTACATACTTCATTTCCAACAACAACAAAAAAAACAATTCTGTCATTTCTTCGTTTTAATCGCCGTCTTTGGTATGCTGAAGATGGATCACAGACATTTCCTATTTTCAATAAATAATCAATCAACTATAATTCTGAATAAAATAAACATCTCAGAACAACTTTGTTTCAGATAAAACAAAGTGCCAATAACGGCTGGTGTGGTCTCCAACGGTTTGTGCATCACTAAAAGGTAAATCTAGCAGCTTGTCCTGTAATAAATTCCTTCAATAAGCAAAAAATAAACGTAACACACTCCAAAAATGGCCTTTCTGTAGCATTTTACCAAGAATACAACATCCAGGCCCTAAGAAATATTTTCTCATTTCCTCCTCCTCAAAAATCCACCTTTTCTCCTTCATGCAAAGCATAATGGGATGCTGAAGAAAACAAGTGTCAAAACATCACAGAGACGAAACCACAAAGAAGCCCGGTGACAGACACCGTCTCCATGGTAATGGAAATTCCACTCTCACCATTTCTTGTTCCGAGGCTTGAGTTCCTCAGCAGCATTTCGCAGAAAAATGTAGTTCTTCTTCTGGGGGTTGTAGTACTCATGTCCCTATTAGAAGGAAACATTGTGGCAGCTGTAAGGAAACTAGCAATGAAATAGAATTTACGCTTTACTTCCTGTGCAGAACACAGTATGGAGTCTGAAATAATGGCTTCCACAAAAGATCATTTAGGGGCCCTTTTTGGTTTAAATGTTTAAGTTCCCTGATTTAACACAAACTGTGGCTTGCAAATAGAAGGAAAAGAATAACGTCCATACTAATATCATGGCTATGACTGTGATGTTTGTTGACAGACCATACCTTGGACCAATCATAGCTGGAACTATAGGCAAAAATGTTGCCATTGTGGTTAAAACAGCATGCTGTGATTGGTTGATCAAGTTGCTCAGAAGTTTTCAGCTTTGTGCGAGCGTCCTTATCCCAGAAACTGAAGCGGCCATCAGAGCCTACTGTGGCCAATGTGCCATGCACTGGATGGAAAGCAATGGCATTGACCTGTAATACCAGAAGCTGTTATTTGTATGTGACAATCTAAATCTAAATTTAATGACTCGCTCTCAGTCCAAGGACCTACTGTATGTCAACTTAAAATGTTTTAATCAAGATTGCAGAGAAAACACCCAAAATAATAAATATTAACAGCAGCAGATTAAAAATACATACAGCGTAAATATCCTGTGGTGTGGTGGTGTTTGTTCCATTTGATCTATGGCACTTAAAGGTGAAATTATCCTTGGCGCTATGAAAACAATACAAATATGTGAAACAGTTCATAGATTTCATAAGGAAGTGAGTCAGAGTAGTAAATGCTGGACTGCATTTGTAAACTCACGGATTGGGTGGATTAATGTAATGAATGGCCACTCGCCCCTCAATACTGCCCAGTGCAAATCCAGTGGGTTTATTCTGCTTGTCCTTAAAGATGGCTACACAGCGGTGCTATAGAAAACAAAACCCACAAATGTGTAGTAAACATTTGTCAAAACTAATTTAATAAGGTCGAAACTAATTTCACATCTGCTTGGTTAAGCTGTAGAGCAAGGAAGAAATTGCACCATTAATTACACAAATAAGACAGAGCAGAAAGCCTACTTATTTTATAACCTCAAAATAAGTAAAGTGATAAAAATATATACCTAAAACAAGTCTAGATAGTCTAGCAAGTCTCTCAGCATATCTACACCCATATTTACTTTTTTTAAATAAAAAATGTTTAGATATTCGTCATACCTTCTGCAACACTTAATTCACATGCTTATTAATTTTTACAAAACGAAGAAACCGTGGTCCAACCTGATGTTTCAGAGGTGAATCTATACGCCGGAACTCAGATGGCTGATTCTCCAACTGGTACACGATTAGCCCTCGTTCTGCAGTGGCCACCACAGCCATAGGATACACCTGTGCAGGAAGACACGAGTAACAAAGAGCTGCAAAATTATTTCAGAAACCAGGTTTACACCAGCCCTTGTATGAATGAAGAGTTGTAATTAGCTCATTAAAAAGCAAAAAAAAAAAAAAAGGTAAAGGGTGATTAAAAAGCTTTTAAACAGCCCAAAAGTGAGAGAAGAAATAAGACTAAGAAATCAGAAATATGCCTTAAATATCACGTTAACTTGTTTATTTGTATACATTTAAACCAAAGTCTAAACTTCTTTGGATAATTGCATAATACGCCTATAATAACAAAGTCGATTAATTCATGTAAAAACTAAAAGGGCAAAAGAACAGCACTCCTACTGAAAGAAACAACAGACTTACAAAGAGGCTTGCAAGATTCAATACATTTTTATGAGAATCATTTAACTGCAGTGGCCTGTATTTGGTTATCTTTGCAGCCATAATTGTATAATTTCTGTAATCATTGTCTTACCACATCAGCACAGTAACATCTCTCCGGCATCTGCAAGGACATCATGGGGTTTGGAGAGCGAGTGTCCCAGAACTGTCATGAAGAAAGCAACATCAGTTCTCCCAACAGTGTAACAAACAACAATCACAAAGTCAAGCAGCCAAGTCAGACAGGTCATAGCCAACAAAATATTCTGCAGTCACTATCTAATAAGAACCTTTCTATTTCCTAAAGAGATCAAATGCGGCAAAAAGAAAGAAAAAAAAGTTTCATTAGAACGAGTGTTTACAATATGACATACTTTCAGTGTTTTGTCCCAACTGCCTGTCATGACACAGTTGTAGTTTGGGGCTTTTATCCAGTGGATGGTCCTGATTGGACCTTCATGCTAAATAAAACAAACAAGCAAAAATCATTAGAATTACATACTTATTACACACTTGATGGATACAATTAAAATAATAATAAAAAAATTCAATATGTAAAAGAAAGCATGACTAATCAGACCAGGGCACCTTCTTCGATCACTCCATGGTCAAGTTCACTGATACATTGGATCCATTGATCAGAGTTTTTGGGGCCAATCATATGAATCAGAATCGGCCAATACCGATCACCAATTACATTGTGTGGAGGTTCTTGGGATCTTCCATTTAAAATATTCTATTTATTGTGAAGTAACATATATTTATTTACTATTTATAACAGTAAAAAATAACTACTATAAACAGCAGTGCACGGATTAAAATTTAAATTTTATTCACTGGAAGGCAACATTTTATTCTCTTATTTTTCTTATTATTTCATGCAGCCAAATATTATTAGGCGAGTCAATCACAGCTATTCGTTAGGCAGGCATTTTTTTAAACAAGTTTCCATGTTTAAGAGACTGCATACCATAATCATCAAAATTAAAACAAAAAGGTTAAAAATATCATGAACCTAGAACAGACTAGTTTCAATTTGAATATTACAAAATCTGTCCACAATATAAAATATATAATGCTTCGAATATTGAAATAAAAGGTGTGGTTGTACAGGATTTCTACAAATACAATCCCTACTCCAAAAATACACTTTTCATTACCTCATTTACAGCAATTTAATTCATCAGACATTGTTTTGGAACTACAGTAACTAATCAAAGGTATTTCCTGTGCTGAATCCACCCATTGCAATCTTTCCACCTGCACTTTTGATACATAATACAAGAATTCTCAGATCCAGTCCTGATGGTAGAATGATCCATATTTGATACATACCCACTACAAAAATGTGCAAAAAGATATTATTGCAAGAGTGCATTCATCACTTAAGTAAGACTCGGTGCTGGGAACAGGAAACCTTGAAAATGGAGGGCCTTTAAGACCAAAGCTGAGAAGGCCTGCACTTAAAGAAATGTACTTACTTGTGCTATCTGCATGGCCTGGTTGCTGTTCAGATCCCACATCTTGGCAGTTTTATCACAGGAGGCTGTAAAGACTTTACTTCCATCCTATTAAAAAGGGAAATAACATGTTACACATTGGCCTCACACAATAGGGAGTATTATTGTGTACCAGATTTGCAATATTATGGCAATGTGAAATGTTGGAATACTATTATCAAAAGCTATCCCATAACCACAAAAACTTGTTACATGTAGTGTCCTCTTGCATGCTATTTCCCGTGTAGTTCACTAAACTATTACACAGATCCAGTGTACAATCCATATACATTTCTTCTGCGCTAAAAAACTAACAGTAACAGTCAAAAGTTTGGACAAGGTTTGATTTATTTTCTACATTCTAGAACAATTCTGGACTTTTTCACAAATATTAAAACATATATGACATTAGGTAAGGAAGTAACAACTGTCTGTTATTTTAAGATACAGTTCTTTGAATGTCAGCTGTTCGGGAATAGTTCTTGCAAGAACATTATTGTACAGTCCATTTGCAAAAAACACCAAGCACCATTATGGAACTGGCTCTCATGAAGACCCTCCCAGGTAAGTAAGATCAAAACGTACCTCTGCTGCAGAGGAGAACAGCAGAGTTACCAGAGTCAAAAATCACTAATTAACAGCCCTCAGAGCTGAGCAATCATGAAGGCTTTACAAAGCGCAAGTAGCAGACATCTCAATATCAACTATTTTTTTTATTTTTTTTTTTGTCTTCAAAAATGCTTTGTCACAATAGTATAATAAATAAATAATATAATTCAACTACAACAGCAGTCTGAAAAAAAGGTTTAGAGGGCATAATGCTCACTGAGCTTATTTTTTGAAGCTTTACATCTTGGCCAACATTATACACTAGTGCAATCTAATATAGTTATACATGCATGTTTTTTTCTTCCCCTATGGGTAAACCATCAGAGAACAGGGTTTGAAATTGTGTTCCTACTGATCTGTATGTTTACTTTTTTTTTTTTATGGGGAAAAACAAGCTAGACAGTGCACATTCAAAGATATTTCACTATGTGTTCCTTACAGAAATAAACTAATGACAATTTTACAATTACAAATGCAAGAGTAGCTCTATTGCTTTCTGATAATGGCTAAGAGAAGAGAGAAACTCATCGCTATATGAAATCTTACCCATGGTATAGGTAGCTAAGGTTTACTGATAACTGAAAATTACCTTTTTTACTGCTGTTAATTTCTTACATAAGGAAAATGGTTACGCATTCTTCTTCTTCTTTTTTTTTTTACTGGTGCTATATGATTAAATGCCAACATTGTTAGCAGTAGCCTTTATATTACTTAGATTGTGGCAGTACAATTAGTAATTTAGTTATGTTGACATTCATGTCTTACATCACTCCAGCAGACATCCAGCACAGGGCCTGTGTGCATCTGCTGCGCTTTAGGAACTGTCTGGCCATTATCTTGCACCTCCCAGCATCTCACCTAACAAAAAGAGCATAAAGAAAATGTGAATGCAGGTCTTATAATGTGTACTACAGACTTAATGATATTAATAACTTACATCATTAGCCCATGAGCCACCAATCAAAAAATTTCCAGGCAACGTTGGAGGGCTAAAGGCCAAGCAGCTTATGCTGTCATCGGGTGGGGATGTCACTTCAACATCCTGCATGAAAAGATGAGGAAGGAATTTGGGAAAAACCAAACAAACAAATCCGTGCTAAATGATCTCAGATGCACAGTGGTTTGGGCTGAGGTTAGATACCTTCATTGGGTTGTGGCTGTCTGTTGTGGTGCTGCCGAAAACACCTGTGTTTGCAGCTCCAAATCCAGAACTTGAACCAAACAAGCTCATTGTGATTTTTTTTTAGATAGATAGATAGCTGTGGAAAAAAGCAACAATGTTATAACAATGTAGCACGGAAGAGTAAAGATCTCCAAAACAAAACACCATAAATGATAATATGCTCGTCCCGCGAAATAAAAAAAAACGCCCTAGGCTGAATGTTCGTGTTCAAACTGTTCACTGATTGGTACACACGTCCAATCAGTGAACAATTTGAACACGAACATTCAGCCTAGGGCGGTTTTTAAAATCAAAACTAAGGAGGTGGGTTTTGTAGGAATACAGGTAGGGTAAAATGATGCCGCTAAGACAGCTAACACACAATTAGCACTTAGCAAATTACAGACATTTTCATTTATTTACCCTAGCCTAGCTTTATAATAGCCCGTAAACTCGCTAATGTCAAAATATGACGCAGAAAGGCAAAACTCTGCGCCAAACACTTCGGTAGTAATATCAGGAAGGGAAATTTATATCGCGTGCACTGGCTATGTAGAACGCGAGCTAGCTAACAGCCACACCAAAACACATTTTCGCTAACTAGATGATTCTCCAACTCGCAGCTTCTTTACTTTAATAAAACACAGAGGACAGAATAACTGATAGCATACGAATCAAAATTGCTCTCCGAGTATTTTACCTTGCAAATACGAAAGGAAGCCCAAAAAACAACAACACCGATTTAGGAGTTTTGACGCGCCATGAAAACGAGTGCGCTGCACCAAACGTGTGGCGCACTTTAATGACGACACAGTAAACGCAGCCTTAGGCGTGTCGTCAGTTTTGAAACGCAACAATATATTTTTGTCCTATTGGGTACGATTTGAAAAAAAGGTTGAATGCCCTGTAGTTATGGCAGCGTAGTTGCTTACCAGATTGTGTAAGAAGATCTTAGAAAGTGAGTGGATACCTGATGAGTGGAGAAGAAGTCTTTTAGTTCCAATTTTAAGAACAAGGATGATGTGCTAAGCTACAGAGGCACACAAGTTGATCAGGCACACTATTAAATTATGGGAATGAGTAGTGGAAGCTAGGCTGAGAAGAGGTGACAATCTGTGAGCAGCAGTACGACTTCATGCCAAGAAAGAGCACCACAGATGCCATTTTTGCCTTGAGAATGCTGATGGTGACGTATAGAGAACGTCAGAAAGAGTTGCATCTTGTGTAGATCTAGAGAATGCGTATGACAGGGTGCTGTTTTTATGATAATGGTGGGATTGGTTTGTCAGCTAGTTATGTTCCAATTTGCCAGAAAACATCTATTATCCACAAGACATTTGAGCAAATATTCTGTGGACTGATGAGACAAAAGTTGAACTGTTTGGTAGGTGTGTGTCCCGTTTTGTTTTGGAGATCTTTACTTCTGATGTAATGCTAATGCCCATTTCATAAAAAGAACATTATACCAACACTCAAACATGGTGGTGGTACAGTAAAGTGATGGCCTGTAATACAATGCGATAAAGCATATCACTGGCCAAAATACAAAACATTGAGTTTAATTCATATCTGATTTATTGGTAAGGCGGCAGGGTGATGCCCTTTTGCCTTGCACCTCCAGGGTCCGGGTTCAATTCCTGTTTGTGTGCATGAAGTTCTTATGTTCTCCCCATGCTTGGTGGGTTTCCTCCGGGTACTCCAGTTGTCTCCCACAGTCGAAAGATATGCAGGTTAGGCTAACTGGTGTTCCCAAATTGCCCATAATGTGTGAATGAGTGTGTGAGTGTGTGTATCTGTTTGTCCACTGTGATGGCACACCCTGCCTTGTGCCCTAAGTATCCTGGAATTGGCTCCAGGCCTCCTGTGACACTGAATACAGGAGAAAAGCAGTATAGACAATGAGTGAGAGTGACTGAGTGATTTACTGGTACTAACAGAACACAGCATGTAAGGGTAAACAACTGTCTGACTACTATTTGTGATGCTCCTTAGAGTTGTATTAGTTGTCTCTATACAAAACTGACTATATTACTTCTACCCTGTATCAGTTCATTATTAATACTCTGGTAATACTTGTCTGGTTTCCCTCCTGGACCAGGAGACAAGAGCTGAACATTGTCAGAACGGGGTGAAACTCTAATTAACTGGTCTAATAAAAAACACCATAGTTTAAATAGCAAAAAAACTGTTAAATTTAGTACTTAAATACAGTATCAAGATGTTTTCTTTTACAGGTAGTGATTCCCTCTAAAACAATCAAAGAAAGTAGAATCATACAAATACTTAGCATTTATTATTGACTTAGGTCAATAAACATAGACTATTTATTGAATAAGGTTTCAAGATCATTTGGTGCATGCAAACACTTTACCAACAGGAGTACCAACAGGAAGGAGATACATAGTGCCTAAACATAAGAGAATATAAATCCTCTGTCATCCTTCTGATTCAGATGTGTGAATGGGTGAAATGGTTGGAGTTGTAACTTTGATCTTTCTTTGATTTCTGAAGTTAGTTTTGAAGTTTAATATTTAAGTCCTGGTGTGTGCTCTGTATGGGACTGTAGGATCTCTATTAGCAAGCAGATTTCTAGTGTATCATATTGCATCCTTACTTATGTTTTATTCTTCAATTGCAAGACAGCAAGCTATGTTATGTAAAATAAAAATTCCTCATTAATTTAATTGAACTGTTGTCCTTGTCCCATTAGATAAGCATAGCATGGGAATTGTCCAAAGTATTGGACAATTTATTGGCCAAAGTATGTATGATTCCTCGACGCTAGGTTCTGATATGCCCCGTGTCAGTTATACACTCTGGAATAGTTTGACTCCCAACTGCATTATCTGGGTGTGCTTATCCAACTTTGAGAAGTTGGATTTTGTATGATTTCAGTTGGACTAACATGGTTACATTTATTAACTGGACTAACATACTGTCTTGTTAGGGACACTAACATGTAATAATTACAACAGAAAAAGATGGGTAGTCAAAAAATGTCAAACTCCAATATTTCACTGGACTGCAATTCATACACATTCAATTCACTATGGCATTGTTTCCACAATCTTATCCAGAATTGCATACATTTTTGGCCGAGATCTTGTGTTGATGTTAGGAGAGTCATAAAAATTTCTCCAGCACATCCAAAAGACTTTTAGCCAGAACTTTGTGATGGCCATTTCATGTCTGAAAATTCAATGGTCATTGTTGCAAAGCAGTTTTACACAATCAAGAAATATGAGTATAAATAAGAAAAAAACGTAAGGAAAAGGTGCAATTGTGACCATAAGTTTGTCCTTGATGAGCGAGCTGGGGGAAACAATTGCAAGGAAAAAAACCCTGAAATAACAATAGGAAGACAATAGGAATCAGACTCAAAAGGGTCATTTGGGTGATATCAGCTAGTGTGACCATAAATCAATCCCTGCTATATTTGTGTGCTATAAGGTGGAAGGTCCATATAATTAGAAAGGTCTTTAATGTAAAGTCAGCTTTCACTGATGGAGACTCAGGTTTGTGGGATTTTCAGTCCTAAACTATTGAGCGATAACAAAAACTGCCTGCATCAGCCGAGTCTAAGACCATTTTCATGAAAGTCAAAATGTCCTCACACAGCCTATACACAGCTATCCTCAGCAGCAGCCACAGGCCTCCATGCAATGCGAACTCCAAGCAGAAGCGCCAGTATGTGTCAGACATGTCCAGAGGCCAGAAGGAGTCAGGAGCAGTGGTAACTCAGGAGTGCCATGTATAGTTTAACAGAAAGAGAGAGAGAGATAGAGAAAACAGTTCAGTTTACTCACAGTCACATAGTGTACAGCGTAATGGACAGTATACATTTTAAGCTGGGTGCAGGCACGGACTCTGGCAAGACTAGCTATGACAGCATAACAGCGTAAAATGATTGTGATATGTCTATGCCATCAGGGAGGAAACAAATCCATTAATGTGATAATGTGGTCATTCAGTACATTCAGGCCATCAGCTGATTTCTATTGCCGTTGCTTTTTCAAAACGTTGCTGAGCCTAGACCAGACAGATTGAAATCAACCCAGATCATTGTACAGTGTGTTCTATGAATAATGGTGTATTGCTTGATGCACTACCCTTCTTACGCTGATGAACCCATTGCTCTGGAATAAGGTCAGTCTGGACTCATCAGATCACATGACCCTTTTCCATTTGTGTGCTTCTACACTGGGTGTGACGGTCAGGTGTCGACCATCTTTTTGCCATATTTTTGGCCATAGATTGTATGAAAAACTAATTCTGCAGTACACTCATCAAACTGCTGGCCTACTGTGACAGGACTTGACAGGAAGCCCATTAGCACTTCTTGCTGCAGTGCTCAAAATACAGCTTGTTGTGCATTATACATTTCAGAAAGTTTTGTGTTTGTTAGGTTTGTTTCAGTGTGTAAAATGTGTGGAGTGTCAGTTATTAATAAATGAAGTATTATAATCCCTAGGTCTGTCAAATTTTATTCCAAAACTGAGTTATGTATTCAAGTTTATTCAGGCCTGTAAGTGCTGGACCATGATAATTGTTTGTATTTCCACTATGATCCTGTGGTAGCGCTATGACATAGCATATTGACTCTTTGAATGAAAGATTTTAAGTGTCTAATTAAATATTGATGTAACTCACATAAATGCCACATACTTAGCCTCTTATTCAGCTTAATTGTGCAATTCCACCATCTCAGCAATTGTTACCTCTATTCTGTTAAAATGTCCTAGTGCTCTCTCTGTTAGGTCCAACCGTTACTGTTTTTCACTTGACCACCACACGAGGGCGGACTAGGACTGTATAATTCAAACCAGCGAGCGTACCCCAGTCTGTAAGTATTGTAGATTTTGTAGCCTTTTTCAGGAAATCAGTCACTTCATTTAATAAATTGTTTGGACGCAAGTTTGGATTTATTTTCTACATTCTAGAACAATTCTGTATTCTTTCAAATAACATGAAATGAAATAACATGGCATTGGGTAATTAAGTAACAACAAAAACAACAGTCAGCTGTTATTTTAAAGACATAAAGGTCATCTGCTCTGGAATTGTTCTTGCATGAACAGTATTGTCAAATGCATTTGCAAAACCCATCAAGCATCATGATGAAACTCGCCCTAAGGAAGGGCATCCCAGTAAAGCAAGACCAAAACTTACCTCTACTGCAGAGAAGTTCATTTAGAGTTATAAGCCTCAAAAAGTCATCAATTAACAGCATCTCATCTTAGA
This sequence comes from Clarias laeviceps, assembly GCA_030014305.1. NCBI lineage: Eukaryota > Metazoa > Chordata > Actinopteri > Siluriformes > Clariidae > Clarias > Clarias laeviceps. The sequence goes on from JAQMYJ010000037.1 coordinate 16,640,245, forward strand.
GATGTTATGAAGGCTCTACAGAGCATAATTAGCAGACGCATCTCAATATCAACCGTTCAAAGGAGATAATTGCATGTTTTTGATGCTTTCAGCATTGTTTTACAATGTAGAGAGAAATAAAAATCAGGAAAGACCAGACTTTTGACGAGTAGAGTGCATTTTTAGGTTTTTGGCCAATTTTGTGCAGAGAAGCACTACAGCTTAATGGTTTATGAGGGTAAAATATAAAATATAATTAATCACAAATGACCACATTTACCAAATATAATAATCTACATAATAATCTACATTTGTCTTGGTGCTGGTGTTATACTACAAAAAGAACAATTAAACTTTTCAAATGGCAGAGGATTTATCTGGATACTCAGCTATGACTCATATTTTTAGGCAAAGCTGGATCTGAACAAAAATTTATTTTTAAGTCATCAAAATGGAGGTATTAATTAGCACATCTTCTGGTGTGTGTGTGTGTGCATGTATGTTTGTGTTTGTGTGTGTGTGTGTGCACACGTGGTTAAGAAGAAGACAAATTTTCCCATATTCCCCCCTTTCCTGCAAGCAGCTTTGCTGAATCAGCAAAGAATGCAAACTACAATCACATAAGCATATAAATTTTCTTTTACCCCAAATGATTTGCAGTTATTTTATCCTATCACGATTCAGAATAATTGCTGGATTCTTTTGGGCACTGAAAACTATTCTAATGAAAATGCCTTAAATCAAGTTTTCTTTCTTCTTCCATCTACCATTTTTATTACATAAGAACTGACAATAAGCTTTAAACTTATTTATTGGGCTTTCAGGCTCTCAGTATATTCGAACCACACTCAATGAGCAATATTTTTCTCTGCACAGCAGGTCAGACAAAACATCATCTTTATTTCCAGTTTTACATTGATTTTGTGGGCAAACAGTAATACTTGAATTAAGCAGTAATGTGTGTGGTTCATGAGGGATTAAAATGTGCAATTTAACATGACTCTTATTAACATTCATTTATCAATAGGCTAGACAGTGTATCAGTGTCAGACTGTTTGGTTGTACATGATAATATCAGAGCATTATAGCATTAGACCAAAAAATACATATATCCTGATTTTTTTTTATGTTCTTATTGCTTGCTGTACTTGTTTATGATTTATCCAGACTCTCTGTCTTCAAGTGAACAATGACAAAGAGAGAAAGTGTACATGTTTTTTAATGTAATGTAAATAAAATAAAATAAAATACAATAAATAAGAGCCAGAAAGGAAAACAAGACAGTGCCATGTAAATGAGTTATTAATTTCGTTTCATAATGGGACTCATCTTAAATCTCCACAGAAATTTTTATTTAGAGATTCAAATCTCGATCAAACACTTTCTACTTCTTGACTTTCTGCTTGGGCAAAGCCATAATAAAGCAAGTAGTCTGGCACACCATTGGTCATGCACCACTCTGAGGTCAGGCAATGAATTAACACAATTTGCAATTAGCACCTGTGCTAATGGCTTTACTATGATTGGCAGTAAATCTTTCATGTGATGGGGTCCAGAAAAGACTCTGATCAATTAGATAAAATGGCTATGACCTAAATCTGCCAGACACATGGGCAGGATGGACACTAAGACAGCCTTCCCCACAGTGTGTTACAGTTGGTTAAGTTGTAGTAGATTCTGTGTGATGGTCTTGTGGTTGCTTATGTGCTTGTACTCATTGTGTCTCACTGCAGTGTTGATTTACACATTGGTGCATTTCTGTGTATTATGGCTTCTAAGGCAGGAAACAGCCTTCTCTATTAATTGGTACATACACTGTGTCTACCAAGTAGCGTAGAGAATTCTTTAATCATTTAAGGCAAGGCAGTATTCCTGCAGATCTGATTTGAAAGAAGTGTTAATGTGCTGTAATTCTAGGCCTTTAAAGCTCTCTAGTTCTGTTTACTGAATATGTTATGAAATATGCAAGACAAATAGGCTCAACTAAATAGTTCCTTATTTCTGGCAGTTAGTTGTTCAGTGTGTAAGGTAAACAGTATCAAAAACCTCTCTAAAATATAGTCTATGAAACAAATAGGTTCCACTGCTTTAAGGTGCTCCAGAATTTTAGACCTGTTGAGAGAGACATTACCAGAGAGTGTAGGGAAAGTGTGTGTCAGCCTCATTAGTGTACATGTCTTTGGCTTAATTTTTCATACAAAGGATAAGTGAACAAAAGGACAGAAATATTTCACAACATAGACAAGTAGCAAACAATACAAAGAGTTTTTCTCACTAAATTATTTAGTAAATACAATCCCTTTAAAATAAATATTTTATACTATGCAAAACTAAGAGATTCGCATAATTTATTCCTTTCTCTACTTCCAATCTCTAGAAAGTATTTAAAAAATATACATTTACAATTCTTCACCCTGCCCATGCCAAAATCTATTATAATCCACAACGGCAAAGTGTCTTATCTTTTAGAAGAGTAGGTGACTCCCAGTGTTTGTTCTTTTTTACAATCAGCAACTCCAAGCGTTCTGTTGTCATGTCGTAAACAGTGTTTTTCAGCTTTGTCACTTTGTTTCTGGAAAGAGGTTTAAGCTCCATGTTGAAGAAGATCAGTCAATCAACTGAAGAGCATGGCTTCAACAAATGCTGTAGTTGATGCATTTGGGTTTAAGAAGCATCTGAGAAGGAATTCCACAATCATGTTCAAACATTCATAAAAAATAATTAAAACAAAAAAGGGAACTTTATGCATAATCAAATAAATAAAACAGAAAACACATTACTTCATCTCAAGAGTGGGTTGTAACACGATTTGACCAAAGACAGCAAATCACAGTGCCTGTATCCTCTGAAGTCACTCCACTTGCATATCTCCGCAGAGGAATATTTATGAAAGGTTGGGTTAAAAAGTTTAAGAAACCATGGATCTGATTATACAAGACAGTATGTCTTTTACATGACTTTAGTTGTTAACATACTCCTTCAGCATTTTGGTTTCTCTTGCTCATTCTCATACATGCAAACCCATTTTGGATAAATACACATTCCTGCAACAATTACTAGTAGTACAACACAACTTTTACTGTTGGTACATAAAACTAAGGCCAGTTTTGAGGAAGAATCTTAGAAAGAAATGACTCTTTTCACTAAATGGCTTCAGTAAATGCCTAATTCGACAATTTGTGTTTGGAGGCTACTGGAGTTTGATGACTTTCAGCCATGTCAATCAACAATCCTCCTCAAACTGCATGTTTGACTAAATGTTTTTGTTATTCAGACTGCTTGCTGTTTCAAGCAGCAAAGTGGTCAAAAAGTTCTTATCCCATCTGCTCAGTAATTATTCTGTCCATGTAAATCATGGCAACTTTTATAGTTTCACGGATATTTAAAATAATGTTAGTTCATGTATGGTCATTATTTTTTAATAATTCCAGTTGTTATAGGCTACATTCCCTGTTTTAATTATTTTCGCTTATTGTTTTCGAGTGTCCTCTGTCTCCTGGAATCATATGATTCTCCTGTCCCTTTAAACGTCCCTCCAAAGAGAACAGACTGTTTTGGCCCAGCATTCTTTGAGACAAATCAAGGTGGTTTGCTCCTCTTTGGTAAGAACTGTTGCTGAGCTTGGGGCTTGTATTACCCAAGAGTCGTTCAGAAGGACTAGAACCTGGTCCATCATGAATGTGGTCATCGTCATCTGTATCTGCATCAATGTACTTGCTGATCGATGCATCATGAAATGTGAAAACAGTTGGTACAAATGTCTCAGGGGTCTTGGGTGGAGTCTTACTGCTGGCAGTGGTATAGACGGACACCTCTGGACTTATAATAGACCGATCGGAACTTTCTGAGAGAGCAGCAGTGCCTCCCCCCTGAGTCGAACCTGCAGTGGGACCTGTGGTTTCTCCTGAGAAGAAGTTGACCTTGAGAGATCTTGTTTTCAGAGGGTTGCCGATGCGAAGGCCATGAGGGCTGTCAGAGAATAATGTTCGTCCAGGCTTGGGGGGACCAACAGGCTCCTTCATGGTCTCATACTCGAGGGTTGTCTCGAGTCCTGGATTGACACTGACTCGGCTAGTTTGATTTGAGATGGGACTATGTGAAAATCTTGAGCTTTCTATAAAGTCTGTAGCACAACTGATGAAGCTGTCAATACTTGACATGCTCCTCATATCCATCACACCCTCTGTTGTATTGGGTGTTTGATTAACAGGAATGCTTCTCATTTCCAATTCATCTCTTCTCTTTGTGAATTTTGACAAATTACCTTGTTCCTTACTGTTCAGGTTGGGCTGGGACTGGGTCTTGGCCATTTTGCTGTACATCTCCTCCAGCTTTTGTACATTAAGATGTTGTGGACTGCCTGGGCTGGTGGCTCTAACCGGAGATTCTGGCTCCTTCCCAGTGAAAGACTTATTGGAACTGGTTTCAGAGATGGTGCGTTTAGGTGTCCATTTCCAGCGGCTGGGTGAAGCGTTACAGTTGTCTTGCACTTTGTCTGTCTTTGCAATGTTTTCTTCTGTCTTCTCCATTACCACTACATCCATTAGCTCTGCATTTCGAACAAAAGCATCCTTTATATTCATAGACACGATGCTGCCATTTCTCTTGGCCCTTTCCAGAGCTTCTCTTCTTTTAATGGCTTTCTCTTGTCGTTTCTGTTCCTTGTAGAACTCAGAGAAGTTGTTTACAATTATAGGAATTGGTAGGGCGATGACTAGCACTCCTGCAATGCAACAAAGTCCCCCAACAATCTTTCCTAATAAAGTCTTGGGGTAGATATCTCCATACCCCACAGTTGTCATAGTAATGGTGGCCCACCAGAAGGAAGCTGGGATGCTCTTGAATTTTGTGTCTTCTTCATCTTTTTCTGCAAAGAAAACCAAACTAGAGAATATCATGATGCCCATGGCTAAGAAGAGGATTAGCAATCCCAGTTCGTTGTAACTGCGACGTAATGTGAAGCCTAGTGACTGTAGCCCAGTCGAGTGGCGAGCCAGTTTGAGGATTCTCAAAATTCGCATAATCCGAAAGATCTGCACCACACGACGAACATTCTGAAACTGCAGTACACTCTTGTTGGACTCAGTCAGGAAGATGGTTACATAGTAAGGAAGAATGGCAAGCAGGTCAATGATATTTAATGGGCCTTTGAAAAACTTCCATTTATTGGGTGAAGAGAGGAAGCGTAGAAGATATTCCATGGTAAACCAAGCGATACAGACTGCCTCTACATGGGCTAACTGAGGGTTGTCAGTTGCTTGCCCAAACTCGTCTATGTCCTGAAGCTCCGGGAGGGTGTTGAGAGACAAAGCGATGGTTGAGAGAACAATAAACAGGATTGAGATGATGGCCAGAACCTGTGAAAACACAAACACAGAACTTGTTAGTCTTATAAAAAAATAAAAAAAACACTATAAAATAATAGAAATATCATGAACTGTGGCTCTATTGTTCATTCTGAATAGTTGATAGTAACTGTTGAAATCTGTTAATTCCATTAAAAATGGAAAACCTTTTTCTATAATTTACAGTCCAACTTAGTGACTGGAACAAGTAAGGTCCTTAGTCTTTTAAGGTCTGATTTCTTCTGCTCCAGAAACGATAGAAAAAAAATCTAATCGGCAATGAATCACATATTTTTCACTACTGTTTGGCACATATCAATTCATACTTTTTTTTTTATTATTAACTTATTATCATCATTACCTTTTTTTGTATATAACTATGGCAATCCAGAAAATTTAGACTACGAATGTGGAATAGACATAAAAAACATTATAAAAAGCAAAAACCACAGAAACATTAGATCGATAGGTAATACCATTTTATACAATATATGGCCCAAACTGTGTGTATGCCTGACCATTGACTAACCTATTCCAAAACCACAAAAGTTGATCCCACCCTTTGCTTTAATAACAGCCTCCACTCTTTGCACTTGTTCAATTTGTTTTTAGAATGTGGCTGTGGGGATTTGTTTTCGATCTCCCTTAAGGCCTGGCTAACCCAATTCATCCAAAATGTGTTCAGTGGGGTTGAAGTCATAGTTCTGTGCAGGCCACACTCTAGCCTCTACCTTGGTAAACCATGCAGGAAATGGCTTGGGTTGGTCATCTTACTTCCAGTGAAAGCTTCAATGACATGGTGACGGAACATTTTGGAAATGACCAACCTCTGAGTGTTATGGTCAATAAGTGTCCACTTACTTAAAAACCCAATAAAAAAGCCTTATAAAAAAGAAATACAAAGCTTGCATATTCTGAAGTGTTGTTTCCTTGGTAACCAGCACACAGAGCATAAGGTGTGTGTGTTTCAGGCAGTAAAAGTGCAGAGCTTTAAACGTGGCACTGGGATGATTGGAAGGGAGAGATGGAACTTGTTTGTGGTGAAAACAGCAGCCTGTGATTGTTAAGATGCAAAAATCGAGCTGTGATACATAATCTCTCTGTTCCTCTCTTTGTCCTCCCTGTGAGACTTGGTCTTATACTTGTTCTCTTTTTCCTCTGTCTTTCATATATGTCTCCCACTCTCTTCCTTTCCCTCCTATGTTTTCTTTGTAGTCAGAGACAACTTCCTTTGGAGGCTTCAGGGGAACTTAGTTTCACAGAAATGTTACTATGGCTATACTTGACCTCCGGGTGGGCAGGGTTTGATGCATGCAGTTGTGCCTTTTTGTGCTAGAACACAAAGTCACTGTATCAGTTCTTTAGATTGTACATGATAGTCTGATGTAAGTAAACACCCACTAATTTAGATCTGTTTCGATAGTTCAGAGTTGAACAGGAAGCACAAGAACTCTGTGAAACGCTACAACACAGTATATCCTCTGCTTGAGAGACTCCACCTAAACGTTAATGGAAATAATAATGGTTTTAGATTTTATTAGGGCCAATGCCACTGGAGACTCTGATATATTGAAAAGTAATTTAATTGTCTGAGTTGAATCTTTTTATAGAATGTCTTTAAGATTTTTTTTTGTATAAACACTGTAAACAGATACAGCTATATAACATATACACCACAGGATGGAAAATATTGTTAGCTGTTTAGGTTTAGTTGTCTAGGCGCCTAGTCACGGTAAATTCCTGTCACAGCATTCAGTCCTCATTAGCGAGGTCAGAGACTGTTCAATGCAATTTCCAAAAGTATTTAAAATATTAATTAAAAACACAGCCTTTAGTTCTTTGTTATTGTAAGGGATTTTCCAAATAATTTGATCTAATTTGTTCTATATTACATACAACAAAGATACTGTCTCACTATAATAACATCATGTGATAAAGTGGCATGACATGCAGATGTGACACATTACAGCTATCACCAATCTTATACCTGAAATGTAGATCAGAGATACACTGACATATATCCTTGGTGGAAATAATTTTGTCATGTGCTTTGTGAAGTGGAATCAAACACACACACACACACACACACACACGGGACCCACATATATTAAACCTTATTATACTAAATTGAATTATTGAAAAAAGATGCATGTGTAAAAAGCAATATTTGATGCCTAGAGAGAGAATGCCACTTAATTGAGGCATGGAAGGAACAGGATAGGCAAACTGAGAAATGTGAGTATTTGATGATGAGAGAGAGAAAGATTTCAGTGTAGTACAGTCACAGTACACACTCATCTTCTCGAGGATTTGAATGTGACTGTATATTTCTTTGTCTTTCATCTACAGAACAAGGTCTACACCGTACTTTGTACACACACACAGAAAACCTGAATATTTAATCTTCTTAAGGGCTCCTTTTGCACTCAGAAGGCATGTGTGTGTTGTGATGGACTTTAACATTTAACATGCTCAGTGAGACCTGTAGGGTCTGAGATGTAGAACTTGGGTTTTTTGTATTACTCTGAGCATTGCATGGACTGACCTTGAAGTGAATGTGCTGAGATGTCCACTACAGTACTGGAAAGATTAGCAACTGATTGAATGGTTTCCACTTGTGTATAATCTTTTGAATAATTGGGAAAAAACTCCAAATTGCTTGGAAGTGGTTTTATAACCTGGTGTGGATCAACTATTGCTTCTACTGTATAAGACCATTGCTTATGTCTTTCCCTCTTGGGAAATTCACACCTGAATGCTTCAGACCAGCAAACTGCAAAAACTCCTGCTTTTATAGAGGTCTGTACACCTGCTGATGATCAATTAATCAAGGGCAGATGATTAGTAGCACTTGGCTACAATGTAGCTTTTTAAACACTGTGAAAGAAGTAAGGTATAGAATTGCCCACATGTTTTTTTTCTTTTCGGTTTTATTTTTGTTAAATAAATAATTGCACAAATTATATGTTTTTGTTCATCTGAGGTTGTATTTAAGGTAGATTTATATTATGTTTTTACCCAAAAACACATATGATTAAAAGAGGTGGTGCTAACTTTTTATCTTGGCTGTACATATTTAAAAAGAATGAGTAAAATTTGGATGTTTGAAAAAAAAAAATTACATTGCTGTTACTTTTTGGTAAGAGTAGAGAGGGAAACTATTTTGTGTTGTACTTTCATACTCAAATATTTGTTCAACCTCCACATGAGCAACCTGTATGAACATTTCATTTAAAAGCTCTTTCTGGAGCAACTCATAAAATCCACCGTAACTGGAGCTACATTGGAATTTTGCGTTTTGTGAAGTGACAGTTATTTTTATGGCACAGTATTTTTGTTTACCAAAATCTTTATTTATGATATCATTGCTGAAAAATGTTGTGTTAAAATAAAATCAGAAGTGTCTATATGTTCAAGCTTACATGATAATCCATTGAATGTTCTCTTTTATGAGGGTGCCAACAAAGGGCAAACACAGAAAAGCCAATGCAGCACAATCCACTGAAAAAAGTCAATGCTGGCCATGACAGAAAGGTATCAGAATATCCAAAGCATCACATCCTGCTGTGCACAGCTCAGCAGGCAAAGAGCCCAAGGCCATCAAACCAGCCTCCAAATTCTTCTGTGCTTAATCTGACTGAACATCCATGGAATGGGCTGGACAAACAAGCCTGCACCATAGAGGCCCCACCACACAACCCACAGCACCCAAAAACATCTGCTGCTAGCTTTCACGAAGTGGCACAAACAGTCCCCAGAACCTAGGCATTTTTAATGTTTTAAAGCTATGGTTGGTCTATAGTAATAGTAACAATTTATTTCATTTAGTTTTATTTCTTTCATCACATTCCCAGTAGGTCAAAAGACATTTAGGCCATTCCTTCTGACAGGACTGGTGTCACTAAGTCATGTTTGTAGACCTCCTTGCTCGCACATGCTTTTTCAGTTCTGTCTACATATTTTCTATTGGATTGAGGTCAGGGCCACTCCAACACATCAACTTTATTGTCCTTAAGTCATTTTGCCACAAGTTTGGAAGCATGCTTGGAATCATTGTCCATTTAGAAGACCTATTTGCAATGCTGCATTGTTTTTATAAGCTTATGCAATGTCACAACATTTATTTCCATCCAGAGTTGTATTAATTTCTCTCCAAGATCTTGTATTTGATAATATTAGAGTTAGCCCATGGCATAAAATCTTCTCCTGCACATCCCAAAGATTCTTAATGGGTTTAAGATCTGGACTTTGTGGTGGCTAATCCATGTGTGAAAATGATGGATTATGCTCCCTGAACCATTCTTTCACAATTTAAGATGGATAATTCTGTTGTTGTCATCTTGTAATATGCACGTACAATCAGGGGATAAAATGGGAAAAACGTGTGATTCAGTATATTCAGAAGCTCAGCTTGCCTGATTTTTTTTTGAGCTCATAACACTGCCCTCACAGGCTTGTATGGTAGACACTAGGCATGATGGGTGCATAATTTCATCTACCTTCCTTCTTACCCTGATGCACCCACCAAACGTTAAACTAAAGTTGTTTAGTCGAAATCCTTAGTGTTCATTTCTCTTGGAAATGCTCTTCCTTTCACTATTAAACATAGCCGTGAGTTCTACTTCTTTTAGTTGTTTTCTTTGCTTGATGGACAATAATTGAATGTTTCTGAAACTGAGTAACAACTCAGTTTTTTTTTTTTTTTTTTAGAAAGGAGAAGCTACACCAGTGGCGATTTCTTTAAGACTGCAAGGGAAGCTCAGCTTCCCCTATAATGTCACAAAATTAATGGTCAAATT
>JAQMYJ010000037.1:16650574-16664504 GCA_030014305.1 Clarias laeviceps
AAGTTGCATGGGAAGGATCAGGGTTGAGCATGCAATAAATGAAGGTGCTCGCATTCAAGTGAAAATGAGCCGTGAAAATGAGGCCGAAAATGAGCTTCCCCTATTTGACAGACCAGTAGCCGCCACTGAGCTACACACTGCATCAAATAGGGTTAAATAACTTGTTGCCAGATGAACCATATTAACTACTACAGTAATTATCCAATGGAAGTCTCTTAACTCTTTGCTTAGTTGAATCCAAGTGGTGACTTTTTTTGGCCTGGTAGTGTATATTGCTGCAAGGCTAATACATCGCCAGTGCAAGGTGCATATGTGGGGTGATTAGAATCAACAGCAAATATGTCTGTACCCACAAAGAACAATCAAGAGAGCTATAAAGGACAGATAAAGAAAAGCATTTCCTCTCCTGCAGGCTTTGCCTGAAATGGGGGTGGGGGACAGGGGGGTAAAGAGCCATGTAAAGACAGATATACTATTGGATAGTGGGTGAGAGAAAGAGAATGATGGAGGTTTTAATAAATGAGTGGAAACATCATGGCTACCTAGGGTAAAGGACAACAGAGGATAAATATAATAGGATTGCGTTACTATTTAAAGCTGTCTTGAACAAGAAGTTTCCTCAGAGGACGCGGCTGTCTCTGAGCCTCAGTTACTAGGCATAAGGTGTATTTTTCCTGTGTGTCTGTCTGTATACAGTACAATGTGTGCCTCTAAGTTCCTCTCACCTTCACAGCCCTCTTGTCAGTAGGGGTGAGTAGGGAATTCTCTACCCTCTCCCTGACATGCATATGCTCTTTAGTTTTTAAAGAACCACAGATGGAAGGATCTAATCTTGTTACTTATGCTTCAGTTGTTGTCTGCCTAATGGTATGCATGCTCTCTTTCCCTCTCTTCTGCTCTTTCTCTAGGTACACTGATGTATGTAAATTTTAACCATGATTTAATGATTCTTTTAATTATATTTTGTGGGGAGCAAACCTAAACCTTTTATGAGCAAAAAGTCTCTCATATATATACTTTAGCATATATTGAAATAACCAAGGATACCCAAGTGAAGCATACAGATAAATTTTGTTCACAGTTCTTTTCTTTCGGTCTCATCTTTTTAATCAATATTCTTTCTTCACTCAACTGTAAAACAGGCATCAGCATTCACAAATGGCCTAGCTGTCTTTTTGTTCAGACAGAGGAAGAGAGAGATTTACAGACTGACAAAATGTGCTTTGGTGCAAAGGAGGATCCCACTGCAATGCTTTCATTAGTGAGAAAAAAGTAACCACACATAGAGTAAACAGTGCTTCTGCATCACTATAAGACACTATAATAATACCACAAGGAAGAAAACTGTCCTTGTCCATTCATTTTCTTACAAACCTACATAACTTAGGTTACACAACAGGGTTGCATTCTGTGGCCTCTACCCAGCATGGAACACCATTACTTTTAGATCTCTTTATTCATTATTTATTTAGCTAGCAACAGTGAAGGCCAATGTAGTGCTCTGCTTGATTTACAGTAATTATTGGATATATGACAGAAGTGGCCTTGATAATGAAGCCTTGTTACACTGTCTATTTTGTAGGGTAAGATTAGAAAGCCTGTTAGTTATGTGTCTATATAAAACTTTGACACAATAGAACACTGGCACTACAGACTTATGGTAACACATACTGCTTGTACTCGCTGTAGTGTGTCCTCTTCACACACCTGCGTCCACCAGCTGAACACAGCTGATGAAGTTGATGGGATTGTTAGCACCACAACCATTGCAGATGACTGAGAGAATGTCCTGTTCTAATGGACCATTACTGTCATCACACACACACACACACACACACACACTTCTTTCTCTGTGGACACAGTCAGTGGTGAGTAAGTGCACACAAACAGGATAATTCTTCTAAAGGTGTGACATTGTGACAATGCATCAGATGTGCCATTCCCTTAGCCAGCTGTGTGTACGTGTGTATATGTACAGTACATGTTGTGTGTTTAAATCTGTATGCAACAACCGGGGATATTTTGTGTATTATAGTATTACAGTGTATAATTGTATAATTATAGGTTTCCTTACCACCTCTTTAAATCATGATTGTAGGTTGACTAACTGTCCTATATTGTCTCTAACTGAGAATGGGTGTGTGAATGTGTGTATGGTGTTGGAGGAAGGACTGGCATCACATCAAGGGTGTATTTTTGCCCAGTGATCAGTGTCTACTCTATGACTCGGACCAGGATAAAAAAACAATTACTAAAGATCAATGAATGAAATGAGGAATAAATTCAATGTGCATATGTGTGAAGTTGGTCTGTTGGAACTTAATGTTATGGAAAAGTGTGAAACCGCCTAAGCATCTGTATGTTCTCATTAGCAGGTATTTTTGTCTCTCATTACTGTATGCCCTGTGACAAAATCTGTGGTAAAACTAATAGAGGCTCTAATTTTACAGATCTACTTTCCCCCATAAATATTCTGGGGCACAAATGTATTACAACTTTCTCCTCTCCTCCTTTCCTCTCATCAGGGTTATGGTGCTTTCAAGACAAATCTCTAGGATTATTCAAGAATTTTTTTTTATTTTATTTGTCAGTAAATGTGTCTAGGAACTACCTCCTTAACATCTTGATATCACTGACCTTTTGTATTATGTTGTTCAAACATCTTTGATCTTTAAGATATCTTAATATCCTGAATGGTACAACAGATATCAAAAGTTCTATGTCCAATAAGTGGGGGTCTGATGCTAAGACTAATAAGCAAGAAGGGTTGTTAAACTCTAATTACCTCAAAGAGAGATCAGTAGATGAGCGGCTTCTCAGTGAATAATTTGTTTACTACACACATCTACTACACACAAGTTTAACTGAAACAGTGGATAACTGAATGATAACTGCTCATCTGATATCCCACAGTAAAATGACTCAGTGCATCTGTAATAAGCTGACTCAAACAGTGATTCAAACAAACATGATGAGAACTCGGTCAGAAGTAAATCCTGCAATGGTTAGAAGAACACAATTATTTAGAAAGTGTATTAGTTTATGTGAGAAAATTGTTGTGTTCGTTATACCTCTCCTTCCTCAATAGGTGTTTCCAGGTTCCTCTCAGCCCTATTTAAACTCACTGACCTCACTCCTGACTGGGCTGCAGACATATACCTTAAACCTCTGTTGTCGCATCTCACAGACTCAGGAGCTGTCATCCCCAAACCAGAGCCTGAACTACCAGCAATCTCATCTACCCACTGTTGAGTCAATCTCAAACAACAGCTTGCTCTGGAATTTCTACTCTGCTGTAAAGAAAACTGATTTCATTTTACATTTAGCTTCCCATTACTGTCTTCAGTTTCTGGCACTAAACGACACCTGAAACTCTTAGCAGAATTTGGTTGCCTCAATTGCCCTATTTTCTACTTGTGCTTTCTCGCACACTTCATGAGAAACTGGAAGAGGTTATATGGCTTTTTTCTCTGAGATGGTGCTTCCCTGTCTCATCTCAACAGCTCCTCCTTCAACTTTTATGCATTTACAGTTACCACTCTGATTAACCTTCTTATCATTGCTTCTTATATATACTGCCCTTCTGGTCCCTTAGGGACCCTTCTAGTCCCTTTCTTTTCCTTGAAGAAAAGACACTGCTTAGTCGTTACCCTAGCACGCGTACGGGCACCACTCTCATCATGCCCGTAGACTTAAATCTCCTCTCCAACAAGATCCAGTTTTATTGCCTTTTTCCTCTTCTGCATGACATTCAAAAAGTGCCCTCCCACACACAAGGAAGAACTGTCCTGGACATCTCTGTTCAGCACTTGATCTCCTTTCCCAACACCCTCTCTTTCCATGCCTAAAAGCATCTTTATGTTGTTCTCTCAATGCACAAAAACCTTTACTCTTCCCTTCCTCCATATTATCCTGCACAGTTTTACCTCATTCAGACACTGGCTCCTTTTTTTTTATCTCTACCATTGGAATTGGCCACAAACATCCATTCCTCTCCTCACCCATGGACCTTCTTTGCCCTCTATCTTTTAAACTCAGGATTTTTTTGCCATGTTTCTTGGCTAGTTACTCCCCTACCCATACTTTTACACTACACCTTCATGATTCCCCCTTTCTTTCAAATGCACATTTTTCTATTCTAGTAAAAGAAGAGATCCTGCTTTATTTGTCCTACCTGTCCATTGAACCCAAACCCTTCCTCAATGCTCCAAGCCATCTCAGAAGACCTCCTCCCAGTCATCACTATATGAGAAATGGCTCCATAATATCTGGTCATGTTCCAACTGCAGTTAAGAGAGCAAGGTTTATTACTATCATGAAGAAACCCAGTCTGGATCCTTCAGATATCAGCAACTGCTGTTAGGTATTAAATTTTCTTTTACATTGGACTTGATTCAACTTTATTGTGGTAAATGAAGGTACAGGTTCATATACTGTATATGTTTTTCTTTTCCAATCCTTCAAGATCCTAGCTGATCTGCCTTCAAAGCAACACATTCCACTGAAACTGCCCTTGTGGCTGCAACCTATCATCAATCCTCAACCTTAAAGCAGTGTTTGACACAAAACTCTCTCCATCCCCATGAGTTTTGGAATTTGCATGTCTGGCAGAAATCTTGAATGGAAGATTATTAGTTGACAGTTAGTCACTGCAAAAAGAAACTGCTGTTCATCACAGGTAATCCATCCTCATGTCAGGATCTTGTGACCTCCCTGGACAACTCAAAGGTCTTACCTTTGGTTTACTGCACACAACCTTGGGGTAACCGTGGACAAAAAAATTTTCACTGTTAATCTGATATGCTTATGCTGAATTCTCCTTTACAACATCAGAAGGATATGTCTAGTACTATCCACACCTGCCATTTAAGCGCTGCTTCTGTATCTTATTTTGAGACAGAACTACTGCAACTTGCTCAAGGCAGATATACACCTGTGCAGAATTTGACCTCTGCCTTCATGACTTGTTTGTTTTGCTACACTCCCTCTCTTGGCTAGCTGTCTCATTAGGTTGAAAACACTTAAGCTTGCCTACAAAGCCAAAAAATGGACCAGCACCAACCTACCTTAAAGCATTTATCACACCCCACACCGCACCATGCTTTCTACAATCCTCTACCACTACATGGTTGGTCCCACTATCTCTTAGGGTACAGGGATGGTGTGGAACAACGTTCCCTAGATGTCCTAAAGTCAGTTTTCAGATGACAACTACCTCTAAAGACCTTATCGTAAATTTACAATAAATGTGTTGTCAGTATGTTTCTCTTACTATATTACCTCCCAGTTTTGAGTTATAGGATGCTTAGTCTTTAATGTAGTGGACTAGTAATTAGAATGTATTTATTGATGGAGAAATCAGACTAACTATCCAATAACTATCCATGCTGAGAACTGGTCAGAAGCCTGCACAGACAGAAGAATTTTCTCCAGATATAGTACAATGATTGCAAGTAAACATGCCACGGATTTAAGGATGCGTGGGAATACAATGATCTAAGGTTGTGTACAGTAGGCGGCTGGGTGGACCAGGAAATAAATAATACCAGGAGAGCAAATAAGGGGAATGATCTGACTCAGGGATTTGTATTTTAAAATTGTTGGTAGAATTGTCATAGAATTTTATATTAAAGCTCAGTATTTACCCTGTAAATCTAAATTCAGCTCTTATCTGTATTGGGCTATTGAGCTTGAAAATGCTGCTTACAGTCAAAGCTACTAATCCTACTACACATATTTAATAGTCGTTAATATTCCTTAACAATAAATCCAAAAAAGTTATCACAAATATGTGTGGCTATTGGCTGCTTATTGTTCTCACATGATTGTTTAAAATTATTCCTTTCTTGCTTGACTCAATAACTACTGTACCTCATTCATAGTCCAAAATCAGTGGTGATTTACATAAATTTTCTAAACCCAATTCTGTCAGTCTTTGGACGAGGGCATATGGAGTGGTATTACTACAGGCGGACCCAATTTAAATATAATAAATATTATTACATATTACTAATTTTAAGTTTTTGTGTGTATCAGAAGGATGTAAGAATGTCTGTTCTTTTCCTGTAATCAGAGATGGCACTACAGAAGTGTATATGCTTTCATTCTACTCCATGCAGGATCAATTGACTGGCTCTTGTGCCTTATGTTATTATCACTGCCACTAAAAGGTGCTTAGGTGGCATAGCTTGTTTTTCTGCACATCTCTGACCACACTATAGGGGCCTTATTATTATTATTATTATTATTATTATTATAGATTTTCACCATATAAGATCAGTGTAAAATGATCCCAGCCTCAGTTGTGTTCCTTCAATGTGAGACTAATTGGATTTTTCAAAAATGTTTTTTCTATTTGTCTGGACACATTTTCGTCAGTCTGTGGATTTCGAGACTTCTACAGATCTGGAAAACACAGTGCAGGGTTCCCTTGCTGGCATAATAGAGTGTGAACTCACTGCCGTGAAAAGATCACACTGTCCCGCCCACCATCTCCATGACAACCCTCTCACAGCTCACCAGGCTATGATGACGGGGAATGCTCTTCTGCCACTAGCCTGGCACTTACACTACCTGCTTGTGACTTCAGACCGTTGTTTTCCTTCACTCCTTACCTACAGTCTTTCTTAGTCATTGGCTGATTCACTGTCCATTTATTTGTGTCTTACCTTTAATCCATTTTTTTGGACTGATTCATTACTCCTAATCTTTACTCATGAGCCATTTTCCTGCACATCACAGCCACTTAAATGTCAAAAATTGAGTCTCTTCTTCTTTCATGCCTGCTTTTTTTCTACTCTTCTTCATCTCCTTATTTTCCCTTTAAAGTCAATTTTCTTTTGTAGTCAATTTTCCTGTCAATGCAACAATTAAAGCCCAGATCATTGGCAGACGTTGCCTGATCCATATATACTACGCTGGGGGCAGTGAGGACTCTCTCATTTAAAAAAGCACAGCCATGAAGAGACAGCAGTACTTAGTGGAATTATGTGTCTGCTCATTACAAAAAAAATGGGGAAAAGGGGTAGCTCAATGGTTAAGTTTAAACCCCAGCACCACCAGTTTGCCACATTTGGGCCCTTGATTAAGGCCCCTAATCTCAACTGCTCAGATGTATAATGAGATCAAATGTAAGTCGCTTTGGATAAGGGCATCTGCCAAATGCCATAAATATAAATGTAGGAAAGCATGTGTTTGATCTCTGGATCGGCTGGTCTTATTTCTGAGAACATACAGCTCTATTCCTATAGCACATTAAAGAAACACTTTTGTATGGGTGCTTGAAAGCTCACACCTCTGAACATATGAATCATAGCACATAACTTTGATTTTTGTACACCCCACAGGGTTTAGAGTCTCCAGTCCAAGTACAGCTATTTATGGTTTCTAGTTGTTATTTTCAGGTCTTTCAGTTCAGTTAAATTCAGTTGCAGTGTTGTTTTTTTTTCCCAGCGTGTGCTTTCTTCACCACTTAATTAAACACAACTATGAAAAATATGTGGGGATTTAATACAGAAATAACAACAAATAAGCAGCTACACCACTGAGCTACAGACATCCCACCTAGCAGTCCACACAGGAGAATATCTCTATTGCCAGATCTCCAAAACTCTTCCATTTGAGACTATGTAGATATGTGTATGAGGTTGTAGCTAATTTTAAAGTAACTAAAACAAACCCTGAATTAGCTGCATTAATGCTGCTGCTGCCTTATGCCTTTAGTGACAATCCTCAGGATACATGGTCAAATTAAAATTTCACCATCTGTTTTTCACATAGTCATAAAGTGTTAATTGGATGTTAAGTTAAATCTCAGGTGATCCCAGCATTTCAGACATACCAACTGTCAAAAAAACCCAGAAATTTGTACCAGTCTGAAAATACCTGCACCACCATGCAATATATGCAGGTATACACAATACCAGTATGCTGAACTGAAGTCCCAAATGGCCTTGAATGACTTTGAATAGTTTAAAAAAAAAAAAAATCATACAAGTTTATTATATAAATATTTATATAATATACTCCAATGACAGTGATTCCCCTAATGTTATATGTTCCACCAAAGTACACCTCCACTGAGCTCAATAATTAACATACAGGGGAAATGTTCAGCAAAATCCAAAGCGCAATGTCTTTTGACTCACTTTGTTCTGTTAAAGAGGCGGAAATAGAGAGAGAAAGGCTTTGCTGAGGTCAAATTGATCCCTCCATGATGGTGTTTATCTTTCCTCTGCTTGCAAGGGCTTGGAAGCTACAGACAGATATGATTTCAGGAATAGTCATGCACTGGTTCACAAAATGTGCATTGTTAATGCTTTATTTGAAATAGTTGACATACAGTACCTGTTAACACAAAGCATGTCTAGTAATGTTTGTATGCAGGCAGTTATCAATATGATGCATTTGTCTAGGCGTACATCATCAAATCTCAAAACACAGGAAGAGGAAGGCAACATTCGAAACTCTATGCATTGGCTAATGCAGAAATTATAATTAGAATTTATTGCAATGCATTTTCTTGTGGTACTATGATGCCACAATATGAAATATCATATTTTGTACATTTATTTTGACCGCTAACAAATACTGATGATAATAATAATAATAAAGCGAAGAAATGTAGAAGGCATAATTTTTTGATTAACTTAAATGTGATATACAAATATAGGCTCGTATGACCTACTTGGAATAATACCTCCCAATTTAGTTAATCATGATGCAAACTTTTTTAATTATACCCTGCTACTTTAAATATTTCATGTGACTCAATAAACATAATCATTAGTTTTCCTGTTGTTAAATGATACTATTGACTTGTAACCATAGCAGTTAAATGATTAATGTGATTGTTTACATGCTGGCATTTCAGGAATATGTTTTAGAAGATAGGGAAGACTAAACTATTTTTTGTTTTTAATCTAGCCTATCACATTAAGCATGTTCTTCAAGTGCAAAAATAGGAAATGCTATACTTCTATTTAGTTAACATTAGCTAGGCTGATGACTTTGGTATTTGTTCAAATAGTTTGTGTATATTTATATTTATATCTCTGGATATTTTTTATTTGACCACCTTTAGCTTTGATTACAGAATGCACTGTGGTTGCCAATTCATGTCTAAAAATGATCCCTCATACTCTCAGAACCATTATTTCACAATTCCTGGAAAATGCCTGTACCATTTGGGAAAACATCCATTGATCAGATACATTCAGGTAGTCAGCTAACTTTTTATTGCCACCTAAAATAACACATAACGTTGCTGAGCCTGGACCTGACCAACTGAAGCACCCCCAGATCATAACACTGCCTCCAGAGGCTTGTATAGTGGCCATTTTGCATAATGGTTGCATAACTTTATGGACTTCCCTTCCTACCCTGACACACACATCCCTCTGGGACATCTGGACCAATCTGGTGCTATGGTGGCTTCGCACTACCAGGTTTGACGAGTTTGAGTCTTGCCTTTAAGTCTGTGTGTGCAACACGAGTCAGCATGTCCTCCCTGTGCTTGATGGGTTTCATGCAAGTTAGTCTGAAAAATGTGACATTTCCAAATTGCCCTTAATGTACATGTATGTGATAGACTCCATCCAGGGTGTACCCCACCCTATTGCCCTGAGTTCCCTGGAATAGGCTTCACACCTTTATGACCCTGTATAGGATAAGTGGTATAGAGAATGAGTGAGTGAGTCCCTCAATAATCCCTACCTTTTTTAGCCTCATTTCATCTGTGAAGTCGACAGTTCTGTGCTATCCGTCCAATTTCAGCAATTTGAATCTTGTATGTTTTGGAAAAATTCCCCAAATGTTTCCCATACACAATAAACCCTGAGACTGAGGGGCATGCTTGGTATGTGCACCGGATGGATGTCTGACCCATGATTTTTACATCATTACTTTGTTGCCATTTTCTTTGTTTTGACAACATGTACATAAAACATTTTTTCCCGCAACCCGGTGTGACTTGTTCTGTGTTAGCAATGACGTCCATGGTTACGAAATACACTGCCTGGCCAAAAAAATTGCCATTTCAAAAGGGTCACATTACTGGGCTGCATCAAGCAAAGAAACAACTAAGGACAACACATTCAATATTGAGCCTAATTTCTTCTGTGAAGTGGACAGTTCTGTGCTATCCGTCCAATTTCAGCAATTTTAATGTTTTCTTTGCTTAATGCAGACCAATAAGTTGACCTTTCTGAAAAGGTGACTTTTTTTAGCCAGGCTGTGTATCTGATTATCGAGGTGGATGCACATCACTCTACGGAGATTACACTTCCCAATTTCTGTCCATCTTTCTACATTTGTCCACCAAAATGACTGTGCAACCTGTTTAAAGTTACTAAAAACACTGTCACTAAAAACAGCAATTAATTATTAATTTGCTTAAAGTGTGGAAATGGGTCATGGTGCCAATGTCGGTCTTAGTCAGAAAACTTGCACAATATAATCTGCGTACATTTCATCCAAGAAGGTGCAAAATATGTGTACAGATGGTGCGATGAATGGCTGATCCATTGGAGTAGTTGCAAGAACTAGGGGGAGATAAGTTGAAAGTACCAAAGATTTCTGTAAATATCAACAGCAACTGTTTTTTTTTTTGTATACATAAATTCATAAATAAACATGTACTAGCTTCATTAGAACCTTGTGGTTATCTCCCACTGAACATGACATGCACAAGTTACAGCACATTATAAGGTCTGCAGAAAAGTATTAATCCACCCACTCTTCTTGACCTGTTTAACACCAGAAGGCAAGCCAAGAAAATCCCTGCTGAAACCTCGCATGCCAGTCACCGCCTATTAAGTCCTTCTCTCAGGCAGACAAGTCAGCCAGATAAAGATCAAAACAACCAGACACAGAAACTTGTGATACTTGTGAGACTGGTATGTTTATTTTTAAACTACCATCTGTTCAGTATACTTCAAACCAGTTCATAGTGCTTTGCACCTCATCTTTCTGATAAA
The DNA here is from genome assembly GCA_030014305.1 of Clarias laeviceps. NCBI lineage: Eukaryota > Metazoa > Chordata > Actinopteri > Siluriformes > Clariidae > Clarias > Clarias laeviceps. The sequence goes on from JAQMYJ010000037.1 coordinate 16,661,551, forward strand.
TGTGCTTCTGTTCACATTAGCAGGCAACAAGTCACTGAGATTGTTTGCAGTTTGTTTCTTGTGGGTGTGTAGCAACCGCTATCATTTTGGTTTGTTGACGTACGTTTTTATATTCTGATGGGAGATTGTTGTAGCCAAAATGTATACAGCCTGCATGCAGCCTGATTGTGTTTGCATATTTTCTTGGGTATGAAAAGGTTAAAACTTATTTCTATATTTTAGGATTTGTGCACATAAACATGGGCCATTTTAAAATCCATTAGTATGTTCCAGAAAAATTTCCCAAAAGTTTCCCATACACAATAAACCCTGAGACTGAGGGGCATGCTTGGTATGTGCACCGGGTCTCTGACCCATGACTTTTACATCATTACTTTGTTGCCATTTACGTTGTTTTGACAACATGTACATAATTTTTTTTCCCCACGCAACCCGGTGTGACTTGTTCTGTGTTAGAGATGACGTCCATGGTTACGAAATACATTGCCTGGCCCAAAAATATTGCCATTTCAAAAGGGTCACATTACTGGGCTGCATTAAGCAAAGAAACAACTAAGGACAACACATTCAATATTGTACGGTAAAAAAATAAACAGTAAAAACTATAAGTATGTTTAATAGTGAAAGAGCATTTCTATATGCACACTATGTGGTGAGACCTCATATAAGTGGAACTAAACAGCTGTGTGGCCATAAGAAACCAATTAGTAGTTGGCCTAATCAGGAAAAAGGCTTCAATTTGTTAGGGAGCATAAAGATTGGACTTTGGGGAAAAAGATGGAAATAAATGGAAAGGGTCATATAGTCTGCTGATTTCACCCTATTCTGGAGTGATGGGTGTATCAGGGTAAGAAAGGTAACACATGACACAAGGCAATAATTATTATTTTTTGGCCAAGCAGTGTATGTTGTTTAGTTTACTGCCTACATGAAAAACAGCAAATATACAAACAGATGTTATGAAGCTTCTGGTGACACTTTTTGTAGCAGCTTCGGGACTCACACCTTAGAAGATGATAATTCACTCAAAACAGCCCATCTGTTCAATCAACAGTCAGATTCACATCACATCATGTAGGTGCTGATTTTCTTATTAAAATTTATAATTGGATTAGATTAAATGTTAACTTTTGAAAAATCATCTGAATTTCCTACCAAACAGTGTATGAAAATGCATCATATTATAATAGCCTAATATACAGCCTAGTTAATCACCATAGCATAATTATTTTCAGACATCATTCACTGTATAGAGATAGGTCAGGGATGCATTTCCCCCCCAGGAAAGTTACAACAGATCTGGTTATAGTTACATCTGTTTGCTTTACATTTTCTGAAGATTCAAAGATTTCACAGAGTACTATATGCTATGTCATTTAGTACTCTGTGTCCCAATGAAATTGTTGGTTGCCAGATATAAGAATATGGGTAGGTTAATTCAACTGATCTGTACTTTATGGATTAAAAATATAGCTAGCTACAGGTGTTTTTAGTTTTTGCATTCTTGTAGTCTATGCATTTCACATACAAGGCAAGTTAATCGCATTACAAAATAATACAAATACATAGATAAATAAATAATTTTAAATGAACAAAAATACAAAGCTTCTATTTTCATAATACTTTTTAAAATAATTTTATATTTTCTTAATACTTTTCTAAATACTACAGTAACAGCAGATAAAATCCTCAGAGTTTGGTGCATGTACTGTACCAAACAACATTCAACCCTTAGTGTATGCTTTGTCTTTGCTTATTAGCCATTATGTTGTATATTGAATGCTTTGTGTAATACATTTCTGATAGTTGTGTTTTAATTCTTATTAAAATTATCATTATTTGCAGCCATTAAATTAACCTGTATGATGAAGAACACCTCAAAATTTAGCTCAAAATAGCATTTTATTTTCAAAGAGAATAAAATTCCAAATTCTTACATGCTGCATAACTATCCTAAACAGCAATCCTGGTCTTATGCCTCTTCATTATTAATCAAAATTTCACAATATATAGATATAGATATAGATATATGAAGGTTTAATATAATGCCACATATTTCTGTGGCAACAACCTTCTTGAATATTCCAGTCTCAAAGACAGAAGCAGTCTACATAATGGATGTGTTCCCCGTTGTGTGCTAGAAAGGGAAATTCTTAGTAACAGACATACAGTATGCACTGGGCTGCTCCAGTGATTCCGAGCTATAAAAAGATAAATACTGATATATTCATATGAATATCGAAGCTAAGGGTTGTCATGACAATGCGCATAGACTGCACGCAGATGCTTAAAAGAAAACATGTTGAAGAAATGCACAGCCAGGGATACCCATGATTTCTAAGCCTTGAGTTTCTTTTACTCCCACTGAGGCTACCTGGCACTTAAAGTGATCAGCTGCTTTGTACCCTTCATAAGAATGTAAAAAAAAGCCCCACAATTATTTGAACTTTCCATTTATAGATCAGAATCACTGATTCTGGGAAATGGAAGGTGCTATATAAATAAGCAGGAAATTAAACACTTTGGGAAAATAATCAATGCTGAGGCTGGTGTGATGTGTTACCACTCTGTTAGCATCCTCAAATTACTGTTGAATAATGGCATGCCGAGTGTGTTTCACTCTTCTTACAACACAGCAATTTGCTGACTAGTACAGTTGTCAGTTTATTAATGAATGACACGTCATGCTTTTAACTGTTCATAGTTACATGTATTGTTGTGGAACATTTACAAGCCTAGGTCAGAACAGCAATGAAATTCTTTCCCTCAACACAAACCAAGACTTTTAATGGAAAAATTGGTAGAAAACTGAATTGCACTGACAGTGAAGACTCCTTATGGAGAGCTTATGGAGTCTTCACGGTCAGTGCAATTCAGTAACTCAACACACAGCCATTAATGTCTGAACTGCTGGCAACAAAAGTGAGTACACCCCTAAATGAAAATGTTCAAAC